>RJWJ010000216.1:0-328900 GCA_004363605.1 Indri indri
GATACCTTAAAGAGATGCAAGTAGAATTACCATTTGATCCAGCAATCCCATTACTGGGCATCTACCCCAAAGAACAAAAATTGCTCTATGAAAAAGACACCTGCACCCGAATGTTTATAGCAGCGCAATTCACAATTGCAAAGGTGTGGAAACAGCCCAAGTGTCCATCAATACATGAGTGGATTAGTAAAATGTGGTACATGTATACCATGGAGTACTATTCAGCTTTAAGAAACAATGGTGATATAGCACCTCTTATATAATCCTGGATAGGGTTGGAACACATTCTACTAAGCGAAGTATCCCAAGAATGGAAAAACAAGCACCACATGTACTCACCATCAAATTGGTAGTAACTGAACAACACATAAGTGTACATATAAGAATAACATCTATTGGATGTCGGGTAGGGAGGGAGAGGGAAGGGGGAGGGGCGAGGGGGAGGAGGGGACGGATATACGCATACACAAAGGGTGCAATGCGCACCCTCCGAGAGATGGACACGCTTGGGCCTGGGACTTGGGGGGAAGGGGGGGCAAGGGCATCATACGTAACCTAAACACCTGTACCCCTATAAACAACAAACAATAAAAAAAATAATAAAAAAATTAATTTCTATTTACATATTCTAAATACAATTTTTTAATTAAATTATTTTTACATTTAATTTCTCTTTTTAGAATGAAAGAAGCAGCTAAAGAGAACTCACGAATGATCTGAACTTCCTCCATTTGACTCCTCCTGCCAGGGCATTGGAATAAATGTCCAAAGAAGTGGGAACAGGTTGGAATTCATGTGGGCAGCAGTGGTGTAGCATACTTTGTACAGTGACGGTGGCAGTGACAATCCAGCTTCCTTTTTCTAACTCATTTTCTGAGCATGGTGCTCAAGGCTTAACTAATCTTAGTTGGCTGAAACCAAGAAACCAACCAGAACTTTTTTTGTTTTCATAAGCCCTAACCATGAAACCCAGCTGGCAAGCCCAGCCTTTAAGCCAGCAGCTGCCATAGTAAACTACATTTCTGGGTATCACCTAACCCAGTGTTCTCCCCACCTGCCAAACGAAGCAACTATTTCAATTTGGGATCCTTTCATCCATCTATTTTATTCACCTTTAAGGTGATTCAGGTTTGATCTAACCCATGCACCCTGTAACTGGGCCAGCTCTGCCAGGACTGGTCCGGCTAAAGTGAGGAAATCTCATGGTCAGAGGTAAGCTTCTCTTAGCCTGGTCCCAGTCTGTGAAACAGGATGCATTCCGGAACCCTAACCTTTTCTAATATATTAGGACATCTAATATGTTTTTTTCAGAGAAGGCACTAATGTGGAAAGATATTGTGATAGATGCACCAGGGATGACAGGAAAGCTAAATAAAATTGAGCTACTTTGGGACTTCAGAGCCCCTCAGAGCCTCAGACTGGTGTTTCTTCAAAATTACATGGAATGACTTCCAAAAGCCTTGAAGAATGACTGACTTTTATTATGAGTTTCCTTGGAGGGGTGGTATAAAATTTTATAAAAGATTTACAGAGTTCTTCCCATAGGAAAACTGCCTAAAATTCCCATTAAAGCCATTTTCTCATTGCAGCTGCTCCTATTCATTCCATCCCCATCCACCCAGTCGCCTCACATTCTGAGGTACACAGCTCTCCTGGCCACCAGCTCCTTCTCTGACAGCCACAGGCCTCCTGCAAGGAGCCTCTTCACACACCTTCTCTGTTTCTTCCTTCCCATAATAAAGATCCCTACGATGGTGTGGTCCCTTTCTGACTTCTATCTATTTATATTTGCTAGGAATAATCCCTTAGGAATTCAGGCTCACACATGGAACAGACATTTATTGATCACCTATTACATTTCAGGCACATAACCATTATACATGGAAGTTATGTAGCCATCATAGGAAGGAGATTTTTCTTTTTTAAATATTTTGTTTTATTTGGGGGCATTTAAACTTAAAAAAAACTTTTAATCTTGCTTTTGTTTGTTTGAATCCAATTATGCTTGATTCTGATTCCGCTCCATTTTTCTTGCTCATTGTACTAAAAATTTTGGCAACATCTAGAAATAGAAAAACTTAGTTACTTATATTCGAGGTTTCTTTAATTCTTCCCCTCTGTAATTTAATGGGGGATTTTTATAGTTTTACAGATCAAAACAAATATAATAGGTTAGATGTGAGGATTGAGAAGCAGGGACATGTAGCATGCTCATTGTTGGTAAAATAATTTTAAACAGTTGAGGAATCCAGAAATCTCTGGTTCTGAAAATATCTAAGAGCTGATAAAATAAGAGAAGGATGAACATTGACTTTGACATGGTACCTTAGTGGCTCTGTAAAAGGACACTGACAAACAAAGTCTTTTTACCAACAAAATAAATCACACAGTTTTAAAACACATGGGGAGGGTGTATCATCCCAATGAGATGTAATAGCCTTAGTTCTTGGTCTATGAGCACCCCTGGGAACTGTCAGTTAGCAGAATTAGTTAACTTAACAGAAACTATAGATGGCTAGACTCACTAATCTAAGCGGAGCTAGTATTATGAGGACTCATGAGCATGTAACAGAAGAAGAAAGAACTGGGGTTATCAAAAAAGTATAAGAAAGACTTACAAGGAGGCACCTTTTTGATTGGCCTAAGAAAGGCATGGATATTTTGCTCTAGGAATACAGGATTGTGCAAGAGTCAAAACAGAGAGAGAAAAAAGGTAGGTTTGAAGGACTCATTGATGGATGTAGAAGAGATGAATCAGGAAGAGGCCGAAAAAAAAAATTCAGGAGAATCACTTTGTGTTACTCGGTCTGTGATGAATAAGGTCAAAATGGCATCATTATCTATATAGCAAACGTCTCAGGGAATGTTATTGAAAGACTATATAGCAGAAACTGCTTGAAAAAGAAAAATAGATTCCAGAGGCTACTCATGGAGAGAAGGGAAGATATGGTGGTGGTCAAAGTACTTTAAAAATCTGGTAACCACTCAGTCAAGGACCAACAGTGATAAAGTACCAAGTATCCACTGGAATGGAAAACATTTCTAGGAAATAGGCTTTGAATAACCAAGTGTGTCTCTCTGCAGAAATTATTAACTTTAGGTAAACTCTTCCAAGGAATGATATCCAGCTTATATTGATTACCATGAGGCTATTTCTGATTCTGGAGATGGAATAATACAACTGAAGACATTGAATCTGTTTTCATTTGTAAGTGCCTTAAATTGTATACATTTTGTGACAGTCAATTTTTTTCTTCTGAACATCTTCTTTATTTCAAGAAAGTTCTTCTATGTATATAGTGTATAGGATTTTAAATTTATTTAACTAAAATTCTCCCGAATATCAGGGCACTTATATCAAAATCCTAACCCAAATTTAGTATTCTGTGACTTTGGCAATGTTATTTACCTTCTCTGGAGCTCATTCTTCTTATCTATTAAATGCAGATATACAGCATTTGCCTCATAGAATTCAATGAGAAAAATCCGTGTAGAGAATTTTGAATATGACTGATACCTAGGAATGAGCTCAATAATAAGTTATTGCTGTAAAATTTATCAAGATTCTTATCATCACAATTATTAGACTAGAAAGACCAAATGCAACCACGTAAACATGTGTTTCTTGTTTTACTTCATTATAAGACCTAACAAGTGGAGAGTTTGGGAGGCGATGACTGTGGGCAAATAAATATGTTTTGACATACTCGCCTTTTTTGTAGAAAGTGTGATAGGTAGTTAAGAGTGACAGTTGGTGATTTATGATCACCATTACCAAAAAAATGATACCCAATTAGTTTAAGTCAGAGAATTTGGGCAAGAGAAAAAAATAAAAGGAAGGACAGGAGGCAGAGAGGGAGGAGGAGAAAGAAAAGAGAAGGAAAAAAGGAAGGAAGGAGTTATGTTTCAGGTGACTGGAGGAATTCGAAGAAGTGTAACTGATTATCCATATGTTGGAACTTGAAGACTGGGCTTATCTAACATAATAGGATTACCATTTCTTTGAGAAACTAGGCATATATGGAACTGATAATACCGTTAGCCCTTCCTTCACAATTTGCTTTCTTGACAGTTGGAGTAGACTCTTCTGCTTTCCAAGTTTCTTCCCAGATCCGATGGGCTGGCAGCAGGTGAGGAAGAAGTGGGTGGAGCCAAGGACACTTCAAAGTAGTTGTTTTAGGAGACAGCTGCAGGGCCACAGGATTTTATGGGGCCCTCACCTCATAAACGTCAATAAAAAAGGAAAGAAAAGATAAATGTGAAATTCAAGTTTTGAGGGAAAAAAACTGGAGACAAAGAAAGTCAACTTTGGGTGCCAATAGAGTAATAACAGACACTAAGCTGAAAATTTTTTTAAAATACAAACTGAAGTCCAGAACACTGCACGAGAAGTTGGTCTGTCTTGGTGAGAGAAGGAGAATGAATAGGTTATGAGCTAAGCCAGAAAATTAACAACCCAGCCATCATCGCATTGCATTTTGTGCTCTTAAAAAAAACCCATCAAAACTGGTTTTAGTTAAAGCAAGAATTTATAACAGCAATTTCTTCTGTGGAAAAAAACAAAACAAAAGCAAAACAAACAGAGAAATCTATCTGAATCTAAGAGCTATATCAAGAACGAGAGAGCAACATTTTAAAATATTTTGGGACAAATATTAAGAATTTTATTAAAATATTTGTATAATTCCCCAGTGTTGTCCAGAAGTGATTGCTAGGCACATCTTGGAAACCAATGTGAGGAAACATTTTTGTTTTGAGTGCCAAGCCAAATCAAGTAGTGTTTAGAGAGACATATTCTAGAACATGGAGTTCAGAAAACACTAGATGACCACCTAATATATTTTGGGCTCTGTAGCAAAAGATTAGAAAGATGATCTTACAATGAACCTATAAATGTGGCAAATAGCACTAAGGTAACCCAAAGTGGCCTACGAAATTGGAATATCATCATCTCAATTTCCAGGATACTACAGAATCAAAAGGAGTTATTAGGATCTGAACTTTGTTTTTTTAGCTATAGCTTCCTTTGGGCAGATGTAGACACTTTCATTATTCTCCCTATAGACCCAGGACTGCTCAGCTGTGAATTTTAGCCCAGTCCCAGTAGAAAGAACCTATGTATTATCACACATAAAATGCCCTTGACTGTAGGATGCAGTGATGTTTAATGTTCTACTAAAGAGAGAGGAAGGGGGGTGGGGAGAGAGAGAGTGAAAGAGAGAGAGAGAGAAGAAAGGAGGGAGGGAGAGAGGAATTCTCATAGCTGATTCCTGCATAAGCCATACTAAATCCTCACTGCAGGGGTAAATAAGAATTAAACCAGATATTCAGAACAGTAAAGGAAACGTGCATGCTTCAACATTGACACTGGACTGAAGAAGGGGAAAAACACCTCCCCTGCAAATTTGAACTACAATCCTCTACTTTTACATGTGTGCAGTCTGAATTCACAGTGCTATCGTGGTCTAATAATTCTTAGTGGAGGATTTAAATTGAAGTAGTCTCTGCTTGATAGTGCCCTCAGGTGACTGGCAAGAACAAACACAAAAGCTGCTTGGAAGAAGGAAAGAGGAGAGTTCAATCTGGGGCACTAGAAATGGTAAGATGTGTCAAGTATGCGGGGCACCTTGATTTCGGAGATATGCAAATGTGAATAAAGCGCCAGAGGAAACCAGGCAGCTCCTATGGGAGTCTGCCTGGTCAAGCACAGTGGTTTTCAGATGTGCTTAGTCCTGTAAAGACCATGTGGAATTTTTGTACTTGGTTAGCCTTGATTTTGGAGGATTTCTTTGTTCCCGGCTGTGTTCTGATTTGGTCATCATGGAACTTGGGTCTTACTGAGCCATCTTCATTTGCTTTGATTGCATCTTACTCTTTGTTCTTTATCTCTGTTTTTTTAGTATTTCCTAAGGTTCTACTTTTTCATTAATTAATGCATTCAAGAATACTTATTAAGTGACAATTATGTTCTCGGCACTGATGATTCAGAACTTCATGAGACAGACAAGTTTTGTCTTCATGTTGTTCAGAAAACTACCTAAGGAATTGCAGACTTTAGTAATGTCAAATTTACCTATGAAGCTTATGAAGAATAAAGGTGCTCATGCCCTTCTTTGGGAAACTCTGATGCAAGAAGTCAGAGATTGGTCTTTAGTAACTCCTTAGTAGCTGTGTGTTTGAGGAGCTGCCTGTGAATCCAATGCACACCAAAGTGTGAGAACCTCAGGTTAGACTACTGCTCTGCTTGTTCCCATCTCACCTCAAAAACCTCAGAGTTGACTCTGCTTCATTTCTGTAAAGCATTGGTACTCACAGTCCTGGTTCTAAGGAAACAATGAGAATTAAAACATGTCCGTGACAGTTTATTAAGGCAGTTTTGACCCAAACCGATGAAATAAAATTATTTTATAATTAGCTGAATTTGATCAATGTATTGAGCTCAGCCATGTAATTTTTACTGCATTGCTTGCTCCAATAGCACCTGATTAGCCTGGGAAACGGCCCCAATCTTTTATTGCAAACATGGGCCCCTGAAATCCGAGATTTCAGTTATGTAGTGAATTCTCTATAACTATTTGTTGAAGTGAATGAGTTGAAGTCTCTAGAAGATTCTTAAGTCCCTTTGAATGATGAAGAAAAAGTTATACTAGAAAATGAGGTACTCTGTTAATAGCAGAGATTTCGGTTTTAAGTGGTGAATTGTACTCTTAATCCTTGGAAACACATGCTTAATACTAGGGTGTCCAGGAGAATCAAAAGGTCCCATTTTTAATCATGTCTAATATCAGATACTTCTCTGTTCTGTGTGTCACAAGCACATTTGCAAAACATGCCATGTTAACCACCCTGATCATTTTTTCAGCTTGACTTTGAAGTAAAAGGAGAATGAGCACAGGTTCAGAGTTCTAGTTCCAGCTCTTTCACAAACAATGGCTATAACCTGGGCCCGTAAAATGATGAGATTGACTTACATGCAGCCTAATAGTGTAACATTTCAATAAATTAATGTGATAAATATAAAATGCAAGATGGAGTTATCATTAACACGAATGCCATTGGAATGAAAGAACCAGATGCTGAAACTGGTTACTTTCAATAATAGAGTTTCAGACATGATTGGGAGCATATTACAAAGAGATATCGACCTGGTTCCACACTGCGTCAATATCTGCACCTTCATTCACTCAGCACCTACTGTAGGATTTCAGTTTGGGAAATGAACTTTAGACTTGACAACTCCACACCTCTCAGTCCAGATTGTCTTATATCAAGTTACCGAAAAAAAAAAAAAAAAACAACCCACACTAACCATGTTCTTGGTGCCATCTTCTCTAGTCGCTCCTGTATTTTCACTGTAAACTGTTGAATATGCCTTGACTGTGGCCACCCTGAAAAGTGAAGGAAGAAAAGTTGACTGGCAGGCTATGTAGCTCTGCTTTGAGGGCTTTGATTTCTGCATTCACTACTTTTTTTCTTGTGCATAACACTGTACATACCTAAAAAGTATGAGTGGGTCACCAAGGTGCCTAATCTCTTGATGGTAGATCAGTTACCCCCAAAGCAGTCACATTTGTGACCTTTTGTTCTACTACAGGAAAGAGATGCCATAAGTCAGCATTTCTCCACCACTTCAAAAGTTTGAAATTCTACTCCCCCCCTCTACCAAAATAAAATCATTTGTCTTCCTGCTGCTCTACACCTTAAATACAAATTTTGAATATTGCCATGTGTTTTGCTATTTGCTTTTACTACTTAAGTCTTATTATTATTACTGTTGTTATTATTATTATTAGCTTAAATAATGCTTCCACTCTCCAAGACAGCAAGGAAACACCAAACCTGGGTTGCGTGTTATACAAACTTTACCCCCAGGAGCACTGTTGACTGGGAAAAGGGGAAAAGCATGTGGCATTGCAGTGTTTATTGGAGGGGTTTCCTGATAATATTAATTTCATGAAAAAGGGACATCCCATCTTGTGCTGGGGAAATTGGAAGGCTGGCAGCACAACCCCATAGGGATTGAAACGGTCATCCATGGATCTGCACGATACGTTTGATTCTGCCCCCATTGAGCAACTGTAATAGGAGTTCTATAGACACGGCAGGAGCTGAATCAGACTACTGGGTGAAAAGAGGCTGCTGTCAGCACTGCATATGCATTAAACACAGCAGACGGCTGGGTATGCATCCTGCAGTTGTACGATTTCCCAACAAACTAAGCCCTCGCTTTTAAAACCATTTGTATTTATTTACCAATACCTTGCTATTTTCTTTATTAAGTTTGTCACTAAACCCTGTTTTGCATACACTAGTACTTGCTCATGCATGCCTTATGAATATAGAAATTAGCATCTCATTAACTTGATAATTAGGCCAATGATAAACAGCTGTTTGGTTGCCATGTAGGGCAAGATTTCTACCGAAGTTGCTTATCTGCCATACACAATAGCTGTGCAATTATTTGTCACACTATCAATTACAGACAAACAACAATAGGAAATAAACTTTTACACATTTGCTTTCATTGTAATTAACATCCAAATTCATGCTCTGCTTTTGGAAAAGCAATAACGCAGTGTTGTCTAACAATCTTGATAATGTAAGTGTATATTTTCAGCTTGGCTTTTATTTTTCTCATACAGTTCAAACATTTCTCATTGTGCATTCTGCTATAAATGACTACTTCCAACATGTCTTTTTTTAAAACTCTCTTGTTTCCATGTTATTGTGTGAAAAACATGGCACATATTGAACATCGAGAATTTCTCAAGTTTTGCTCTAGTTTCTGTCTTACCTGCCCCCCCTCTGAGATTAACCTATACTTTGAACTTCTCTTGCTTGTAATAGGTCTTACACTGAGAGAAATCATCTAAGAAATGTTAGGAATGTAATGAAAGCTATGAAAAATCTTTTCTCAATTGTTTGGCAAAAGCTCAATCCATATTTATATCCAAAAAAAAAAGGCGGGGGGGAAGGAAACAGTGTGTTTCCCTTTAATTCACATGGATTTAAAACTGGAGATGTAATTTAAAAAAAACTAAACAAACAAACAAAAAAGCAAAAAACAATCCAAAAAAAATCCCTAAAAAACAGAAACCTGTCTTTCCAACTAATAAAAAGGACCTTGGTGCTGTGCTCACAGCAAAGTCATGGAAGATAATTTGAAACTTCAGTTGGCTTCCTGTAGAGAAAAATAACAACCACCAAACTAATGGGTAATCAATGGCCAATTGCTTCAGAAAAGAGGCACCCTACAGAATTCCCTGGAAATCAATGTGCTACATAGGAGGCCTTGGGAAATGTCTTAAGACTATCCAAGTGAGCCCACCTTTCTTAACAAATAAGTAAGGTCTGGGGAGTGCTATTTTTGCTAATCAAGGCCTGGAGATGAAATGCTGCCTTCATTTAAGTTTCCTTGTGCTTTTCTCTGAACCACTATATTAAAAACAATCTTCCCCCATGATTTCTGGTGCTATAGTAGAGTATAGTTTATGTGAAAGTAAATCTGGAAAGATTACCTTTCAAAACTGCCAGATGCTTCGCATTTTCTGGTAGAAATCTGGATTCCAGGTCTGTAATGATATTTCCTGCTGTGCTCAACACTCAATCAGAACGTATGCTTCTTGGTGGGCAATGTAAGGATTCCAAGGCTAACCTGGCGGTTTGGCTTTTATATTTTTCCAATCCAGCTAGGGGGTATAAATTTAAAGTCAGGGCCCCCCAAGCTAAACTTCAGAAGGGGTCTTTGTTAGTTTTAGATCTCCTGCAGTCGGAGTCCCCTCCTTTCATAAACTGCTCCGTGCAATGCAATTTATGATTATATTTATACCAATGAATAAAACATACCCTTTAAAAAAGAAAACTAAATTATCGTATTAATGATATGGGGATGTATGGGTTCTCATTGCCCCTGGCTCTCCCATGTTTAGATTCAAGTTTCTTCCTGCACTCTATTTGAATAACATTAACGTCCCCTTCCCTCTCTTCCTTAATCCATCTTGCACATTTTGTCATGTGGTATGGTGGTTATTCGCAGATGCTCTAGAATCTGAAAGAACAAGGTTGGAATACTTGCTCACTCATTTTAAAGCTGTTCTCCCTGAGGGAGAACTTAATTTCTCTGATCTGTGGTTTACTCATCTATGAAATGGGGCTAATAATGGCATCTACTTCCTAAGATTATTGAAAGGAATCAAATGAAATAATGTGAATAGAGTGTCTAGCCCAGTGCTACACATGGCACACATGTCAGTTAACATTGGCTGTTTTTCCTGAGGGATGGACTTAGGGAGAGGCGACACAGCACAACGATTTGGGTGGGGGGCAGGAATCTTGGGCCTGGCTGCCGGGATTCACATCCCCCCTCCCCCGTATATTAGTTGTGTGACCTTACACACTTATCAACATCTCTGTACCTCGGTTCCTTCATTTCTAAATTGGCAATAATAGTAGCACCTACCTCATGAAGTCATTGTGAAGATTAAATGAATTAATGATTGGCAAATAGTGAGTTTTATACATTTTATTAAATAAACCTACAGAACACATGGTCCAACCTTTCCCCCATCTCAGTTTGGTCCAACTTTCCTCCCCACGTCCTACTGTTGTTCATGGCATTTCTTATAGTTCTCCTCTTAGAACTGTGGGGAAATATCCGGATAGCTCTTCCTGTGTGGGGAAACATGCACTGGTGTCACCTGAACCAGAGGTGCCTTGTGAGACAAACTGGCCAAGCCGGGCAGCCTGGGAGTTATGCAGTCTTGCATTACAGGCTGGAATTGGCTGCTGAGCTCTGGAGTTTCTTCCTTTCTAATTCCACTTATTCATCCTGGGACCTTCATTGTTCTCCAGCTCTGACCCTACAAAGTGTAGCACATCAAGGGTATGGGTCTCTTACTGGGATGCTTTTTGTGGTACTTCCAGCCTAGACACACTGGGCCTAAGCATACATCTAATAAGGCAAACCTGGAACAAGGTGTGTGCTCCACCATTTCCTATTGAGTGAAATCCATAGGTTTATAGATTTCACTCACTAAATCCTAGTATACATTAGTATCACCATGCTAGTGTCTCTATCTTTGTATAATTGTGGTCCATGCTCTGTCTTGTTTAATTTATGTGTATTTTTTTCCTACCTAGCTGGAAAATTCCTCAGGACTATATGATATTGTGTGTGACCTCAAAGCCTGCCACTATACTTAGTCTATCGCAGATACTTTAGTACGTTTGTCTTTAGATAATGCTGATAAAATTAGTTAGGATTAAATTTGGTTGCAAGCAACTCAAATTTGGTTGCAAGTAACAGATAAACCCAACATAATTATGGCTTCACCAAGATAATGTATTTCCATTTTAGTTTCAAAACAGTCGTAAAGTGGGTTGATGTGATGGTCCCCAGTGCCAGGGACTTAGGTTCCTTTTTTCTTATTACTCTGACATACATGGCTTCAGATTCCAAGGTCATTTCATGGTCCAAGAAACTGTTGGAGCTCCAGCCGTTGTGTTTTTGTTGCAGAAAACAGTGAGACAAAAGAGGTGAGCCATCTCACATGAAGAAAATTTCCTGATTGTTGAACAACAGGCAAATTTTGCTAGCATTCCATTGGCCGATGGACCTCACACAGCTATAAGGAAGATCAGAAAATGTGGTCTTGTTCTGAGCAATGATGAGGCTTGTTATAAGTCATAATATGATGACTAAAGAAGAAAGAGAGACTAGACAATGGGACAACCAGCCAGCTCTGCCCTAGCTGCTATGACATTTTAGTTCCTGGTTCTAGATCCTTCCCATATCCCTTGCTTTTTGTTTTTTGCTCACACAAAGAAATCAATTTTATTTCTATCATTAAATGTAACCAAAGAAGCTTAAGTAGTAAGCAGTACATTCACATAACCATGGATAACTTATCTTATGATTATTGATTTTCAGGATTGGCAACATAGTATCTAACCCATTTGCCTACCTGTTTGCTCCACAGAGTTTTAAAAAATGAAAAAATTAATAATAGCTAATATTTGTCAAATGTGTGCTATATAGTAGGTACTAAGAGATCCTATTTTAATCCTGACAACAGTCCTATGAAGCAGATTTCATTAGTCACATATAAAGATTAAAGAAATAAATCCAGCTGGAGAGATTAAGTCACATGGCTGGTAAGGAGCATATCTGGGATTGAGTCCAGGGCATTGTAATGCCAACTTCCATTTGATAAGCACTGTGCAGTACTCTATAAAAATCAGCTGCTGAAATGCATCGTAAATCATATAGGCATAGTTCTGCATCTTACACATTTTAGTTATCTGATATGTGTTTATCGTTGTTTATGATTTTAACTATTTTCTGCAGAATGCAGCATCATGTGGAAATCCGACATGGTAATATATGGCTGTTAAGAATGAAGGCATAATAAATCATCTCAAAATTCTCAGTCTTGTTGCTTTTGTCCTTAGAACAGCCTTTGTTGGAAGAGTGTGTCCTGCAGATCACATAGTGACTTACAGACATTCTTTCCCTCTCTCCTAGTTTTCCACAAAAACCCTAGCATAGTTACAAGGAATCAGAACAGAACTAAGATCTTTAAGTGTGCTTAGAAGAGCAAGAGTATACCGGGAAGCATCACGGCCAAATTACCATAGCTGCTATTCACTCAGTGCCCCCTCATCTGCAAATCCTTTTCAGAATTATTCCCCCATCACTCTTTGTTTGGTGTGGCTATATTAAAAAAAAAAAAATAGTGTTCCTGAGGGGGGAACAAAGGTTTGAGTTTCAAAATGAAAGAATATAGAATATTTCTGCCTATATTAATATCTCCTCCCTGGCAATAGAGAATAAATGTAGATGACAACTTTTATGGTCAATGCTCAACTCAGTTCCCATTCTTTCAGGACTGCTTGTCACACCTCAACCCCATACTCTGGATGTGATAACAGTGTATGCTGCATACAACCCCCAGTCCTGGACCGAGGGGTGCACAAGCGAGGTTCTCTCAACTAAAGCTGGATGGATTCAATTACTTCTTTCCTAGGAATAGCAAAGGGGGCTGAGAGGCTGTCAGTCATTTAGGTTTAGAAATGGCCATTTTCTTTCCGCTATGTGCAGAGATGAAGAAAGTTGGACTGCAGAGAGACAAAGTGAAGCACACGTGCTAAGAGGAACAATGATACGGGATGGAGAGTTTCAGTGCCCTGGGTCCCCCAGGCTTTTTGCTTCCTGGTTTCCTCATTTCTCTCCTCTCTGCTTGCACTGGCTCAATTTGATTTCTGTTATTAAATGTAACCCAAAGAACCATAACTAATTCAAGAGGGAAACAGAATATTATGAGAGGCGAAGAGGGAGAAGAACTTCTAAATCAGTCTATTAGTGCACAGAAATGAGGTGGAAAACCAAGATCCCACCACCCCTCACCACTCGCTCCCAGAGATCCGAGGCAGCCCTCCCGTCCCAGTTCAGAGTGGAGGACAGTTTTCTCACTTCTTGGGCCACTTGTGGCAGTATCTGATCACAGAAATCTCTTCCAGTAAGGTGTTCCAGGATCTTTGCCCTGCAAAATATTTGAAACCAAACTGTACAAGCTTGCAGCGTACCACTATTCACAGTGTAATGGGAACAACAGGACTCCCTGTGTGTATCTCTGGGCAGGGAAATCTCCTAGAAGCTATAAAGTCTGAAACCAAAGATTCTTGGAATATAATGCATGAAGATGATCTTTTCCTTGGCACGGTTCCATAAGCCTTCAATCACTCTGTGAACTAAATTTCTTTCCATATGTTTCTCATTCATTTACATTTAAGATAAAAATTATTGGCTCTAAGAGCCATTCGATGAGTGGTGACTCAATGATTCTTCTCATTGTGATCTCAGCCCAGTGATGACGCCTGTCATCCATATGATATTCCCAGAAAGTGGAATCATTCATGATGCCGTCTGAAGTCACCACTTGGTAACAACAGACTTGCACAATTCCCTTTACTTTCCAACACCAAAGTTTGAAATAGGATCAATTATCTGTTTTGTTCCTCTATTCTGAATTTATTTCTTTTGAGTTTATTTATTTAAAACTAACATTCTAACTTTATGACAAAGATGCATCGTTTAATTTTTGGAAATCATATATATATATTTTATACATATGTGTTTGTGTATCTTATATCGATTGCTATTTCTGAGAACTGTAAAGATAAAATTCAAATTTTTCAAGCTAATTTTGGTGCCTCTTACCTTAGTTTGTATTTTAGAAAAAAATGGTTACTTGATTTATTTTTCATTATTAAATACATTGAAAAACTCTTTTAATATGGCCACATTTATGCTACACTGAGCTGCCTGACATGCAATTACTTCTGTTCTTTTCCTGACATTGCCAGTACGTATCATATTAACATTCAAAATATAAGCATAAAGCAAACTAAAAAAACCTGTCACTAATATAAAATATTTGAGCCATTCACCCTAATATCTGCCTGCCCATATCCTCTCTTTGGTGAATGTAATTTCTCTCTTGCCTTCTGGGAAGCTGTGTCTATCTACCTGATACCAAAATATCAAGTCACTTTGATGAGACAGTCCAAAATCAATGAAAAACATCTATTTACCAAGTTCTATAGTGACATATAGTCCTATGTTTTTTCTTGATTGGGATTCTATATAGAGAGTTTGCCTAGATATAAAGATAAAATAGATATGGTCTTGGAGAAACTATTTTCATCATTTAAGAAAAAAATATATATTCCTGAGCCTTCACTGAAACTGTCCCACCTGGGTTTTTAGAACGACAAAAGGCATATTTTGCCTCATTTGCCTGTGAAAATATGCCTTTTTGAGAGCATGGAAAACCTATATTATTTGAAGTGCAACTTGATAAGTGTTTCATTTTTTATGAACCCCAGGAAAAGAAATTTATTCCATTTTTACAAATAGTAAAGTTTTTTTTTATTCCTGGAACTATCTCTATTCAACAGAAATTGGAATCATATACTGAATATTTCCTATGTAGACGGAGAATTATTCATAAAAGGTAGCAGAATGGATTTTTTTCTTATGACAATTATTAGAGCTAACACTGAGGTTTTATTAAGTGCTATTTTGCAAATATTATCTCATTTACCCTTTTCATAACTCTCAATGCCCAATTACTAACCCCATTTTACAAATGAGAAAATGAAATTATAAAGAGTTTAAATAATCACACAGCTAGTAAAAGGACAAGCTGAGATTCAAACCCAACTTCCATCAAATTCTTAAAGCTTCAGTCATAATTTTCCGAAGGTAAATCCCTTACGAATTTTGAAAAACACTCTTAAGGAGGAGAGATGCCAGTTCTGGTCTGCCACTTACTTGTAAAGTGGGCTTGAGAAAGGTGCTACTTCTTCTGCATATATGCTTTTTTCTTTCTATAGCACAGGGATAATAATACTTTCTGTGCCTGAGAGGGTCAAAGGAGACAGTTTCTATAAAAGTATTTTGAATCTGCCAAGTGCTCTTCATTGGTAATATAGAACTATTAAGCTCATCTGCATCTAAAATCTTAGAACTTGACAGTGTGTGTTTGCTGCTAAGGTCACAGATGAGAACTGGTACACTCTGGGCAGCAGGGTCGTACATTCTTTCTGAGTGAGGAGTGATTGGTACTGATTGCTCCAGCTTTTCAAGCCGTCTGTAGAAATAGAAAATATTATTGTGTTTGATCTGAGGAAACAAGATACTGTGTCAGAGTATTCACATTCTCATCAATTTCTCTTGAAAAACATATAATTACACAATGGCTGTATCTGAATCCTAAGAGTAGAGAGTAAGAGATGGAATTGCAGAAAGCTGTGAGATGTGATGAGTATGGCGGAAGATGTGGATTTACATCCATTTCCTTCCCGGAAATGATGGTTTCATTTTCTGAAAGAGAAATGGTAATGATAGTTTATATAAGAGAAATAGACTGTTCCCTGAGACATCTTGAGAAATATTTTTGTTCAGAATAAGAAGTGGTTTCAGTAGTAATCATAGATCCTAATTTTCTGTCAACTTTAATGTTTAGAAAAGATCACCAGATGAGCTAATCTTAGTATTGGTATTCTCTCTCTCTCTCTCTCTCCACACACACATATATATATATATATATATAATGTATATATGTATGAGTGTGTATGTACTTGCATACGCATGAGAGAAAAGGCAGTGTCAGTATTTGGATAGCCACCTCTCAATGAGCACTTATTTTTGTGCCAGGCAAGGGCTTTCCTTTCTGTTATCTTATTTAATCTTCCCAACAATGTTGTGGGTGTTATTACTGGATAAAAGCCAGAAGTTTGGAGAGGTCAGTGCCCCTGACTTGTTACCTCTCACAATAACTGTAGTTGAGAACCTAGTGCATGCCAGTGCCAGACATTTTACGTATATTATCTCCAGTCCTCACAACAGCACTGTAAGGTACTAACATCACTCCTTTTTTTCCATTGCAGACCCTAGTTCCCTAAAGACTCGAAAAAATACTGCAAGTCATACAACTACTAAGTCACACAGCTAAGAACCCATGCTATGCTGAACCAACTTCAAAATCCAAATCCACACATCATGGTAGAGATTATGAATGGTCAATAAATTCACTGGTTGCTGGCAGAATTCAGTTCCTCGAAGCCTCACCCGCTGAAGGCCACTGAAGTTCACTGTCATGTCTTGTTCTCCGTAACAGGGCGATTTGCCTCTTTAAAGCAAGCAAAAGATTATCTCTCTCCAGTCCTATATAACAGAATACAATCAAGGGAATGACATGCCATCCCCTTTGGCACACAACCTTATCAAGGGGGTGACATTTCATTTTCTCAAATTCTTTCAGATAGAAGCAAGACACAGTTCCCACTGTACTAGAGGGGAGGGGATTATATAATAACAAAGACTTCACTCACCGACGGTCGGTCATTGTAGGATATGTCTGTCACCGAAAGTACACCAAATAATTCTACCCAGATTAGAATTATCATATAATCTCATCTATATTATACTATTTTATATTACTATGTAAACAATATAAAGAATTGAGGGCTCAAAAGAGGATGCACTTTTCTTTATGATGTTAAGGTTATGTTGCCAACATATTCTAAATATTTTCATTTTCACTATTTCCCCATGCTTCTAGTTCTTGATAATTATTTTGTATGTAAAATTCAAAGTTTTCACAAGTATCACTAATTATTACAGCATTTTATTTTTTCGGTGATAAACATTTATGCTTCAAATGATGATATATCTTACCACGTAAAATACAGAAGCAGATTTTCATTCAAGTTATATCTAAAATGGTTGCCTATGTTTGAACTGAACATTTGGACATTAACAATAAATTCAAATGATATATCTTATTTCTGTTAAGATAGTTACAGTGATTATTTATTATAGAAAACTGTAATCACATGATCATAGATAATGCAGAATTTCATTGATGCCAGATATAATGCTGAAGTAGGCATTAGGCTATTCAGCTTCCAAAAGGCTGAATGTGAAGTTGGATGTAATACCAAAGCTAAAGCCATTCTTCTTTCAGTGATGTTTCTGCTGATTTTTCACTGATGGTGTCTTTAGGATTGCTCTTTTATCTGTATTTCTAACCTATTTTTCATTCCAGTTTTCATTTACTGTGGTCTTTTATCATTTTCTCTTGATTAATTTCACCAGAGGTTTGTCTATTATATTAGTTGGGTTAAAGAATTACCTTTGGACTTTGTTGTTAAACTTCTCTATTCCTCAGTTTCTTTTCTTGTAAAAAGGGATATAAGAGTACTGATTTTATAGGGTTGCTTGGAAGACTAAAGAAATTAATTATCTAAAGCACTTACATTAGTGCCTCATATATTACATGGCAAGGATTATGTGTTAGTGATATCATCATCACCACCATCATTAATTCTATCTTTTTAAAATTTGTTTTCTATTTCAATTACTTTCTGTTTTTATTATTTTCTTTCTTCTATTTGGGTTTATCTTGTTGTTCCTTTGCTAATTTAATTTAGATCTTTACCTCTTTAATTTCCAGCATTTCTTCTTTTTGAATGTAAGCATTTAAAACTATAAATTTTCCTCTAACTACTTTAGCTACATTTTACAAGTTTTGATACATTATAATTTAATTGTCTTTTAGACTAAGTGTTTTCAATTTTCAATAATATTTATTTTCTAACCCAAGAGTTATTTGTAAGTCTGATTTCTTATTTAACAGATCCATTGTTTTATTCAATTATTGATTTCCAATTTAATTGCACTTTGGTCAGAGAAAATGATCTATGTGATACCTCTTTTAAAAAAATTTATTGAGACTCTTTTATGGACTGGAATTGGTCAATTTTGTAAATGGTCTGAAAATTTTTTTAAAAGATTAGAAATTCTTTAGCTGTCTTTATTTGATAAACCACAAAAAATATCTGTGCATTAACATAACAAAAGTTTATTTACTACTCCCGTGAAAGTCTAGAGAAGATATTGCTGGCTACTTCAAGCAGTAATTCAGGATTCAGACTGCTTTCCAATTGTAGCTCTGCCATTTTAAAAACGTGATTCCTAAGGTCATCTCTTAAGTTATCTCCATTCTGTGTAGCTGCAAGAGAAAAAAGTCAAGGAGAATATTGTATTCAGATGGCCAGGAATGACTGCACGAGAAGCTTAGAAATGCAGCTTAGGTAGGTGCCAAGAGGGAGAAGCAGTGAGTTTTGTTGATTAGCTATAACACTACCTCAACCCTGCAAATCAACCATTTCTAAATTTTTTTAATGTAGCATTACAAATAATGTTGTTTAGATTTCCCTACCTGTCTACTAATATCTGTGCTCATCAGCTTCTCAATCTTGGGCTTTCTGTATCAACCAGAATAGGTGGGTTATGCTGAGGCAATAAATTAACCTGAAATATCAATGGATTTACCATCAAAAATTTATTTCTCACTCACACCACATGTCTTATGAATGTGAGTAGGGCTACTTCCCCTCAGAGGCAGTCAGGGACTCAAGCCAATAAAGATCCCGTCACATTGTGATGTTACCCTAGGATTACATGTGTCTGCGGTCCCACACGCCCCTCCTTCTCATGGCTCATCAGTCAGAACTTGCAGTATAGTCTTCATCTGCCTGCAGTCACCTCCCAGTGGAAATGGGGCTCTGAACACACAGTGTGGTGTCTGCCACACTTCCCTTCTGGCTTCGTTTTATTTCTTTCCTTTGTAAACTTCCTCTCATAAACTTCTATTGGTTGTAAACACTCATTTTAATTTTCTCTGAATATATTCTTATTTATCTTCATTATTTAAAGATAAATAGCTTTGTTGGACTCATAATTATACATTATTATTTTCTCTTAATATTTTGAAAATACTATTTCATTACCTCATCTTCCATTGGGTTTCTGGAAGTTAGAAGACATTGTACTCTTTTTTTTCTGTAACTTTCAAGTGTATAAATCTTTACCACAATATGTATGTGTGTCTTGTTAATTATGCCTGGAACTCAATGGCCCTTTTAGAAATTTCAAGTTTTTTCTTCAGTTCAATGAACTGGTACTCTATTATTTCTTTGTTCATTATTTCTCATCTGTTCTGTTTTGTCCCCTAGTAATTACATTATTCACACATTAGGTTTCCCAGATCTCTCTTCCATATCTCATATTATTTTGCTTGTATTTTCCATTTCTTTGTAAATTCGTTCTGCATTGGTGCTTATTTCTTCAATTTGATCTTCTATTATTCAAGACAACTATTCACTACTACTATGGACTTAATTGTGTCCCTCCAAAATTCACATATTGAAGTCCTAACCCCCAATGTGATGGTATTTGGAGTTGGGGGCCTTTGGGTGATAATTAGGTTTAAATGGTAGGTGAGGTCATGAAGGTAGAACGCTTTTAATGAGATTAGAGCCCTTATAAGAAGAAAAAGAGACACCAGAGTGCTCTCTATTGCTCTCTCTCTTTCTCTCTCTCTCTGCCACGTGAGGACCCAAGGAGAAGGCCACCTGCAAGCCAGGAAGAGAGCCTTCACCAAAACCCAACAATACTGGCATTCTGATCTCAGAGTCCCAGCCTCCAGAACTGTAAGTAAGTAAATCTCTGTTGTTTAAGCCACCCAGTATTTTCTTATGACAGCCTACACTGACTAATATACCTACTATGTTGTCTTTCTTCAAACCCGTCGTGTCCCTTCCCTCTTTCTTTTCTCTGAGAACGACTCACCATACTTTGATGAGCACAAAAGCTATCAGAGGGAGCTTCTTCACCTTTCCAGCACAAAATCTGTGTGCAAGTTACTCTGCTGCACCCCCTTTCTTCACTTGTGTCACCCACTTTCTTCCCTAATGCAGTGGTCAAATATTCTATCTGTGCAATAAATCCTAGTATGTCCCATATTTTTTATTCTTTTTCTGTTAATTTTTCTCCATTTATTCATTACATCAGCATACAAACATGCTCTGGTAGGAGGGACTGTTACATGGTAGTTCTGGAGTCAGAGTATGTGGGTTCAAAAAGCTTAGTTGCCACTTTCTAGCCATGTGACTCTGGAAAATTAAACTTGCCATAAATCTGTTGTCTTATTTAATAAGGGAGCAAACACTAGTACTTACCTCTTGGTAATGTTAAAATCAAATAATTTATTAATCTGAAGCAATTGGCATAGTGCCTGACACACACCACTCAAAAAATAGACTTTAATGTTTTGTTATCTTAAAAAGTGGACATACTTGCACTTGACCCAACAGAATGCCCTGATTCCCCCAATTCTCTGCTTCCTTTCACATAAAAACTCTTCTCACAAGAAATCCAAGGGATGAGTCAGAGAGAAAGAGTGTAGACACATTGTGAAAGCCTGGAGCGAATTGATGAAAGAGGAAAGGCCTCTGTATGATGATAAGTCCAAGCAAAGATCAAGAAAACAGCATGAAAGTTGACTCAGTTGTGGAAAAAAATATAGGTTTAGGAAGGGTGTGAAGGTGGTTGAAAAAGAATAGCATGAAAAGTCAGCTAGAAAATTTACTGTTCTAGGTGTCTTTGAAAGTGAAAAAAATAGTACAATTTATGTAAATTAATTGCAATCAAACAAGGTTTAAGATTTTTAAATTTGTTGCAGTATACATACATTGTGATCAAACACTTTGGTATTACCTATATTCCACTGTCTAGTGGATTGTCTTAGATGTTCAGCTTAAGCAGATGATATTTGTATCATTATGTCAGAAAGCTTATAGAAAATTCACTGATTGTGATTTAGACTGGACCTCCAAAAAAACAAGTCTGTTGTTTATCTTGATGTTTGTTCTGTGACAGGAGATATTGTAAGCTAGAACGTAAGACAATTTATACGTCAAAACTATGATAAAGAAAGTTGTACAGTTCGACTAACAGTACTCTTCCTTCTCTCTTTTTGTGAGATTACCTCCTGCTTGATATCCTGAAATTCCAATACCTGGCAGAGAGTAAGGCACTTAGGAAGCACCCAATAGGTACATGTCGAATGACTGACCTATGTCCTAGAATGGAGAGTTTTAGTCTCTGGGTTGGTCATTATGGATACTAATTATTTATTATAGACTGTAACAGTCAGAAACAAAACTGCCCTAGTGTTTAAAAATAAGTTTTGTAAAAGTGAATAAAAGGCTGAAAGAATTACTGAGAGGAGCAACAATCAGGAAGTCGAAAATAAAAACAAAAACATCTCAAGAGTTATGAGGATGAGTGCTCAGTTGCTTTGTCTGTTTTTGTTGAGATGGAGTTTCACTCTGTAGCCCTGGGTAGAGTGCAGTGGTGTCATTGTAGCTCACTGCAACCTCCAACTCCTGGGCTCTAAGCGATCCTTCTGCCTCAGCCTCCCAGGTAGCTGAGACTACAGGCATGCACCTCAACGTCTGGTTGTTTTTTTCTTTCTTTCATTTTTTTTTTTGGTAGAGACGGGGTCTCACTCTTGCTCAGGCTGGTCTCAAACTCCTGAGCTCAAGCTATCTTCCCGCCTCGGCCTCCCGGAGTACTAGGATTACAGGTGTGAGCCACCATGCCTGGCCTCATCTCAAAAGCTATGAAAGAACCTGAAAGAATAAAACTCAGAAAAAAAAGATATGCTATGAAAAGAAAACTGTAAGTAATAGAAATATTAGAATATTTTTCCCTTCTATACAAAATGTCTGCCTATACAGTTATTCTGATTTAACAAAACTATCAAGATATGTGTCCAGATAATATAACAATATGCTTTCCCTTCATTGAGAGGGCACTGTCTTAAGGCATTCCATCTCTTATTCTTTTTCTTGTTGTTAAACTAATGCAGAAATAATAATTTAACAGAAGGATAGAAACTAGCAGTTCTCTCTGGACAGGAGCTTTTACTTTTTCTGACTCTTTATTACTACTGGAAAAAATTCCTTTTTGAATAAGCTTCTTAAATACAAAAAGGTGGGACATGGGCATTGGAAAATCCATCATTTTTGTGTCCTTATGAGAGGTTTTATTGACATTTGAATTTTGTAACATGGCTCACCGATAAATGTTGATGATGCCCTCTGGGGTACAGACTATGTGGGTGGCAAAGGACGGCACATACCACATTTACCCTTAGTTTGTTTCTATTTAGAGAGAATGACTTGTGTCAGCTGAATTTCTGCTGAATAGAATAGTTTCTAGACTAAAATGCAATGCTTTACAACTATTCCTTGCATTTGGAAAAGGCTCAAAATCTGGCACATTATCTTAAATGTTATTTTGATGGCATAATGGTGTTTACCATTGGGGTGAAACCCCCCACCCACACATCCTTTGTAGGAACGCACCATGGAAATGGAAATATGCATTAGAACCATCAGTGACATGACCTTTTGCATGCTTATGCTGATAGGTACCTAAGGATAACAAGAACCTGAAGTTGATGGGATATTCTAACTAATCTGATAAGGTAGACAAACCCACTGCCTGGAAATGGACATGATCAAATATGTCTGAGACACAGAAGCTAAACCAGAGAATTCCAGATCAGAAGAATTAATAAACAAAGTATACCAGGTATTGGTATATATACAGGGTTGGAAACATTCAACTCACTCTAAGGCAGAAAAAACAAATACAGTGTTTCTGATGGTGTCACCAGGGAAAGATGATGGCTGGATTTGTAAAAAACACAAAAACAAATAACTAACTGACAGTAGTGATAACTAAGACATGTCAAGTCCTTACTAACATGCCCAGCCAACATTGTAGCTAGCACTTTACAAACAATAGGTCATTTAATTATCTCAAAAATCTAATGTGGCAGAAATTATATTATTTCTATTTTAAAGATGAGGAAACTGAGGCTCAGAAGAATCAGTGACTAGCCCAAGATGATGCAGTATAGAAATAATGGAATTGGGATTTGAACCTATAACTCTTACTATCTATGAATGCATTAACGATATGCATGCATTCATTCGTATAAGATCCAAACATCTGCCTACTCTTCTAAATTGAATTGTCTTCTGACGTTGTCCACAAAGAGCAATACTTTTGAATCTAGAACAAAAAGCTGCCTTTTTATTTTGGCTTAACTATAGGTTGTAAAATTTTAATTACCTTTTGTTTAGAAAGTGCTGTAGAACCTGAACTTGTAATCAGTGCTGGAAGCAGGCACACCAAGGGGTTATTGATTTCCCTAGTGAATTTGAGTATCGTTTATGGAAATGTAATTACAGTGGAATCCTGTTATAACGATCAATTTGGGCAACCCCCATTTGATCATTATATCCAAATGATCACCACATACAGACCATAAAACAGTGAGCCTCTCAAACCAGACAGGCTCAACAGTAAAATATCCATCTTGCAAAAACAGTATTATTACCACTAAGTGCTTCAGAACCAGCACAGGTCAGTCAAATTACTGGCTCTAATTAGCCCTATTACAGGCTATAACTTTCTTTAGCTAAATCATAATGGCTTATGTGAAAGGTTTGAAATTCAACTAAGTCAACAAGTATTTATTATGTGCCTGCTGTGTACTCCGAACGGGGCCAGACACTGAGTACAATGTACAATAAATATGAATTTCTTTGTGAAGCTCACTATCCACTTAGGGAAATAAGTTATATAAACTTCTCCAATAATCCTGCCTAAAATGAGTGGGTACTCATAAACCCACGTATTACAAAATCAGTTAGTTTCAGAGGTGAAAACTTTGGCATCAATAGAAAATAGTTTGGAGAATAATCTTTTGTTACAAAAATGATTGCAAAAAGAAATAATATAGGAAATGAAGATAAATAGTTCCTACCTGCACAGGCAGCACCTTAAGTCAGAGACAGCAAAGGAGTTTTATCTCATATTCCAATTTCAATGAATTGTTGCCTAAGTCAGAGAAGGCAATGAGATTTTATCTCTCATATCAATATCAATGAATTGTTAAAGGCTGACTGCATTACTGGGTTGAGAAGAATCTTGAGGCCAAATTCAGAGTCACGGGAAAGAGTGATATTACTGATCGGTAATTCCTGGCCTGAGGATTACAAGTAGAAGCCACAGGTGAAACACTGAGCATTGTCCTCTCTTGGGCTTCTTTCCATATGACACTACTTCAATTCAAGCTCTCTGAATTGGCATGGCTGCTGTCTAACCACATTCTCCTAGAACTGGAGCATGGGAACCACTTAACAGTACATTGCACATAGGAGGCTGTTCTCTTTCCTGCCTTTTCCACTTTCCTTTCCTTTTCTTTCTCCCATGGCCTCACACTTAGCTTTACAGTTAAAGTAGAACTCAAATTTCCGCTTTGTCCACATTAATCAACCCCATCTGACCACTCTTGTCTCCTTACTCAAAGCAGATAATATAATAAACCATTTTAATATTGGTCTGAGACTCTATATTCTAAGCCAGTGACTTTCAACATTTTTCGCAAAGCCTGTTGTTCAAGCCAGTACCCCCCTGGAGCCAAGCAGAAAACCTCACCAATCTGAGCAGGTGTATACTTTCTCTCTATTCTGACTTCTAGGAAGCCACAACTTATGCAAGCAATGGTATCTGTCTACTTAAACTACTATCTCACCCTGTAACTACATGTTTCTAAACACTAATCTATTCCTTAGGGTAGAAGGCAGTTGCCTTGTATTTTGATTGTTTCCAGTACCCTACTTATTTTCCTCTTGTCTCCAGAGAATCCACTCCAGCATCTTCCGTGCTGATTCTCCAATACGCTAATAGTATATTCTTGTCCTCTAGCCCCAGTTCACATATACCATGTTTTATCACACAAAATATAGTCCTTGAAGCTTTCCCTGATCTCTCAATCCTTTGTGTAATCATTATGCCTTGAAACGTGCTAATATGGTGTCAGAACAAAATACTATGACGATATCTTTTCAAGTCTATCTTTCTCATGTAACTCTGGACTATGTCTTTCCATTTCTGGGTCCTTATCACCTGGCCAAATTCCAGACACATGGTATTTTCCTAACATACTTTTCTTAAACTCTTTGAGCATATTAAGAAGGGAGACATAACCAGACATCTTGGGATTTATTGTTTATCCGTTTTTCACCACATACCATATAGAAAAGAAATGTGGTCAGAAAAAAATAAATCTTATGGACTAAACGAATACAGCCTATTGAGACTGATTACCTTCGGGAGCCAGGTGCTGATATTTGAACTGTGTATCAATTATCTCTATTACTATAATGATCAGTGATAACAGGTTCCCCTATGACTCTATGATAAGAATATAACCACAGATGAGGACTAGTTATGTACTAAGCCGCTACAGGATGGTGGCTGTGACGACCTTTATCCCAACAACTTTCAGGGTTATTAAGATTTCCTAGTCAGAGTCCAAGGGTTTTCATCATTTGGGGGCCCTGGATCCACAGCTGTGTGGGGTAAAACTCATGGAGTAGCATGCAGTAGGGACGGGAAGGAGGTTAGGCAGGATTTCAAATGAAGAAATAACTTCTTAAAATTCAGAGGAAGGGAGACAACCATTTTTAAAAATAAATAGTGAAAAAGAGATCAGTAAATTTCAGACAGACAAGAAAACAGAGGAGGCTAAGATTACAGCAGTGAAAATAAATAAGTGCATCATCTTGGCAGGCCTGTAGGCTGGAAGGGACAGCCCAGACAGCCTGCACAGGAACTAGCATTTTAAAAAGTGCATTTTGTAATTGCGTTCCTTTTCTAGAAGCCCTAAGACAGAAAAAAGAGAGACAAGGAGACTGGGATCAGTTGAAACTAGGACTTCCTCCCATGCTAATGGCAACCACAGTAAAGCCGATACATCCCATTTTTGCCTGTGACTTTTTCCAAATATCCTTTTCCGAAACAGAAAGTTTTCCATGTCCAGCTTCCCCACTGTCTAGCCCAGTCCACTGCAGTAGGACAGCAGGTGCAGGACAGAGTCAAGAATACGGACTGTTCATTTGGCTAGGGTGTCCGCTCTAGTTGTACCTGTTACTTTGAGACTAATAGTGGAAGACTGTCTTTTCTACTGAGTGTCTGGAAAACATTAAATCCTGACATAATTCCCAACTTCAGTCATTAGTGACTGAATTGTCTTTAATTAAACATTCCTAGAAACAGGAGCCACAGACTAGGTCAGATTAGAAGAGGTTGATATTATCAAGCGGCAGAAAGAATTGACCTTACGGAATAGGCAGGATGCAAATGGAGGTGACAGAGGGATTTCTTGAGGACCAGTTTTGCCTTCCACTGCAACTTACCTGTCCACCATATCCAGCAAAAAAGAAGGCTGAATGAACTTCTTAATGATAAAACGGGCTGAAACATACTTTGCTAATAGAGTTGTGAGGACCCAATAATACAATATATGGTGTAAAGTGTCCAGTACAGAGCCTGGCATATATGGGGCCATTCTTAATTTTCCCCATTTTTATAATGTTATACAGAGGATTAATCTTGAACACATTTATGAGTTTGGTTTGGGTACCCAGAGCTTCTAAATCAGGGGCCAATGAATCCTGGAGGTGGCACCTCTTCTCTTGCCACCGTTTGCCTTGCAGGGCTCTGTCCTTTCAGTTAGTCTTTGCCCGAGTACCATGTTGCCAAGCTATGTAGTTTATTTCCTTCATTGAGTTTCGGTGAGAGCCAGAAAGTAAAAGCCCTGCATTTGTGAAAGCACCGGTAAGACTAAGACCAGACAGGTGATTTCTTCTGGTGCCAGCCCCTCCTTGAGTCAACCAATTTAGCTTTAAGCAGAGTTATTATGTGTGTCATTTGGTGCCATTACTGTGCCCAAGATGAATATGAGATATCAACCTCAGATTGTGAAATGCAGACACTGATGGATGACAAAGATTCATTCAATTACAATTAGGACAAAACAAACAGCCTTTCGAAATGAAGCTCATAGTGGGAAGGAGGGTGGGGAGAGGGTGGGGGGAATTCCTGTCCTGTTGCACTGATAGGTTTCCTTTTCTAAATGAGCATAAGAGCAGACAGGTTACACAGAAACGCCTCTGGCAGTGGAGATGACAGTGACATTAGCAGCATTTGGGAAAGAAAACAAATTGGCATCATCAAAGTATAGCATGCACCTTGTAAATTTATTTCTTTATTATTTCTTCTACAACTTGTACAGCATACAAATATATCTGTAACAGCTGTTGAGTGCAGTCATAGTGCAGCACAGAATATTCAAGAACTGCATATGGGTATATATAGTTCAGCACACTAAATCTCAGGATTAAGTATTGCCTTTTTGAATAGAAAGTTTGGCATAGAAAGAGTCAATAAAGACAAGAGGTAATCGTATGAGTATTGGAATGACTTGAACCTGGGCTCAAATTCAGCCTCTACCTCGTGGTCTTTTCCAAACTTCAATTTCCTCATTAGAAAATGGGAATATAATACCTACCATGTGAGGCAGGTGCCCGTACAGAACTCTGATGAACATAGGCGGTCCTGTTTCCTCCTGGTTAACTCCTACTCTCTTCACTGATTGAGATCGGGGCCTGGACATCCTTCCCTACATCCACCAGGGAATCAGTGCCCCTTAGAGAAGTTTACCTTAACTACTCTGAAATACAAATGGCTGTTGATTTTTCCGTCTGCCTCACTAGGCTACAAATTTTTTGAGAGAAGGAACCAATATATATTTTCCAAAACCATAAATCAGTGCATGAATGACCTTAATTAAACAGTCAAGAGTTAGTCATCTACTGCTCCCTATCAAACATCATCAACACTCTCATGTTCACTTATAAGAGATAGTCTGAAATAATATTTTCTAAATAATTCCTTCAGTGAGTCATCAGGGAAAATCAGTTATCAATACAACTTCACCTGACTCTCACATATTTAATTCACCCTCAGATTAATGGGCCTAATATGAAATAGGATTTCATGTTTATTTTGAATATACAAACAATATCAGGATTCTAGACTGAAGAGTCCCAACATTTTCACAAATAATCACTTTTTCTCCAAAATAGATGCCTCAATTTTATACCTAAATGTATCTTTCTGTATAAAATATCCATATAAAAGCAAGTGCTATTTATTGAGATTAGAAAAAGATAAAAAATTATTTTAAATTTGTCTCCATACACCTGCAGAAAACTAGTTTCATAAACATTAAATGTTGTAAAATAATCCAAATAGAGCCATATACCCTTAGGGAATAAATAAGTGACCAGATGGCTGTTGGCAAAATTCTACTTCAGCCTGAAGGCAAACATTATTGTATACTTTATAGAAAATTTTCAAGGTTATAAGGACACACATATATATATATGAATTTTTAAATGTAAATGTGTTTATATACACACATAGGAATACCTTGCTTTATTGCACTTTGCTTTGCTGTATGTCAAAGATACTGAATTTTTTACAAATTGAAAGTTTGCGACAGCCCAGCATTGGGCAAGTCTAATGGTGTCATTTTTCCAACAGTGTGGGCTCACTTCGTGTCTCTGTGTCACATTTCTGTAATTCTCACAATATTTCAAAGCTTTGCAGTATTATTACATTTGTTGTGGTGATCTGTGATCAGTGACCTTCGATGTTACTACCGTCATTATTTTGAGGCACCATAAACCATGCTCATATAAGATGGTAAACTTAATGAATAAATATCGTGTATGTTTTGACTGCTCCACTGACTGGCCAATCTCCCATCTCTCTCTCTTTCCTTGTGCCTCCCTCTTCCCTGGGGCACAAAAATATTGACGTTAGATCAATTAATAACCCTACGATGGCTTCCAAATGATCAAGTGAAAGGAAAAGTTACGTCTCTCAATTTTAATCGAAAGCTAGAAATGATTAAGATTAGTGAGGAAGGCACGTAAAAAACCATGATAGGCCAAAAGCTAGGCTTCTTGCACCAAACATTTAGCCAAGTTGTGAATGCAAAGGAAATTAAAAGTGCTACTCCAGTAAACACACCAATAATAAGAAAGCAAAACATCCTTACTGCTGATATGGAAAAAGTTTGAGTGGTCTGGATAAAAGATCAAATGAGCCACAGCGTTTCCTTAGGCCAAAGCCTAATCCTGAGCAAGGCCCTGACTCTTTTCAATTCTATGAAAGCTAAGGGAGGCAAGGAAGCTGCAGAAGGAAAGTCTGAAGCTAGCAAGGGTTAGTTCACGAGGTTTACAGAAAGGAGCTGTCTTCATAACATAAAGGGGCAAGGTCAAGTCGAAAGTGCTAATGTAGAAGTTATGGCAAGTTATCCAGAAGCTCTGGCTATAATCATTAATAAAGGTGGCTACACTGAACAATAGATTTTCAATGTAGATAAAATAGCCTTCTACTGGAAGAAGATGCCATTTAGGATTTCCATAGCTAAAGAGGAGAAGTCAATGCCTGGCTTCAAAACTTCAAAGGATAGGCTGAGTCTTTTTAGAAGTTAGTGTATCTGGTAACTTTAAATCAAAATCAATGCTCATTTGCCATTCTGAAATTTATAGGGCCCTTAACAATCATGTTAAATCCACTTTTCCTGTGCTCTATAAATGTAACAACAAAGCCTGAAGTATAGCTCATCCATTTATAACATGGTGTGTTGAGTATTTTAAGACTATTGTTGAGACCACTACCAGAAAAAAAAAGGATGCCTTTCAAAATATTACTGCTCACTGTCAGTGTGCCTAGTCACCCAAGAGCTCTGATGGAGATATACAAGAAGATGAATGTTGTTTTCAGTCCTGCTAACACAACATTCATTCTGCAACCCATGGATCAGGAATAATTTTAACTGTCAAGTCTTATTATTTAAGAAACACATTTCATAAGGCTTTAGCTGCCATAGACAGTGATTCCTATGGTGAACCTGCGAAAAGTACATTGAAACCTTCTGGGAAGGATTCATCATTCCAGATGCCATTAAGAACATCGGCAATTTATAAGAGGAAGTTAAAATATTAATTTTAACAGAAGTTCGGAAGAAGTTGATTCCAACCCTATGGACAACCCTGAGGGGTTTAAGATGTCAGTGGAGAAAGTCACTGCAGATGTGATAGAAATAGCAAGAGAACTAGAATTAGAAGTGGAGCCTGAAGATGTGACTGAATTGCTGCAATCTCACAATAAAACTTTTACAGATGAGGAGTTGCTTCTCAAGATGAATAAAGAAAGTGGTTTCTTGACATGGCATCTACTCCTAATGAACATGCTGTGAACATTGTTGAAATGACAACCAAGAATTTAGAATATCTCATAAACTTAGTTGATAGAGCAGTGGTGGGGTTTGAGAGGATCGACTTCAATTTTGAAAGAGGTTCTACTGTGGGTAAAATGCTGTCAAACAGCTTTGCATGCCACAGAGAAATCTTTCATGAAAGGAAGAGTCAACTAGTGCAGCAAACTTTATTTTATTTTATTTTAAGAAATTGCCACGGCCACCCTAACGTTCAGTAACCAGCACCCTGATCAGTCAACAGCTATCAACATTAAGGCAAGACTCTCTACCAGCAAAAAGATTACAATATTTTTAATTAATGTATATACATTGTTTTTTAGACATAATGCTAATGATATATAATAGACTATAGTATAATGTAAACACAATTTTTATGTGCACCTAGAAAACCAAAACATTTGTGTGACTCACTTTATTGTGACATTTGTTTGATTGTGGTGGTCTGAACCCGAACCTATAGTATCTTCAAGGTATACCTGTATATAAATATATATACACACACACACATATATATAAACTGTATATATATATTTTAATGTTAATCTCTGTGTATGCATATTATATATATGTGTATGTATATACACAACAGAGACAACCACACATATATTTTGTGACTAAGCAGTTATCATCTCCTTGAAATTATTATGGGACTATTTCACTCAGGACACAAATCTCTTCCCTACTAAATATAGTACAGTATACAAAGGTAGACATTTGGGGACAATGATGCTTTCTTCAACAAAACAACATTACATTTCTTCCAAGCTTAGATTATTTTCAAAGGGCTGATCAAAATGTATTCTTAGAAATCCAAGAGAGAATACGACAAATACAAAAGATCATAACAAAATTTCACGATGAAAAATGCTGCTCAGATTAGTTCTTCTCACCAAATGCTGCACCGCTTAGGGTTATCCTGTCTTATACAACTAGTAGTTCTCCATTCTAGGCCTCTGTCCCTATGGACTGCCCTCTTCACAGCTCCACCAACTCCCTTCTTGTGTCTGTATTCACCGTGTTGAAAATGAGTGGCACTGATAACATTATGCATTCCATTTTCTTCCTCTTAGACTTGTTATTCAGATTCGCTGAACCTATGCAATGTTATGAGGCAAAAACTACTCTCATGACCTGTAAAAATGAATGTCACTTTCTGAGGTTTGGGGAAGGTTTGAGCCCCGGGAGGATGTGCTGCCCTCCCTGATAGCAATTCATGTATCACTGTGATGCTAAAAAGTAACGATGCTCTCTCTTCCCAAAGAAGAATGGAACATATGTGAAGCCGTCATTTTACTCACAACAAGGTCACAGAATAGAGTACTTCGAAGCCAAATGAGGAAATTGGAGCGTGAAGATAATTATTTTAGAATATTTCTGGAAATATGTTAACCAGTCAAGACGGCATTTATTTTAAAGTGTGGCATTGTAATTTTGCATGGGAATTTTTTTATGAGCCTTTTTTTGTCACTTTCAGAGAGATCTATTATGATATGTAGTGCTGAAGGGAACATGTTGACATGTCTGAGAGCTAAAACAAACGTGAAGAATGAAGCTGAAAATAGCCAGCTGTGAAGAAAGCATTACAAAGCGCTGGGTGGCACTCAACATTGTACAGCTAGAATTCAAAGATGTGCTAGGAGAGGGCGAAATCATGGCACTGCTTGCAAGCTTCGCTGAGAAGGAATTAAGAAGGGCACATCAGTTGCCATTATAGACTAAGGTAATTGGTCCCTACATATCTACGCTCCTCCGTGGCCAATACGGATACACATGAAAAAGATGCAGCCCCCGCCTCTCTTTGCATAGTGCATTCCTGAAAAGCTCTGTGCAAAGAAAATCCCATTATAAAACCAGAAATGATTCATCTTTTCTGATTGATCTTCAATAGGAATGGCTCTTAATCATTTAACCTTTAAGATCCTTTGTTTGAGCCACGTGGGATTCAATTTCCTTTTCTATACTAGTGGTTCCTAAATATTAATTCTTAATGAAGTATTCACCAGGCTGTGGTGAAATAAGAAAATGAAGTGAAATGAAGTAAAATTGGGGGGAGATAAATTTATTCTAATTTAATGGTTCTGTTTTATTCTGAGATGATTTTTTTCCCCTTTCTGATGTTAAAAAGACTTTTTCTTTTATAAAATAATGCTTACAATAGATGTTCATTTGTAGTGCGTGACTTACAATTTTACTAGTTTGTGAAATCCAAAACTATTTGGAACACAATATACAACCACACAAACCATCTCAATACAACCTCCACTTAAAGTTAATGCATTTTCAACAAAGACTTAAATAAATATAGAACTTCCTTTGTAAAGAAGATACAGCATGCTTCCTGTTGTAATGCAAAGAGGTGTCTTCTAGTTATTCTGGCTTTTGACAGTGGATATTACATAAGCCTTTTCCTTTCAGTAAACTCATCAGGCTGGTAATATGAATAAAAGCAAGGTCTAGATACTTGAAGTACAATGATTACACCATGAAGAAGTTCACATTTTACAGGTTGCATTAGTCAAAATTCTTAGTAACAAGCAACAGAATTTAAATACTCCCTGTCCTTTAAGATTGCTTATGAAGATTAATGAGATATCGTGTGTAAAACACGTAGTCAAGGCTAAACCCTGAAGTTATTTAGTGGTGAAAAATGTTAGTTATCTTAGCAAAGCCATACAGATTTCAAGCAAAACTATAGTAGACTTTTAAAACTACAATGCACGTGCTAGCTGGTGTAGTTAGATTACCCGTGCAGAATCTGCACTAGCAGAGCCTCCAGCTTAGGACATTGGGTGCTTTTGTCTGAGCCATGAGGCCTATTCACTATTCTTCCTCCCCCAGTACTCCACCAAAAGAGAAATCCCATTCCATAATCTACACCATAATACATATTTTAGTGGGCATGACAGCTATTAATCAATCACTGAAATGTATCATTGTAAATGACAAATGCTATGGCAGGAAATGTGAGTGGGAAAATGGGAATGTGTGGCCAAGGGACCTGGTGTGGGTCAGTAACTTCCCTGAGGAAGTGACATTTGAACTTAGATTAATAAAATGATTAAAACTTAATGAAGTATTCCCTGTAAGGCTATGGCCAGGATTAGGAGCCAGTAAAGAGTGGAATAAATTAAAGAAATTGAATGTCAGCGGGGCTGTAGCAGAGTGAGTTAGAAGATGGAGAATGTCATTAGGGTACTGTTTAGGAAAACCTCAGACCATGTTTCTCCTGTGCCTTCACATTGACACCAACAATCATTAACACAGACTTCTGTGGCCGAATATGGGAGATTTCTCCCCACCAACAAACAAGTGATCAATTCTGCATCAGACACCAATTGAGTGTCCTCTAACTTTATTCTGAAACTTTCTACCCGGAGATAGTGTCAGATCCCGCAGGTTGAGGGCTCACATCCCCAGACCTCCCCACCTGCCGCCCCTTTCACACATCCGTTCCAAGTCCAGGCCTCCAGGATTTCTGGCTGACCAGCTTCAAGTTGGGATGCCCACAGTCCCTTCTTTGGATTCAGCTAATTTGCTTTAGAGGCTCACAGAACTCAGGGAAGCACTTTCATTGGTTTATTATAAAAGACATTACAAAGGATACAGATGAAGAGAGGCATAGGGCAAAGTAGGGGAAGGGGCATGGAGCTTCCATGGTCTCCACCCTCCAGGAACCACTCCTCACTTGTTCATCTACCCAGAAATTCTCAGAACCCTGTCCTTTTGGGTTTTTGTGGAAGCCTCATTACTAAGGCATAATTGATTAAACCACTGGCCACTGGGGGTCAACCTAACCTTCTACCCTTTTCCCTTCCCCAGAGATTGAGGAGTGGAGTTTAAAGTCCCAATCATCTAATCATGGTCTTCCTGAAGTTACCCAGGGCTGCCAGCCATCAGTTAACTTATCAGCATACAGAAAAAACACTTATCACTTTGGAGAGTCCAAGGATTTTAGGACTTCTATGCCAGGAAACAAGTCGAAGACCCAATATGTATTTTACAATATCATGGGTACAAAAAGAGGTGAAGTACTCCAGCAACAGGGTGCAGCAAATGGATTTGAACAAGCCCCCTTACCCACAGATGATATAAATGTTCCCTCATTACCAAACTTAAAAGGAAGAAAGAGAAATTTATAGAAGGCAGAAAGAGATAAATGAAAGCTTGAATGTTTAAGGCCCTAAAAATTGTACAAATGTCAGAACCCACAAAACCTGGATTAGATACTAGCCAGAATAAATAACAAAAAGAAGAATTGAAACCCAAAGAAACAGAACTAACTTTCCCATAGAAAAATAAATAATTTGAAGGACTGTAAAAGAGGTATGTTAAACATGATTAAATATATTTTTAAAGAAAATAAAATCATAATGAGAAAATGTACTATATGAAAAATTACAAGGTATTTTGTAACATAATCAACCAGACCCACTGAAAATAAAAAATGTAGTAATGGAAATTACAAGGTAAATCAGCAGGCTATGTAGACACATTTGAATATGTATAGTTAATGAAGTGAAAACTGTAAATAAAAGGGTATCACCTAGAGGCAGCCCAGAGACAAAAAATAAACAAGAAATATGAAAATAATATTGAGCTATATATATATAGATAGATTATTGAAGGAAAAGTCACTGTATATAAATAAGTTTCCAGAAAAGAAAAACAAAGAATATGAAGAGAAAATCTATTCGAAAAATGGCTAAGAATTTTTCAGCATTGAAAATGATATGAGTCTTCACATTGAAGAAGCACACTGAATCATAAGGAAAAGGAACAAGAAATACAAACTCAGATACATCATGCTAAAACACCAGAAGCTCATGAACACAGAGACTATATTAAAAATTACTAGAGAGGAAAAATAGTTTATCTACAAAAGAATAAGTGTCAGCAGACTGACAGCAGACTTCTCATCAGCAATAATAAGCATCAAAAGACAGCTGCAGTAAATTAACTGTCACCATAGAATCCTACAAAGCAATCACTCAAATTTGAGAATGAAATAAAGATATTTGCAAGAAAACAAAGGCTAAGATTTCTACCCCCTACAGACCCTTACTGAGCAAACTACTCAAGAAGAAATGAATGGCATACAAGAAATAATGATGAACAAAACAAGGGGAGTATACATACTGTAAATCGAAATAAACATTGTATAAATTAACGATAATCGTTAATAGTTTGGGAAAGCTATAAAAGAAGGTAGGAATAACTTCTCTAATATAAAAAGCAGAGCTCCCTTTTACTGATTAGATGGATAGAGATATTGATTCATTTAGTTTTCATCAAGCTAAGAAAAGATGGTAAAATTTAAAGGTACTCATTAAATAATAAATTTAAAACTTTAAAACCAAATAGAAGAATAGAGGGAGGTGATTAAGGGAATTTGATTTGTCTACTAGAAGGCAACAGAGAAGAGGGGAAAAAAAGAAAAAGAATGAAAAATAGAAAATACAAAATTAAGATGGAAGTAATAATTTCAAATATGCCAAGACTCACATTAATAGAAATGACCGTATCTACCTATCTAAAAAATAGGCATAGGAATTTTATGATTAGATGGACAAAAACCTGTAATCAAACTAGATGCAATTTATAAGAAACATGTAAAACGTAAGAACACAGAGATGGTGATGGTAAAGGGATGGGAAAAGGTATAAATAAAAGAAACATGGTGTGGTAATATGTATTAAACTAAGTAAGCATTAAATTAGAGCCATTATTAAATAAAGAGGATAATTACTTAATATACTAGGGAAATAACAGGAATAAATAAAAATTATGACACTGTGTGTACTTAACTATATAAATTAGAAATAAATGAAACATTTGACAGAATTACAAGAAAACACTTAAAATCCATAATATTAATGGTGCATTTTTAACATAGCTCTTTCATAATTGAGACATCAGTTAGGTAAAATATTATTAGGACTAGATATGTGAGCAATCTCTCACTTGATGGCTAGCTATATATTCCAATACCTCAATTTAGATAATATATCTATTTTTTTCAAACGACTCTTGACAACCATGAGCAATTTTTATAAATGCTTCTTTGAAAAATGTGTATATATGAACATATAAAAATATTTTTTATTGGATTTACAAATTTGAAAATAATTGCCAGATAATTTTAAAGAGACAACCTATATAGCCAATAAGAATGTGTAAAGTTGTTCATTCATCAGAAAAATGCACATTTAAAAAGGTGAAGTGTCCTCTCCATCAGGTTGGCCCAAAATATCTGCCTATGCTGGTTGCTGGAGTACAGGTGGAGAATCAGGAAATTTTATATAATGCAAAGAAGGAAAATTGGAGCAACTGTCTTTGAGAGAAATTGTCAATATCTACAAAAATTGAAAATATCCTACGGCCTACCAATTCTACTTTGCCTTATAAACTTTAGAAAAGTGTCTCACAAATTTTTTTGACAGCAATCCACAGTAAAACAAACAAACAAAAAACTTTTCACATTGCAAACCAGAACATACCCATGCATACTCATACACATAACTAAAGTAAAATTTCACAATAAAATACTTAACCTTCTACATCCCAGTGAACAGAATTCTGCTCTATTCTATTCTATTTTATCCCATGCCATTCCATTGCATTCTACTTCACTCTACATCAACCCAATCCATTCCACTCCAGTCACAAGCCACTAAATTGATTTTATGGCACTGGTGTGTCCATCAATTTGAAAATCACGTCGTGGGAGAAATTCTCACACATGCTCAGAATTGTCCACAGGTGTTTACTGAAGGATTGTCTGTGATGATGAAATGTTGTGATCAACGTAAATGTCACTAAGCCAAAGAATGGATAGATAAATAATTACATAACCATACAGTGGAATTCTCTGGAGCAGCTAAACTGTCCCGATTTGCCTGGGGTAGTCTCTGCTCACTTCTGTTATCTCGGTATCCCATCTGGTCAGCACACCCTTCCACTCTCAACTGTGTGAAAGTTTAGATGAAAAGTCAGAACTGGCTCCGCGGGCAGGCGACCCCTGCAGTCACGCAGGCTCCCACTCTCTGACAGGTCCAAGCTTGGAGTTTAATGCCCTGAGTCATTCTCTTGAAATCCTTAATTATATTTTCTTTGAACTGTGTTTGGGAAGTGAAGTTGGTGGAACAATGGACAATGCAATACGTGCAGGGAAGAGGCTTGGAGACTCGGGTCCCACGTGGTCCCACCTTCCCGGGGGCTTCTTCCCCTGTCTCTGCCCCCTGGTGCTGCAGGTGACACCCGCCCACCCCCTCCCTGACACTGCCTATCAACTGCTGCCACCTTCTGTCCCAGTGACAGGGAGGGTTGGGGTCCCTTGAGTGTTCAGTGGCTTCTTGGGGTGGGACATGGCACAGTGCCATGAGCCTCTTTTGTTCAACCCTGATCCAGGTGCCACTGCAGAGGTTGCGATCCCTTTGGGGTCTCCTGGAGCTGTGGGTTCTGGGCCTGGGGCCCATGAGAAGGGGAGATGCCTGAGAGAGAGAATGTCTCCATGCCTGAGGAAAAACATTAAATAGAAAATAAAAATCACGCAGGTAAGGAGAGAGAATGTGGAAGAAAGACAAAAGTTTCCTATTTTAGTACCTTTAAGGGCACTTTTTCCCCCACTTTTTGAACAAAGGACTCCACAGATTGTGTAGTTAGGCCTGGATAAAATATATGATCGCCCTATTAATATCTTCTTTCTCAGATCCATAGAGAGGCCTCACATCGTTTCCATCAAGGAAATTACCTAATCAGATTTGCATTCTAGAAAGATCACCCTTCAGCCTCTGTTCCTGCGTCCATCTCCCCACCTCAATGCAGTGCACGGATACACCCGCTCCTTGAGCACTTGTTGTCAACTATTATCAACATGTTATAACTCCTATTATAAACTTGAATCACTAGCAGTCAAAACAGGCAAGAAAAAGAGCAATCTTCTGCCACTCGTCCTGTCTTCTTCCTGTTCTGTGTCCACTCCTCTTTCAGATGCTTCCCTTTTCCTGATTGCCATCCATTTGAGCCCCCCTTGTCTGGGTGGAGGGTCCTTTTGCAAGGCTGCACCTGGAGCACTTAGTGTACATTCAGGTGATTACCTTTGTTGATTAGTTTTGTCAATTCCTCTCATCCTTTCAGAAAATTTAGTTGGGTCACCTTGAGGGTACTTCAGTTCTAATTTAAATACATTTTTTAACTTGCTTGTACTCTCTGACAGCTGCTATCATTCAATTTGCTCTGTGAGATATTCTGAAAGTTTGTTCTCCCTCTTTTCCCCCTAAGATATATTGAGTTCAAAAATAAAATCATAAAATAGGACTGCAAGGTGGCTTCCAGAGGTTATTATATCCTTCCCTCTTCAGAAGGACTGCTAGGAAGCCATCTCTGAAGAATGAAGACTTACTCTAAGAGATTTCTGGGGAAGGAGAATTCACAGCTTCCCTCCTCACTCATTTTGGGCTTAAAGAGTCCTGTCAGGGAATTTTTCCTTATATCTAAACTAAATCTAGCTTAATGTTCCTTTTAGGGCAGGCAAAGTACATTGTGTTTATTTAATAGTCAAACTAAGACTTTCTTTTCCTCTGACATGCCCCAAGGTGTTTTAGGATAGCGGTTGGATATGTCAGAGAGAAAATAGGTTTTATGTTATTTGGTCTGAATTTCCATTAGGTGCCTGTTTGTCTGGACAAACAGGCAGAAATGCCCATCTTTAAATAATGAGCTCGGAGTTACCCGGGAGATTACTTACCAATGAGTGTTACCTTCAGGGTGAGAAAAAAATAGCTGATAAAATCATTACTGAGGGTTATAAAACACCCAGGTGGATAGTATGTGCAGCTTCAGAATGGATAAATTATGTCTCTCCAATCTATTTGGAATTTTTGAAAGAGTTAACAAAATAGTGAAATGTAGAGTAGTAGTGGGCATTAAATATTTACACATTCAAGAGGCTTTTGATCAAGCCCCTAACCAGAAGACATTTAGGATCCATTTCAGCCTTCTGTAAGACCCAAGAGGTGAGAGGTAAAATTTTGTCTTATGAAAGTTTGACATTAAAAAAAACTGGACAACAATGAAAATAAAAGGTAGGAGTAAATGATGTCATTAGCTGGAAAGGAGGTTAATAGAAAGATGCACCAGGGAATGGTATTGGAACCAGATTTCTTGTGTATGTTAACACCAATCAATCTAAAAATGCTTGTGAATAATGAGGTTGCAAAATGTGTTGGTAACAGAGAATTATTTAGGCCAGCCAGGAGTGGGGAACATTTTGACAAATTCCATAAGGACCCAATAAAAATTAGGTGGTTGAGTAATCTCATGTCAGATAAAATTGAGCCAAGACAAGAGAATGGTACTTCAAATTGTAAGGAATAATTTAAGCTACCGATGCGCACTGATAGATTTGAATTAACCATAACCTTTCATGAGAAAGGGCTAACAGTCCTTATGAACATCTCAATAAAGGATCTGTTCACAGCAAAAAGACTGTAGGAAGGGTCTACAGAAGTACGAGTACAGTGATTAGATGCAGGTGAGAAGAGATGAAAAAGGCCAGGATTATTTCATTTGGAAATGGGAGAAAGTAAGAGGAAATTTGTTAAAAGAGGGTAAAAAAAATTAATGTTAAAACAAAAAGTCCAGTTGAGTACTTCTATTCACTCTTGCTTGTAGTACTAGGAATTCAATGAAATTACGTAACATGAAATTTAAATGAAAATGCTAGAAAATGCTTATGTAATTCATAGTTAACATTAAGAGATTCCTGCGTGGAATGCCATTGAGCTGGATACCAACTACTGAGCAAGGTATCAAATGGGTTACACATTCACAGGGGTGGGCTGAGATTAAACTTTCTCCATGAGATCCTATTAGAGACGGTGTGTGAACATGTATTCTAAAGCAGTTTTCACAGTCTCTCTTGTGTTTGAATTAATTTATGTGTCTGTCTCCCTCATTAGGTTATAAATTCCCAGAAAGCAGGGATTTTCATCTTAAACATGTTTGTATCCTTTCCCCTTTCCTCTTCAGTGTCTAGCAATGCGCTTTGCTCCTAGAGGGTACTCAGTATGCACTTGCAGATTTCAAGCTGCATGGAATGGGGGAGTGGGAAAGGTCTAGCAAGGGAAGGGGTGAGTGCCTCCCTCAAGTCTGTCCACCCCCTCACCCCTAGCAAATGTCTGCTTAACCCACACTGCAGCCATTAAACAACAACAAAAGGTGATGAGATGAAATCAGGGAAAGAAAAGGAAGGAAAGTCATGTAGGAAACTATTGATCAGTGTCAAAAATCTATTGCGTTCCAGGTGCCTTGCTACCCATTTTGATGCATGTCTTCTTATCAGTTATTTAAAATTTAAAAACCAGTTTTAGTAGGGACCAGTCACCACTTCTTTGGCAAAGGAAATATTGTTCCTAAACCCTTTCCCTGCTCTACCTTTGGCCCACTCCCTGGAATATACAAGAACTCAAAGAGTTGAATTTTAATTCCTTCTTGGAATTTATCTACCTTAAAACACACGCACACACACGCGTGCGTGCACACACACACACACACATGCATGCATACACACACCCACACAGAGTCATCTTAGTTAAAACTTATTTTTAAGAACTCAGCCTATAATAAGTCTTAGAAATACAGAATTATCTTTTCTGGACTTTTTCATGACTTTGAGTCCATTTATTTCATAATATTTATTGAGCACCTGTGCAATCACTCATTAAAGAAACAATAATGAAAAAAACACTGTTTATCATCACAAAGTGTTTAGAGAGGGAAAATTGGAGAAGTAAACAAGCAATTAGAATATGGATTGCTAAGCCGTATATTAGGGGAGGTAGAAGAAGTTATAGGAACACAGAGGAATAGCATGGAATCCCAGTCTTAGGGGTCAAGGAAGTGTTCCTGGGGAAATTTGTATTTAAATTGAAAGATGAAAGACTGACAGAAGAGGGTTGGAGACTGAGAGAGTTGGGATCAGGGCCCCAAGGCAAACCTTACCCCTGCACATGTGGGATCTGAAAGGTGTTCAGTGTGAATAAATAAGCGAGTCCCGGCTTTGACATTAAAGGTAGGATACGCACTTGACCCAAGATGGATAACAACTTGTTAGTGCTTGAAAAATTTCATGCAGAGCAGTGCAGAAGAGTCCTGGGAAACCAAGCTGGTGACAAAAGCCAAGACTAAAAGTAGAGGAACAAGCACGTTGCATTAGTTTGAGTTTACCAAGAAGCAGATACTAAAACAAGACTAGAACTGCAAGAGACATATCAGCAGAAGGAACAAGAGTATGTGCGGCACACTCTGACCAAGATGCAGATCTGACACATGTGGGAAGAGAGAGGAAGGAAGGAATATAGTGTAGAAAGAGTTGTAGACAGTGACACCATTTCAAGAAAGATTCAGCAAGGCCAAGGAGGAGTTCTAGAGCCAAAATTGGGTTGGAGGAGTCCACATCTTGCTAGAATGGCCTGTTTCAGTATGTGTATTAGTCAGGGGTCTCTAGAGAAACAGAAGCAATATAGCATGACACACACACACACGCATACACACACACATACATGTATAGCTATAATAGAATGTGTGCATGTTTTTATATGAGTGTGTGTGTGTGTTTGTGTGTGTGGAGAGAGAGAGAGAGAGAAAGAGAAAGAGAGAGAGAGAGAGAGATTTTAAGGAATTGGTTCATGTAATTGCAGAGGCTGGTAACCCTAAAATCTGCAGGGCAAGGTAGAGGTCCAGGCAAGAGTTGCAGTTTAAGTCCAAAGGCTGTCTGCTGGAAGAATTCTGGGAGGAATAGAGGAAAATCTGTTTTACTTAAGAGTCTACTGATTTAAATGTTAATCTCACATTATAAATACCTTCACAGAAACATCTGGATTAATGTTTGACCAAATACCTGTTTAAGTTGTCACTTAAAAGTGCCCATCCCATAAGTGCAGCATGGTTATCCTACTTGGTCATTGGTTGGGAGTGGCTTGCAGGAAGCAAGGCCATGGCACGAATGCAGTGGTGGATGCACATGGCTGCAGCTGCAGCTACCTATCCATCAGCTATGCCACTGTAGCAGATCTGAGCAGCTTCTACTTGTGGCCATGCCACACACCAAAGCAGTGATCAAGATAGCATCAAAAGAGCTGTCCAGAGTTTAACTATACTCAGTGGACAAAATATAGGTTTGAACAAAGCACCGGGCAGGTGGATGGAACCAAAAGGACACATACAAGACAAGAGCCAAGCAGACAGACACAAATGAGGCGACAGCCCGGAGCTGAAAGGAAAGCAGAAAATCAAGGAGTGGTAGTGTGAAACATGCCAAAAACATGTTCTGACAGGCACTGTGCTAGGTGTTTTACATACATAATCTCATCACTTCTCTCCAAAACCCAATTAAGCATAAACAAATAACCCCATTGTAAGAAGAGACCTAGGCAAAGAGAGGCTGAGTAACTTGGCCAAACTCATTCGGCTAATTAGTCGCCAGATTTAGAATTTTTTGTCTTTACCCTGAATCCCATCTCTTTCTACTCTGTTATACTTCGTTTTCCAGAGACAGGGTCTCATTACGTTGCCGAGGCTGGATTCCAACTCCTGGGCTCAAGAGATCTTCCCATCACGCCTCCTGAGTAGCTGAGACTAAGGTGCATACCACCATGCCCGCTTATACTGACTTTATTATCCATTTTGGATCCAAGAGACCTAACTATTGAGTGAAGAAATGCATATGATGCACCAGAAGCAAAACATCGTTGGCACGAAGAAAACCATCTGCCTTAACCGAGAAGCATCTTAATATATTTTCTGCTGAGGCAACTTCCAGTCCCCGGGGAAGTCCGGGCTCTGGCCTAAGCACGAAAGCAGGAAAGGCAAGTAGATTCAGTCGGGGACACGGTGGGCATGAGGGCAAGGACGTGGGCTGATCCCGACACATCTTTGTGGAATGGGAATGAGCTATCAGAAACAGGCAGTTTTCCTTTGAAAGTCTGTCACATTCACAATGAGGGTGATGAAAGACTTTGCTTCCCTGCCTTTTAGGTAACTTCAATATGGCCAGACTTTGAAATATAATACTGTACTGAATTTTGTATTGAATGTGGTGGTGCAATATTGAACTATAAAAGAAAGGGCTGGAACAGTACTTTTCAAATACTTGCTGCTCAGAATCCCTTTGCCCTTTTCCACTAACAGGTATGATCTTATCTATTGATATTTTCTGTCTGAAAAGGCCCTCTGTCTATTCTATCAGGTTGTCCTATTTTTCATTGTGTAATAGGCTATATTTTGAAAATGAATAGCCCCAAACAACTTCGATATATTGCTATTACTGCGCTGTTCTTTTGAAGGTATTCTTCACTTGGCATGTGCACTTTAATCAGACTTCAAGCTGCTATGATAGCAGCCCTCCTGTCTTGCCAGACCCCACCACCACCACTAACACCCAGGCACAGACTCCTTTGTACATCTCAACCACTTCTGTCATTCTTAACACGGAGGGTGCCCTCCCGACAGCTGAGATGGTAAGGAACAGCTGGAGGCTTCCTTCCAACCTCTTTCCAGCAGTGCCCGCGGCCACCACTTTGCAGTAATCAGCGGACGCACTGAGTGGCTGCTTTATTCTTCTTGCTGCGCAGCTCTGCCCACCCTTGCTCTTGATGCCCACTTGAAATCCTCATGCATCACATGCGCAGGTTCTCATGGGCACTAAATCTAAAGTCAACATGGCCAGAAGGAGCTATTGGGAGGCAACAAATCTGTTAAGAGCTATTTGTGTTCTGGGAGCATACTGAAGAGTCAGCCCACTCGTGTAAACACTGAGCACCGAGATGGTGGTATTTTAGCTGCAGTTTGGAAAATTTCTAAATAAGACTGGTCTGGGGGAAGAATATAATCATATAGACATGAATGTCATCAGCAGAATATAGTCCAATTTATAAAAGAAACAAAGGTAATGATATTGTGTGTCGAGCGTCAGCTGTGATCTTGAAGACAAGGACCAAGGCTCCTAGCACTCTCAGCTCTCAAGTTCAATACTGGCCATGGTGGGTGCTTAGCCAATGTGTCTTTAACTGAACTGAAGTTAGAAGCAAGGGAAGAAAACTGTGGTTCTTAAGCTTATTTGTGTGGAATGTGTTGTAGAGTCTGTAGTGACCAGGTAAAGTTAAGGACACTCCCCCAGGAACATAAACACGCAAAAATGTGTATCAATCAAGAGGTCCTGTTACCCATCTAACATTGATGGGTCATGCTGCCATGAACTTCCATTGAGGTTTTCACACACTAGACAATGTAGTGTAAAAAAAAGAAAGAAAGAAAGAAAAAACAGCATTCAAAGAGCAGTGAAGGATCAGCGACCAGGGTTACATGCTTTTGTGGCAAAATGTTGATGATCTGACATTTAGAAATAACCCCAACATTTACTATTTATGTGAAAAGTTTTTCAACCTCTCTACAGCTCATCTGCAAAATAGGGATGAAGAATTACTTTTTTCTTTTCTGTACTGTTGTGGCATTTAATGCAATACTTTATCTGAAATAGTTACGTAACCTCTCCAGTAGTTTATTGTCAATGTTATTATTATTTAGGGGATCTAAACTGGTTATTCTATTTTATGCTTGCTTGTTTTTCTTCTTTCTTCTTATTCTTCTTTCTCTTTTCTCTCCTTTCTCCTTCTACTTTGTCCTTTTTTTTTCAGGACAGGGTCCCACTGTGTCACCCAGGCTAGAGTGCAGTGGCATGATCATAGCTTACTACAACCTCAAACTCCTGGGCTCAGGCAATCTTCCCACCTCATCATCCCAAGTAGCTGAGACTACAGGGGCACACCACCATGCTTGGCTAGATTTTTCTGATTTTTTTAGAGATTGGTTCTTGCTATCTTGCTCAGGCTGGTTTCAAACTCCTGGCCTCAAGCAGTCCTCCTGCCTCAGCTTCCTGAGTCACTGGGATTATAGGTGTGAGACACTGTGCATCTTCGTCCTTCTCCGTCTCCTCCTCCTCTATCTCTTCCTTTCCCCGCTTCCTTTTCCTCCTCCTCCTTCTGACTTGATATTTGGTGAAAAGTGTTGTTAGTGTTCAGTGGCTGTTCTGTATACATGAAGATTCACAGCAATGAAAATACCTTGATCTCCCTCTAGCATCTAGGGGGTTTCTAGCAGCATGCATTCCTTAGCTCATGTTCATGCAAAGAGCTTGGGGTCAGAGCTTGAAAGATTTGAATACTTCTTTCCATTTATTTCGGGAAGATGACACAACCTCTTTACACAACTGTACTTTGTACAAATTTACACATTTGGGAAATGGACATAATAACCTAAAAGGGGTATCCGAGAATTCAAGAGACACTATACTTAAAAATAGTACTTTGAAAATTGTAAAGCACTCTGCAAGAGTTGGATAGAGGTATGATAGTTTCAGCCCTGTTTGCTCTTTGGCTGCCTGGATACTATGAGACTGAAGTAGGCATTCATTATTTTGTTTCCCAGCCCGTCTAAAGAGATCTGAGCTGTCAGATGCACCCTGTGCTGTCATGTGTGGGAACAGGAACTCTTACATACCTTTCTCAGCCACAGTGATTGCGCCTGGGTTGGGTTGTTCAGAGACTTTCCCTAAAACTTTCTGAATCAGAAATCATAGAAGAGGAGCTTTTCCTCTCAGGGAGCTAAGCTGGGAAGTTGCGAATCTGGAACTTTAAGTGGCCATAGTTCAACCTCAAGCGAAAAGCTGTTTGGAGAGGATGAAGCCAACATTCAACAAAAAGCAGAGAGACCAGAAGGCCAAAGAGAATCCTGAAGTGACTTAGGTCCCTGAAGTCTTCAAAGACACCTCAATCCTTGTTTTCTTCAGGTCTGGTTTCTCCACAGTTTTTTAAAAAATATATTTCTGTTATCTCATTTTCTAAAGCAACTTTGAGGTGCGTTTCTAGCACTTACAAACAGAAAAATGCTGACTGACACAGCTCCTGCGTGTGCCTTTAGGGAAGCTACAGGAGTGTAGCTATCAAAATGACATCTCCATACACCTAGGGAAAAAATCTCTTGGTCCCCAATCTGGCCCTAGCCATGCGGGTCCAACCCAACCCACTTGGCAAGTCTTATTGCCCCTGACCGCAGTATGATCAGTATTGCCTGCCTGAAAAGCCGGGGAGCTGCCTCTCCACGATCTGCAAAGCCTGTTCCTCAACCCAGAGCTCGCGCAGGAAGGCACTGGGCTCCTTGTGAATTCATCGTGCTTCTTGCAGCCAGAATGTGTTTTTAAGAACCACAGCTGACGGAGATGACATGAATAGGGCAATTTGGGTTGATTGGAGAGCGGACGAGCGTGAGGAGGAGACGGCAGCAGGAAAGAAATGATTTCTGAGCAAGAGGAGATTGCTGCTGTTTGGCTCTTTTAGTCCATGGAACCCAATAATAATTTTCCCCAAGTTTTATATTTCCTGCCAATTGAGTCCTATAACCACATGTGTAGGGAGGTCTGAATTACTTTGCTTGTCAGAGGAGGAGTGTTGTTTATAAGAGGAGAGCTAACATACTACTTTGCTCTCAAGTGAAGACAGATCTCTGCATAGACATAAAGGATTATCTAAAAATTCCCAGTTAATCTAATGCCAAGATGACATGGAATTTGTAATTATTCCAAAATTTGACCATAATATATTGTTTTAGGGCTCACAAGGATTAATCCTGTCACACTTTTAAATTTGAACTGTGACAAAGCAATATATTCAACTAAAAACTCAACTTTGAATTGTCTGTGTAAACCTATCTGTAGAACTTGTCCTCAGAACAGAACAGACACAGAGACTAAATAGGCTTTTAATTGTCCCTAAAACCTGAGAACTCTCTCAAAACGCCACAAAATAAAACACCTCATTTCTCTGGCATATGTAGTAAAAAGCTTCTATAAGAATTCGTAACTGCTGTGGCCTTTCATCCCCTCAGTCACACCCGCTGCTGGTGCCTACCTTCTTCTTGTCTGTTACCATTATGTTTGTGGTTCCTGCGTTTGATATTCCAGAACTTTCTCCAAGCTTTCCAAGAAACCAGCTAGTTTAAGGGTTTTTGTTTGTTTCTTTCTGTCTTCAGGTATTTTAGACATACCTTTGTTAACATTAGCTCCTTCTTAGTTTCTAGGATCTCTTTGAAATTAAAGAAATTTGTACAAATGATTGCTGATTCCTTACTATTATACTTATTTTTTTTCTGGGTGCTATTTTATATTTTTCTGGAATTAATCTTAAGGATAATTAATTATATGATTTGCATGTGCCAAACCTTATTTAAATCCTCACATCTTCATTAAAAAAAAGACATTTTAACATGTAATTTTCAACTTTATTTTATAGAAAGCAATATTTTTCTTTAGTTATGTCTCATTTTCCACTAATATTTATATGTACACTTTCCCTGGTAGTTCTACAAAGATAGATTTATAAATGTCAAAACAAACAACTCTTTATATGTGTCATTTAATAGATTTTTATTTTTAAGTTCCATTTTCCCCAGATCCACTCACTTTTTTTGAGATAATTAGATTTTAAGCATCATCCTCCAGGTTTTCAAGCCATATTGATCTAAATATGATTCATGTTGTCAACTGAGTTTTTGAAAAACTTATCAGCCTGTATTCACACATAATTCAAGACGTGTGTAGTTTCCTAGTCTTCTGCCCTTTTGCCCTGCATAATGTACAGTAAATCTGTAAGTACAGTAGCTTACGTCAGGGTGAATTATTGAACTAAAAGTTTGATATATGATCTGGGGAAAATACTACATTTTCACTGAAAGCAAACCATGAATCTGTTCAGGGCAATTCAAGTTGACTTTTTAGCTGCTATTTCAATTGTTTTTTGATGGCATGCAGTTATATATCTATATTTTTATACTTGTAAATACATTTTATTTTGCTATTTATAAAAGTGTTACAGAAAAATGTTAAAGACTTCATCTTTCTGTAGGAAAATTGAAATGTCCTGGTGTAGAAATATATGACACAATTAGTATAATGCTTATGTTGGCTCATATATGATTTGCTTTGATGTTTTCCAAACATTTTTCCCAAATATAATTTTATTTATTATATCAATAATACATAAGCACATCCTTAAATTAAGAAAAGATAGAATCATGTAAGAAAAAGTGAAAGTCCCCTTTTATTCACCATCCTTCCATCTCTTTCTGTCACACATGCACACACAAATCAATACAATTACAAATACGCATATGAAACTAACTTCAAATATATTTTTTGTTTGCTTTGTTTTGACTTTCCCTGAGTGCCCTAGCCATGCTTTTGCTTTGAATTTGTTCTTTCCTCTTTTTGGAATGTTCTTCCCCAAGATATCCACTAGATTCGATACCCCACTTCCTTTAGGTTTTATCCAAATATCTCCTTTCATTAAGACCTTGCCTAACTACTCTATTAAAAACTGAAACCTCCTCTCCGTTACACCTATTTTCTGCTTGTCCTTGTTCATGACTTGTCTTCATAGTTCTTATCACCTTAAAAATGACACACTGTATGTTTTATGCTTTTGTTGCTATGTATCCACTAGCATGCAAGATTCACCTAGGAAGATTTTTTTTTTTTGTCTACTACTATGGTCTTAGCACTGGAAGAGTGCCTGACACAAGTCAGTATTTGTTGTGTTAAGGAATAAATATTGTGGTGATTCAAAGTGTGTGTTTTGAAGTCAGATTACCTGGAATCGGCTCCAGCTCCAACACCCACTAGAGGTGTGATCCTGGCAACTTATTTAAATTCTTTGTTTTTTGGTTTTCTCTTTAGTAGTATAATAACAATAATACCTATCTTCTGGGTTGTTGTAAGGATTAAACAAAGTTGATACATGTAAAGTTTGGCAGATATATGTTTATCTGTGCCAGACATATAACCTTCACTAAATTTTTAGCTAGTAAATGTAGTAGTAGTGTCAATAGTACTAATAGTATGCAACTAGCTCTTATATTCAAAAATGTCTTAGAAACATTTCAGGCATGACATACAGGTCCACCCAAATTTTTATTGCTGCAGAGCATACCACCATATGGATTTATTGCAATGAATACAATCATTTCCATATTGTTGGATATAAAAGTTGTTCTCAACATTTCTGTGTTACAGAGAGGATGTTGTAATTGCAAATGAGCATTCTTGTACATTTATATTTGTACACACATTTACGTAATGCTGTGGTATATGTCTGGTGAAACTCTTGGTCAAAGAATATTACTACTCAAACATTTGATAATTACTGCCCCAAAAGTTGTAGCAATATACATTCCCCCCACCAGCAATGCAAAGTATCCATTTCCCACAGCTTTCCTCAAAATTGGATTTTTATTGATATTTTCGTAAGTTTTGCTAAGCTGATGGCTCTTGATTAAAATGTTGTTTTAATTTGCATTTTAGTAATGAGTATTAACATTGACCAACTTTTATAACTTTGTTAAACATTTCTGTTTTTTTCTGAACGCTTCCTTTTCGCATGATAATTCATAAAATACATACAATGGATAATCTTTAGTATGTTATAGATCAAATGTTATAGATCGATATGTTATAGATCAAACAAATATTTTCTCCTGGACTCTCTCTCTTCTGTTTCTTCCTTTTCCTCCTTCTCTTACTCCTCTTTTTCTTCTTTTCTTTCTGTCTGTCTGTCTCTCTCTGCCTTTGCTTTACAGAATTTAGAAATGCAATTCAATTAAACTATTTAGCATTTTCTTTGGCTTCTAGATGTAAAGATAATAAAATCTTCTATATTTTTTTCAAATATTTTTGTTTTATTTAAGCACTTAAATCCATTTGGTGGAGTGTGTGTGTGTGTGTGTGTGTGTGTGTGTGTGTGTGTATACACAGTTGTCAGTATTTGACTTAATTTCTTCTTAAAGGAATAGCCTGATTGTCCCAACATAATTTATTGAAAATTATTTTCTTTCTTCACATTGTACATATGAAATCTCCTTCATATGCTATATCCCAAATGCACATACGTCTATTTCTGGACTAGTATCTTTTTAGTTAACAGCTTTCTGTATTCACATGCAAATAATGTACTGTTTTAATTATAATATCATTATGATTTGTTATGAAAGCTGTTTTTTTTTAAATTTGGAATATTGTCCTTTTGTTAAAGTAGATAAATTCTCAACAACTATTGAAGTCAAAATTAGCCTGCATAGTATCACTGTCCATATTTTTCTAAATATCTTTAATATCAATTTTGCTTATTAATATTTGCTCAGTGTTACTGAAGTAATAATTCACATTAATTTAACTGTTATATTATAATAAATGAATTTATTAAGCATTGTCAAGTGATCTTCATAAAAACAATAGATCAACAACCCTCCTCTAGATCAGGGTTTTTCAACCTTGTCACTATTGGCATTTAGGCCAGATTAACTTTCTGTTTTGAGAGCTGTCCTGGGTACTGTAGGATGTTTATTAGCATCTTTGGTTTCTACCCAATAGAAGCCAATATTACCACCCCTCTTCTGCCAATTTTGACAACCAGAACCACAATTCCATTTCTTCTGGACTCTCTCTTCTCTGTTTTCCTCTCCCTCTTTCTCTCTCTCTCCAGACACTTTTTACTTTTTGGTCTTGGTCAAAGTCCACTGCTCTACATTGTTATTTTACTAAACGAGATGATACTTTTTAGTCTAAATCTAAAAATTTAGAACTTATTTAAGATGCATGAGTAAAAGGAGCATTTTCCAACTTTAGTTGCCTAAAAATACAATGAAATTGGAGTAAAGAAGAATTAAAAAGGAGCGATAAATTATTAAAATTCTTGTAGTAAATTAGAATTCTAACAATTTACAGCAATATCTTTCTTCCCACATGTTCCTTTTCAATGTGATACTTCCACTCTCTCAGCAAGAAGTCTAGTCTATTTCTTTTCCCCTGAATCTGGGCTGGTCCTGGGCCTGACTTGACTAATAGGATATGGCAGAAATAACACTTTGGAACTTCTGAGCCGAAACATTAAGAAGGCCTGATACCACTCATCTTTTTTTTTTTTTTTTTTTTTTTTTGCAGCTATATTGATAGAGAGATGAAGTGGAGTGACCATGTGGAGAGTCCATTTGGAGGCGGAGAGACCTGGAGACCGCATGGAGAGAGACACCCAGCCAGCTCCCAGATACAAGGAAAGATGCAATCTTGGACATTCCAGCCTCAGTAGTAGATGCCAGACGAGTAATCCTGACATAAGCCCTGCCTAAATTAAAAATCGTGAGCCATTAAATATTTGAAATTACCTAAAGCAACTAAACACTTGATAACAGAAACAAAAAATTGGATATAAAAGTGGAGTACTGCCATAACTAAAACCTAAATCATTTTGACATTGCCTTTGCATTAGGTGGCCTAAAGGACCTTGAGAAGATTTTCAGGGGAGGCTGGAAGGACAGTGAGGAAATTGCTATTGGAAGCTGTGGAAAAGGGAACCTGAGTTGTGTACCAGACAAACAATTAGGAAAACTACTGCCTGCAGTGACAGAGAAAATAGAGAGGATACCTCCAGTGGGAAGAATAATGGACCCCCCCCCCAAAAAAAAATGTTGTTATCTTAATCCCAAGAACCTATGAATGTGTTACCTTACACACCGAAAGGAACTTTGCAGATGTTATTAAGGCTGTAGGCATTGAGATGGGAAGATTAGCCTACGTTGTTAGATGGGCCCAATCTAATCACATGAGTCTTTAAGATCAGAGAAACATTTCCCAGCTGTGGTTGGTAAATGGGTGATACGAATATGGAACAAGGGTCAGACAGATGTGATGTTGCTGGGAAGGAGGGAGAGGTGACTACAGAAGAATAGTCAACGGAGTACAATGTTATTGGGTTTGAAGACAGAAGAAGTGGGCAACCAGCCAAGGAATGTTGTGTGCCCTGTAGAAACTGGAAAAGGCAAGAAAATGGATTATTCCCTGGATCCCCCAGAAAGGAACACGGTCCTGCTCATGTCTTGGTTTTAATTTGCTGTAATACCACATGTGCTGCAGTACACAAGAGATTACAGGTTTATTACAGCCAATGCAAGAGTGAGGAGTCTGGGTATGCCCAGAAATAGTTCATCTCCCACGTCAAAGGTCAAGGATGGACTGAGACTGGAAAATTTAGGCTGGTCCTATTCTCCCCCATAATCCTATTTTTTGTTAGCTATAATATTAAGAATGATACAAGCTTCTGATCTCTTGGCAGCAACATTTGTACAACACACATTTTCTGGTGAGATATGTAATTGTCCCAGGGAAGAAATGGACAGCTATTAAGTAAAGATGCTGTGCTGACTCAGTTTGGTGATGTTTTCAGTCATTGTAGACAAAAAGTCCAGAGACAGAAGAGTTAAGATTTTAGGGCTAACTTCTGTTTTCAATTGTGCCATTTATACAATAGTATGTGTTTAAAGAGCTTGCTGTCCTCTGAACTCTACTACATGATAGGAGGTTATAGGAACAATGACTTGTCTCAAATGTTCTTGAGTATTGCTAATGCATTTGAGAAATGCATAAATCCTGCTTTTAGTTTAAATATGGCTCATTCCTGGGAACCTATATTTGACCTCAATCCAAAGTTACTTTGATAGTTATGTAGTATATTCCCATGTGAAAGAATGGGAGTGAACCTCATCAGAAAGAATTTGACTGGCTTAGAACAAGAAAAAGTACCCAATTTTTTTTGAAAATGATTTTAACTGATTACATCAAATCAAACTGATTTCCTAAGTCTCAATGATATCTCTGTAACAATTAGAATTTTCTTTAAATCAGTAATTTTACAAACCATGAATACCAATTCCTTTTGTAACCTACTTCTCAAAATCTTAGCAAGCATTTTCAATTCAAGTTCTGCAAATCCATTTGAAAAACTTGAATTAGAACATGGTGGTGCTGGCATCAGAGAGTAGACCTGGATCTGTCCCAAGGTCAAAAACTACATTCTTGACACCGGGCAGCTGCCAATGCAGAGTCATTATTTCATCAAAGAACAATCAGGGACCAGTGTGGAGTTATATCCTTCTCACCATTTGTGAGTGGAGGGGAGGATGTTGAAAAGGAATAATAATAATAAATAAAAAAGGTCTTAAATTATATACCTTTTCGCCTGTGAATTAGCAGAATTTGTATTTAGGCACAGAAAGGAATATTTCTTAAAATATTGCCAGCCTTGATCTGACAGTAGGGAAAATAGACTAGTGTTAACATCAGCTGGAATACAGCCCAAATCCTCCCTCTTACTCACAGTTGCTACTTATGCCTGCAACACCCAGCAGAGAGACCCCATGTTCAGTAGTGAGTGTGGCCAAGTACAGGGCCATGTGGCAAGCACTCGCAGGCCTCTTAAGCCATCAAATAGGCATTTTTCTATGAATTCAAGCCAATTGTCACAAGCCACTGCTGCCTCTCTTCTGTCATTCCTCCAATTTCTGAGTCTCATCTGGGGTATAAGTGCAATCCAGATAGAGAGAAATTCCCTAAGCAAACCAAGATCATTGTCATTCCAGGCTTTTGAACATGCTTTTCCTTAATCTAGAATATGCTTCCTTTTTCTATACTCAGAAAATTGCTATCTTCCTGTAAGTCCCAATATAAGCATGGCTTTTTCTACAGAACTTTCCCTAATCTTACCTTTATGTATTTCTATTGTGTTCAGTATTTTTCTAAAATGTTTAGTTAGAAAAATTTATTCACACAGAAAAGGGTGAAAAAAAAAGAAAACTGTATTAGTCAGGGTTCCCTACAGAGACAGAACCAATAGGACACACACACACACACACACACACTTAACCCTTCAACAACATAGGTTTGAACTGCTTGCACTACTGTGGGACTTCAGTACACACGAATTTGGGTATATAGAGGGGTGGGGGTGGGGGGATCCTGGAACCTTCACATATATGGAAGAACAATGGTAGGTAGATGATAGATAGATAGGTAGATAGATGACAGGGATTTATTAGGGGGATTGGCTCATGCAACATGGAAGCTGAGAAGTCCCACCACAGGCTGTCTGTAAGCTGGAGAACCAGGGAAGCTAGCAGTGTGGCTCAGTCCAAGTCCAAAGGCCTAAGGACCAGGGAAGCCAGTGGAATAACTCTCAGTCTAAGACTGAAGGCCTGAGCACCTGGGGGGCTACCGGTGTAAGTCCCAGGGTCCAAAGCCCAGAGAAGCTGGAGTTCTAATGTCCAAGGGCAGGAGAAAAAGGGTGTTCCAGCTCCAGGGGGTCAGAAAGAGAGAGAGAGAGAGAGAGGGAGGACATGCAAATTCACCTCTCCTCTGCCTATTTATTCTATTTAGGCCCTCAGCAAATAGTAAAATACTGATTGCAGTTTGCTCTTCCATTTGCCTTGAAATGAGTTTTGTGTATTCATTTGGAAGCCTGATTATTAAACTGCCTTCTCTCTTTTAGTAAAGTTTTTAGAATAATTCAGAGAAAATATTGATGAACTTTTGGTAATTCAGGTCTTTAGTCTTTATTTAGTGGGATTTTTGAGAGCCTTATTAATGTCATAAACTGCTGGTCAGCTAGGAGGGAATGGCAAGCTGACTGAAAATGCCTGCTGAATGCAGGAGAGCTCCTGAACTGGAATCAGTCCTGGGTCTACCACTTGCATGATTTGGGGTACATTATTTCTCACTAAACCGCAATGTTATCCATAAGACATGGTAGGAGGTAATATTCTGCGCCTCGAGAATTAAAATGGAAGAGCCCATGTAAAGCTGTTACTTGAGCGTCTGGTACATTATATGAGTAAATGAACATAGGTGGTTACACAGATTACCAACTGTTTACAATTCTCTGCATTCTAGAATGTGGAGCAATACTACATATAAATTAACATCTTTTGTGGGATAATCTCATTTTACTTTCCTTGAAAGACTTTAGAAACTCACCCTTAAAAGTAGCAAACAATACCCACTATGCACTTCCTATAAAGTATTAATATTATCGTGCAAATAGTAGGGGCTTTGGACTCAGTCAAATCAGAGTCCACGTTACCAATAACGGGTTAGTTGTGTAACTTTGGCTAGTCTATTGCACCCCTCTGAGCCTCAGTTTTTCACCTATTGATCACACATTCTATCCTATAGGGGAGTGACAGACCTCCCTGCCAGTTTAATGTCATACTCTCTTCCCAGTCCCAGCCTATGAAATAGGAACCCTTTAAGAAGGCAAAGACAAAATAGAATTCTCAAAACACACACTACTCTACTGATGTAGGAAGGATTTTATGGGATAAAGTCATTATAACACATCTACACAACCACCTTTACCTTTCACTTCTGTATTTGCTGTGGCTTATGTGCTAGGTCAGAAGTTAGGATGTGGAATCACTCCCCATCCATGTATCAAGAATAGGAACTAGATGAAGCCAAGAAAGAATACATGGGGCAGGATTCTCAAGGCAGCATCCAGACCAGGCCTTAACGAAGGGGGTGGGTCTTCAAGGACCTCATGTGACTCAGCCTTCACAAAGTCAGTATGCCAAGCACAGATGTGGGGCAGATACTTGAGCTATAAATAAAATGTGTGTCTTTGTTTGTACCACAATTTTCCCATAGAACCTTTGGAATTCAAGCAATACATGGACAGTTGGCAAGTAATACATCGATCAAGTTTAAGGACTCAGGGTCAAGGTCTTCACCATTAAATTTTCCATGGATCTAGTATTGGCACCAACCTCACAGAGATGTTATAAGATCTAAATGAAATGGCATGTAGGAGCTATTTTGCTTATTCTCTTTTTCCTACAAGTTTTTATTCTTAATGATCTTGATAGAAGCAAACTCTACGTAAAATGTTAAAGTAGGCAATGTTGTATTTGGCATTCTTTCATCTACCTCTCTACTCCCTGATGGTTTATCTTCTCTCTATCTAGTTTTTATATATTCTTTGTTTAGCTGATCATAGGAGTTGGGTTTCTCGATTGTTTGTTTCACCTTTGCAAATTGAGACTTCAGCTAGTCTAGGACTAATCATGAATCTCAGCACCCTCGAGCAAATAACATTTGGCAGTGTTCATGCTATCTAACGAGCTAATCATAATGTCTTATCCAAAATTTTATTCCATGCAGGCGTGGTTGAGCATAGACTTTTTAAAAAAGGGTTTGCTTCTGCACCCATTCACTCATGACCAGCCATTAAGAATGACAAGCATCTACTAATAAGATGCTCTTTCACAGATACTTCATTTTAAGGGAGGACTAATTAGAAAATTAAACAGGATTCAAAGTAATTAGTTTCTATGTGGAATTTCAGGTATAGTCTGATGAGAGCAATAAAGGTATCTAGGCTATAGAAATTGCTCAAGAACAAATTGTTGAATGATTGAATCAATGGAAAGATGAACGAATGAGTGAGAACTATTTTGGAAAGGGATGCTTTAACGGAAATCTTTAAACTACTTGAAGGTGGCATCCCTGGACTCAATTGCTGTTTTAGAAACCAAATACTAACCTATCTTATATATCTTTGTTTTCCAGGAATGTCTGTGGGAGCTCTGGAAGTGTAACACACACTGGGATGGTGGAAGGGAATGGAGTTACTGACCTAAGGTAACACCTGGAATTTGACCTGCAGACTAGAGTACACCTTCCTATTAAAATGTTTCATTCTTATAAGGCTTGCATGCATTTATGGCTTTAAGGCAGGAATTCTCTCAGGCTTAAGACAAAAATTAAAGCCATATTGAAGTCAGCTTCAATAAGGGCCTCTGTTTTTCAAATTTTTTGACTTTCACTTAGAAAGATAATACTATACTAGGAGGTTACTCTTTTTGATCAGTCTCAACATTTTTCCAGCCATTCTCAACTCTCCTTGAAAAGAATCTCCCACTAGAATTACATGGATATCGTGCCCCCAAGGTGAATGCAGTGTTTGGAACAACAAAATATTGATTTCCCATTGTGTAACTTGCATTTAATTTAAACCAAAATGCAAGGAGGGGAAAGGGTTGGTAGGAGAGTACACTGATATAACCCTTTCCAGTGATCCCTAAAAACTTCACACATTTCCAGTGTTGAATTTTGTTGATAGATACTTTATTCCAATCACATTTTGGCCTTACATATCTCTTCAAAATCTGTTTTTAAAAAAATCTAAAAATCTTTCTTAAAGCCTAGCTTCTCTAGCCCAGGGTGATTCCAAGAATTGATATGGTGAACATTAAACCCTAGCTGTTTGCCCAATTCAGTCTCATTCATCATAGTTGGCTTAAGTCTTAGGACTTATTCCAAAATAGCCTCTAAACTTACTGGCTGCTCCATAGATGTATGAAAAGGCAGCTCTTTACCACCTCCAGCAACATGTACTTTGTCTTTGCAATTCCATTTTTGTTCCAGTCCAAGAGAAATTGAAAACCCTCTTGAGTAATGTTCTATATTTTGCATAATTTATTATCTTACTAAACATTTTCTCATCTGCTTTCCTTCCCATCCCCTAAGGTCAATAGTATTTTCCTAAGATTTTTCTCATTTAACATTACTTTACAAAATTATAGTAAGTACACTTAACATTGGCTGTTTTGATGTTTTCTTCTCTGCCTTGTTTATATGAGTAATTGTTAAAGTTCTTGCTATCTGATTTCTTTAAGTTGGGACATAAACCATTTTTTTCAAGTTTTATTATTTGTATCATTTAGCAGATAATATGGTAGTCATTCTCCTTTATTATTAACTTCTAGATATTCTTGTGCATCCATTTTGTAATCCACTCATTTAAAATTTCATTTAACAATACAAAAATACCTGGTACCGGACTGTGTTAAGCACTTTATGTATATCATTGCATCAATAATTTTATGAGGTTGGTTCTGTTATTTTCATTTTACTGATAAGAAAACTGAGGCTCAGAGAAGTTAAATAATTTGCCCAAACTTACACAGATAAATAGTAAAGGCAGAACTGCAAACAATAGTCTTCACTCTCACAGCCTGAGTTTTAAACTCCATACAATTCTAGATTTATCATCAATATTTTGAGACATGTGTTAGCCAGTAGAAGAGAAAAATAAATTTTAAAAAGATACTGCCTTCGCAAAACTTGCAATATATAGCAATGGAGGGGAAAAAATCTATATACACCAAAAACTTTAATACCTGGTATAAATATGATACATCCCTGGGAAAGATAAAAGTCCTTCAAATGTTAAGAGGCTGAAAAGATTCTTGATAATTCAAGATGGTGGGTCTTGCTGTTCCTCTCAATTGAACTACCTTCCCTTGCTCTTCTAAATTCTAGCAAAATTCAGGCTACAGCTTAAATCCATCCTCAGAAAGACTTTCCTGGTTACCCCACTTCACAATGCCATCTTATTCTGCCAAAGTCTGATACCCTCCCTGCAGTTCACTCACATTTAATATCACTGCTTTTACTGTTATTTATTTTTCAGTGTATTATATAGGTAGTCTCTTTAACCTGATGATAATCTTCCTGAAGTCACTCCCTAGATAACCCAGCTAGCTGGATATTAAAAATAATACAATGGTGATCTAGCACTCTTGTATTATCCTGGATAGAGCCAGAGCCCATTCTACTAAGTGAAGTATCAGAAGAATGAAAAAACAAGCACCGCATGTACTCACCATCAAATTGGTATTAACTGATCAACACCTATGTGCACATATGGTAGTAACATTCATTGGGTGTCGGGCAGGTGGGAGGGGGGAGGAGGGGATGGGTATATTCACACTTAATGGGCGCGGTGCGCACCATCTGGGGGATGGACACATTTGAAGCTTGGACTCAGGTGGGACAAGGACAATATATGTAACCTAAACATTTGTACCCGCGTAATATGCTGAAATTAAAAAAAAAAGAAAAAATAAAGGGCATTTGTAATTGCAGTTACAAACACATGGTCAATTTGGGTAGAGCGATGCTTCTCAACTTGTTCAGGTGACAGAAAAGCATTAAGGTCATTACGTTGTAAAAGGAGACATCAATATATCCGATTTTATGTAACTAGATATATTATTTTATGATACATTACTTACTGTCCTACAATTTATATACTTAGATAAGTAATAAAAAAGCAACAAAGATTGAAGGCAAAAAAATAAAAAAACTTTGAGAGGAAAAGTATAAAAATTCTAGTAATGTATGTTATTGACCTTTTTCTGTTGCATTTTGCCTTGCTTTGATTTTTGGTGAAGTGGGGAAAATATAAGCCTTTTAAAATATTTAAAATACAATTGCTTGACTGAGCTCACGAGTCCTTGGAGTTCTATGGGACCACAGTTTGGAAACCTCTCCCATAGTGGCAAAATGTTGTATTTATGCTTACGTCAACCTGTGAGGTAGGTAATGGCTACAGGTGTACTAAGATCAATAGAATTCAGACTTGCTCAGGTATGCTGTTAAAACATAATTACAAAATCAGATCTAATCAATTCCAAAGACAATGGATTGAAGGCTTAGCACTTTTTGTTTTGATCATATTTAATCCTATATTTCTATTTTCTTAGAACTCTAAAGAAGCATATAGATAGGTTTTAAAAAAATGGTAAACATTTTTAATGCATTGATATCTCCCTAGACACTTTTTACCTTTAATAAATAATAGAAAGACGATGAGAAGGCACCAACATTTATTTAGCTTCAGTTGTACCAGGTACTCTGTATGATTTAATTGACATTTATTCATTCCTTAACAAATATTTTTCAAGAGCTGGCACATACCAAAAATGTATACTATTGTGATAAGCAAAAACAGACATACTCCCTACATTCATGCAAAGTCTGTATCAGTGAAAAAGTCAGACACTAACCAAATTCATGCTTGTAACCAGTGCTAGGAAGGAATGAAATGTAATTTTATTCTCAACAATCCTTTAAAGAAGCATGCTATCCCCTACTCATAGGTTGGAACTTGTCCAAATCTACAAGGTTAGTAAAGGTCAGCAGGACAGCCAAGAATGGCTTGGCAAGTGTTGCCCTGTACCCCTTCTGGGGACAAGGGGCATTGTTCACATTGACTATAATGTGGCTGAGGCTCCTAGAGTTTTGCCGTGTGTCACCTGCACAACTGTATGTGTGGTCTTCAGTCAGAGAGGATTCAGTTCTTAGTTTGTCCATATTTCCCTAATTACTGTAGTTTTTCAGGGTAACTGTATCAGAAATATATGAGTTTGCTCATCAAACTCATTGTATACGAAAGGTTAGATATGTGGGACGGCATCTCAACAACACCCCGAGATAGAATTCTCATTCGACTACTAAGAGATTGTTTCAGTACCTTGCGTATGTAAAAAACACAACGAAAAAGATATTTCCTGGCCTCACAGAGTTTCAAGCAGACCGGGAAATGAGATTGACTAGTATGTACTTAGAAGGCATTTTATTGTTAGTAAAGAATTTTTATTTGCTTCTCCTAGCAGCAATATTGGTTATGAGATGGAAGTTTGGCAAGGTAACCCGAATACTTGGATAAAAACATTTGAATTATCTCCTCTGGGCAATGGAGAACCACTGCTAATTTGGGGACATAGGAATGCCACGTGCATCACAAAGTTTAGGATGATTACTCTAGCAGTGTAAAAATACACGAAGGAAATTCCAAGTCTCAGGGAATCCAATTAGAAAGTTTTTACAAAGGATCAATGATGAGTCCTTGGATTAGGTGTTGAAAATAAAAAAAGGAACAAATCCAGAAAAGCACGCACTATTTGGAAGGAACATCGAAGTCTCCTTTCTTCTTGGTTTCCTGTAGCGGCAGCTTTGTATGACTAGTAACACTTAGTGAATCTTCCTTACTTTTTCACTGTAATATAAATGAACATTCATACATAGCTCGTTTCTCAGTTCTTTTTAATCAGAATCAGAAGAGAAGAATGGGTATCTCAGGCTATTAGTAATTTGATATAGAACTTTTCACCTCCAGGTCAGTGGTAAGTGAAACACATTTACATATTTTTTAGTGGATTTATTGCTCTTGAAGGGAGCCCAGTTGTAGTCCTTGACAACAGAACACTTTATTGCCAGAAAGCCCACAGGCATGAAAACATTGATCAGGAAGTAACGGAGAAAAATTTCAACTGCTTTTCAGTGTTTGGGTTCCCTTACAAGATCTTCCTAATTTTTTTAATTAATCCTAATTATGATTCTATTTTTAAAGACCAATATCTATCTGATGACAATTGGATATGGACCAATAAGCTGGGCTTATTTCAATTTAGAATATGAGATATCCAGTTGCTTAAAAATAATTACCCATATCTGAAAAAGCCAGGAATTTACTACAGTGCTCACTTTGTGCTAGGGAGAAGAAGTTATGAGTGATAGAAATTGTATTACGCCTTTCAGTAATAGGACTATGGTTTTACAATTAGAAAACAATAGTGCTGTTTACATTCATCTTAGCATCAAGGGAATTAGAAGTTACTTTTTCTGGATGCGTGCTCATTGAACACCCCTAGAAATGACCAGAATGGATTCAACCCTGTCCAATTCTTCAGCTTCCAAGGCAACACATCCATGGCAACAACTAAGCATCATTACAGTTTCCCAACTGTGGAAAAAAAAAATAACAATTTCTTAACTCCCTCTAACCCAACCTCATATTAGACAACGTAAAAATTCAAGAAAAAATTTCAGTTCTATAATCGTTGGTTGTATATATGCCCTGTCAGATATATTCCTAAGAAATGGGCATATAATAATAAAGAAAACACAATGCTCATGTTTGCTTGAAGTATGCTGAATGCAGAACTTGGGAGAAGAGCTCGCATGCAGATTATTTTTTAGGGACATGACCTCAAGAAGCAGGAGCAGAAGACAGTGGAATGAAACAGAGAAAGAGGGAAAGCCAAGCCAAGGGTAAATGGATCAGCTACCACTGTAGGCAATTGGTGTTCCATCCTGCCAGGCTTTCTAGGGAAACTTAAGAAATGTGTCTCAGAATTGTTCACCTGGAAGAAAAAACGGAGATGATTTTCTCCACTGGCTCCTGCTCTCCAACTGTCAAGTGTGACCTCATGGATATGAACGTCCCCACACTACCAAGTTGCAAGTGTGTGACTGGCACAGGGCTACCATGCCGCAGCATCAGGGAGGCCTCGTGGAGCCTAAAAAGGATGCTGGCATGTTCACCTCTGTGAGCCTGATCAGAACCTATGCCGGACTATATGGAGCAGCAGAGACTGGAGGAAGAGGTGAGGCTGAGAAAATATGAAGTGCTGACGGAGAGATTTATGGTACACTCTGCCCTTATGGTACTCAATATTCAATGCCTCCCCAAGGAGGAGAAAGAAGTTACCTTTTCTGAGAGAAAGAAGTCAAAGACATGAAAAATTAGAAAATTCAAAGAAATGTTTAAAGCTACATCCTTTTAGAATTATTATATAAAGTAGATAGATAGGTACAGATTAAATATAGGGGCTTTGAAGTCAGATAAATCGTGGTTTGAATATTATTTCTAATTCTTACTCATTTTGTAGCCTGGGTCAACTTGTTTAAAGTTTTCTCATCAGTACAATGGGGAGGAAGTGTGGTAAAATAATTATGCAATGATTGTGAATGTTAAATGAGATTATGCATAGTACCTAATCCATTGTCTTGCATAGGTACCATAAAAATGTTTTAGTTACTGCACAAGGTAAAGACCAACAATCCTCCTATTTTCTTACTTCAATCTATATTTATTCATCAAATGATGCCATGAAGCATTATACTTTTTTAATACAATTTGAGGATTCTTAAAATAGGAATAAGGCTTCTCATAGCACTGAAATCTGAAAATTAGGGAAGGTATAGTTTATCTCAAGTCTTTCAGAGTTCAAAATAGAAATTGTTTTAAGCTTCATTTTCAATTCACAAAGTTTCTTTAAACTCTACCGTATGAGTAGAGGCCAGCAGATGATTTGTTTTCCTAATTGTCAAACTATTTAAAAATTCAAGAAAAAAGTTGATATTTGGCTAAGATGTTTCTTGAAACATCACTGACCCTGAATGCACAGTCTTTACAAGCTAAGAATTCCCTGAAGCTCAATAGGAGCATTGAGATCTTAACCTACACAACAGAACAGCAAGATCAGGCAAGTCACTGTGCTGAGATACCACTTAAGGCTGGATTTTAATAGCTGACAATTCATAATGCATTGACAAAAGCAGAACATCATTAACTTGAATCTACAAAGTCAACATTTCCATATGCAAATAGGAGTTAGCACATATGTTCCCATGTACAAGTCTCATTGCTTGTTTAGTTGTCTGTATGTCTTTTCCTTTGTCTTGAAGATCCCAGTGGACAGGAACCACGTCTAGTAACCCGTTTTGCAAAACAACAGGTGCACAGATTGGGGCCTTGCTAAATGTTTTTTCATGGTAATGATGGTGAAATTGTTGATTTTCTCTCACACACGAGAGTAAGATCCACAGTGTAATATCAGCATCCAGGGGTAAAAAGATAGTCATGAATGATACGTTAGAACAGTGGGACATGAAATTACTGTATATTGATATAACAAGCATGGACCGAACTGACCCTAAGGGTGTGATTGGTAGAAAGAACACAAACTCTAATATTCTATATATTACTTTACATTAATAATATAGATTCTTATAAAAGATGTTTGCTTCATTGCAAGCTAGATAACTTTCCTATTTATTCTGAGAATGATGGGGCTGTAAAAAGTCACTTTTTAGTGTAAATTTGCGTGGTTCAGTGGTGTAAAAGAAATTATAGTGACAGACTGCCAACCTAATTCTGGCCCGTGGGAAAATGATTTAACCTCTCTAGCATTAAGTTCTTTTAGAATAATTGTAACCTATCTTACAGACTTGTTGTGTGGATCAAATAAGATCAAACATGATGATATAAAGTGCTACAAAAACTTAAGCTATTGTTATCCCCAAAAATGTATCCTTTGGGCTGGGCTTCGGTGACTTTAGGAAATAGCCAATTATACTATTTCCTTTATGAAATATCATGCTGGACTTATTGTTCAGCATGCCTGTATGAACTCACTTCAGCCAAGTCCTTACTCTTCACTTTCTTTCTCCATGTTCCCCAGTGGTCTGTCCTTCTTGGCTTGTTTCTCCTTTTCTTTTGTGTATACAAATGTTGTGCGTTAAGATCAAGGAATGGACACCTGGTTTACTTCTCTGAGTTCGATCACTCATTCTCATAAAGATTTTGCTTTGGGCATTGCAGCTGGCATTCTCTCCTTTCTCTTCCTTGCTGCCAAACAGTTACACAGGAAAGAGTAATGAAGGCTTAAACTCTCGATCCTGCTTCCTATCTACCTCACATCCTACTGTTACCAAAGGGGAAACACATGTTTTTCAAACTCAATTTTTGCTGATGAAAATTTTGCTCGATTTCACAGCTTGACTTCAGAATTTTCCCAAGTGATGGTAAATTCCATTCCCTTTCCACACAAGGAAATAACCTACAAGCATGTTTGGAAGGAAAACTTAGAAATCCCCCTCAAGCTTTGGTATTAGATAAATATTAATATAAGAAAGAAAAGAATTTGTTATGCCAGCCCGTCATTCACTAACATGTCTAATGAATGTAATTTGGGGGAGAATATTTAACATGGGTCAAGAGAATATATTAAGTTACTAAAATGTAAACTTTGAAGTACAGATATATATATAGCAATTCGTGGTGGCATTTGAATGCTGAAAGGATAAAAATAGAAGTGAAGCTTGCATGTGGCTCAGGATTGAAGGCATATTTGGTAACTCAATTAAAGTTGGAGAGAATGCTCATCTAGATTTTCTTCCTCTCTTGCATGCATTATGTTATTTTGCTTAGAATCATTTTTGTTTTTAATATCTTTCCTTATGAAAACTTATTTCTGTTATCTCTCTGATGGATACCTAAACCACTACAATTACAAATCCTTTCTCTTTCCTTAGTTCACCACAACCCAGATAAAAACCATTTCTATAGGTCACTTTCATTAAAGGTGTTATAAAAATAAATGACTTGTAACAGGTAAGGAAAACATGAACTGGGAAGGGTGGGCTAGAATCTTATTTCCCAGCAGTGCTGCAGGAAGCCTCCATGTTCTCTGGGGTTTTAGTTCTGTGTTCTCTTCTGCCAAGTAACCCTCCTCCCTCACCCTCATCCCCATCCCACCCTCCCCTACCCACCTCTGTCTGGTACTAAAAACAACAAAAAGCAGGAGAGACCTTCTCTCCCTGGAAAGAGTTTTGGAAGTGAGCTAGTTTATTTAATCCCCAGGCAAACCTGTAGTCAAGTTCATCAGAGTGAGAGAAATAGCTTCCTACATATTAGCTGGGACTGTGAGAAATGGTTTTTCAGGGTGTTTTATAGCCAAAACCCTTCAAAGGTAAGGAAGAGCTCTCCAACCAGGGGCACAAACATTCAAGAAGAGCTTGTTTGTTTTATGGTTATTTTTATCCCACAATAAACAGCTTAAATTTGCAGACTATACTTTTTGACTATGAAGTGGGTTATTTGTCAAGATGCTGGTGCTTTCCCATAACAGATGGAATAAATAGGAGAAAATGCTGAGAATACACCACTGAATTTCTGATTTATTCAATCATTAACAAAAAGAAGTGCAATTTCAATGGTAATAGAATGAAAACCCAACTGTTTTTGCTTTCCTTCTGAAAACTCGTTTTCTGTGGAGAATGCCGCTCTTAGGCAAACACCTATTTAAACCTCAGCAATGTATAATCTTAACTTCAGGCAGCATGGTTGTGTAGGTTTTGTAATTCGTAAAACCTCTGCAACTAGGGATAAAATATTAACTTTCAATAATGTAAGCAGTATCTGCAGTACAAATACTGGGAAAAAAGTTACACTATCTCCCAGGAAAGACATTATATATAAAGGACTTCGCACTTAGCTTTCAATGTTTCTCAAGGCATTTGCTTTGTAGCTTGTTAGAGGAAACGCAGTCCATGCACAACCTTTGGAGACTTGGCATTAAGTAGACAACCAATCAGTCCAGTGTGTCCTTCTTAGGAACAAATAAGAAGGAACAAAGCCATTTAAGTGCAACAATGCTTAAAATAATCTCAGGGAAGCTACTTCCATGTTGGAAACCACATTAAATGCTTCTTGGAAAAATTGTTTGAATATAACAAAGCCAAATAAAACATTGCTATAAGTCTATAGGAAAAGCAGAAAACCTAAAATAAAAAATCCATGATACACACACACGTGTGTACACATCCATGCATACACACAGGGTAGGTAAAAAGGTGGAATATTTATCTGTTTTTTTGCATGTAATAATAAACTCGCAGGATATAAAAATTTCAATGCATGTGCTTAAACTTTTTTAAGAATTTGAAGTCCTTGAGCTGGGTGGAATAACAGAATTCACTGAACGTGGAGCCTGGAGCCTTGGCTCTATTGTTAATCCATAGTGTGATCTTGACGAACTAATTTTTTTTAACCTCCTAAGATTTCTTTTTTGTAACATTCGGTAACTAGACTTCTAAGTGATCTATAAGGAATTTCCTTCCAGTTCAAATATCCTATAATTTCCAGCTTTTCCTTTTGTTTATTTGTTTTCGATTGACCATTTCTTTTTTTCTTTTAGGTTTATTGTTAATAAAAAGAAATCAATATAGAATTATGTTTGTGACATGCAACCACTTATATTTAGCTATAAAGAGATGTCAATGACAGAAACTCTTCAGTTTCATCTTTTATCTTTAGTTTATATCAGATGAAAAGTTCTCCAGTAGCAAGGTGGCAGTTATAATCTATTGAGCCTAAAATGAAAATTCAATTAAATCATTTTCTAGGAGACCCCATTTAAGAGACACTCCTATTTCTCACTTATCTCTCTCTTTCTTCCTTTATCTTCACCCTAGGTCAGTTCTTAAAATCTTGGAATGGAACTTCACAGTCGTCTCCCCGGGAGTTATAACAAAGCTATGTATAGAAAGTCTGGTTAAACATTTTAAATCTACATATTCTGAAAGTGGATGTGGCTTCTGCTGTCTAATAATACCTAATAATGTAAGCAGACTGCAACGACGTTATTGCTCAACCCAGCGAGGTCTTTTAAAATGTGCTGCCCATTTCCTTTTTCAATTTTCCCAGTAGCTGCAGTTATTTTTAAACCTCTTTAGTTTTCTGTGCAGACACAGTATCATGCCTATCTCTCCGTGCAGGTGTGTGTTTTGCTGGAGTTTGTTTATAATGGCAGGGCTTGATTGTAAAAGCCCTGTATTATGAATAAACCAATGCCTGAAATGAAGCGGAACCTTGATTTATTTGGGCAGGACTGTTTTCCAGTGCTGTAAATCATATTTTGGTGTTCACTTACCTTTGCATTCTTCTTGAGCCACCGGCAACTGAGGCTGACGAATGGGAATCAAATGAAGTGTGCTAAGTGCCTCTGCTCGAGGGTTTCATCTCCCTACTTGCCGGGGTGTGATTTATCTCTGCAATGCATCACCCAACTTATTTCCCTTTACTTATTTTGTTTAGTGTTGTCACAAATGATATCAATTGGCCATTGACTATGAACCCTAAACAGTAGTAAATTAATGAAATAGGCTGTATGTACAGAATCCATCTGTCCCCAATTTGATTAGAGCCACTTTGGTTGCACCAAGCCATTTACTGTAGATGAACTTCATTTATTAAACAAACAGCTTCATGAGGTCTTTGTAAATTGTTGTGCATAGTATTTTCAGCAATTTTAATGAAACACTAAAAGCTGACTCTTTTATATCTCAATCACTAAGTGTATATCATGCCAGTGGAAAGAGGCGTTTTCAGGCATCCTGTGACTTTAAGTCTAAATAACTCCATCTGAAGAAGTTATTCATTTACGGAAGGGGGTGTTCTTTCTTTCTGTTTCTTTGGAGGGTGACAGGGGCCTGGAAGGGGCAAAGGCCTTACTTAGTGTAAGGGCTTCTTGTCACATGAGCTGTGGTTGCACCTCCCTCACAGCACAGGACAGTCACAGCTCTGCCCAAGCATTTTGGTTCCTGTGTGTCCTGCTACACTAGCATTTCAAACCACAGGAATGCAGAATTCCATGTGGCCAATTTACCTTGGAATTTGAAAAGGTAGGTTTCACAAAAGGAATGGCTTTATAAAAACCAATCTGAATCGTTCAAATAGATAATGTCAGTGTTTCTTTAACAAACATAGAGAGGCCAAACGTGGAGAAAAAGCACTGCAAGGTAGGTAAAAGCTGTAAATCAAAAACAGGGAAAACATAAGTGAGTTTGACATGAAACAGGGTGACAGCCTCTGGGCACTGCCACAAAAACAGAAGAAGGGGTGAAGAGTACAATGTGGGGAACATGCACCCAGAGGCTGAAGTGAGATGTGCTGATTGTGCAACCTCAGTAAAGGGCAGAGGAGCAAAGCGGAGGTACAGAAAAATCATGGTGGATGAGATAAGAACATTCCTGAGAAGTATCCGCATGAGACAAAAGCAGAATAAAAATTAGAAACATTTGGAAGAGCCTGCCTTTTTCCGGGACATAAATGAAGGTGGGTGGTGGTGATGTAACGCAGTCATCCTACATGTCTTTGCGAAGAGCATATGCCCTCCTCGTGAATCCGCCGCAGTCAATATCTGAATAAATAGCTGTTAGACAGCCACAGCAATGCTTAGTGTTTAAAGTTAAAAGCTTATTCAATATCCCTGTTTTACTTAAGAATTTTATGCATGCCAGTACCTCGAACCCTCACATGTTTTCAAAGAAATTTAGAATCCTAAAATACTAGAGCTTGCAAACCGGAAATGAGGAAATTTAGATATCCCAGTCCCACGGATTCTGTTAGTGAAGTTTCCAGAGAGTTACAATTTTTTTTCAGTATATAGTTATTAATTGAAATCTGATTCACTGGTACAAGTTCTTTATTTTGAACAAAGACTAAAAAGCCCATTGAAACACTCTCTTAACCAGAGGGAACATGGAAGGAAAAAGGAAGGCAGGCAGAAGGAAGGAAGCCTTGCAGTTCATTTATGTATATATTCTTCTTATTATTATTATTAAGTGATTTTTCATACTACACTATAAAATACATAAGTATAATGAAACATCTAGTTTGGGGAAAACGGAGCCGGAAAATATTAGACAAAAATACATCCAGGTCAGCATGTTCAGAAGTAAGTGTTAAGTCAAAATGATAACTTGGTCAAAAATGTTTGGGAAACAACTGCTTCTCTAATGACTTCTTTGTTATTCACAGTACACATTAATAGAGATTCTGTGGAGTCCTGCAGTAAAAGAAGTGTTTGAGTTTGTTTTAACTTGGATTTTAAAAACACATTTGACTAGGGTGACTTTTTTCCCCACAAAACACCTATTAACAGACTGTGGCAGTAATGTTCCATGGAACACATTTTGGGAAATGCTGTTCTAAACACTTCCACAGAACTCACCCACAAAGTCTGGCTCTTTTAGAGACTATAGATAGGAAAATGTGTCCATGGGTAGAACTACCCACAAGAAAAGCAAGGTTTACAAAGGGAATTCTTAACTCTGAAGTCTTCAGACATGACTAATGAGGAAATAAAAATCTCATTTGGGGAGTTCCCAAACTCCAAATATGTTTTATTTTTTCCATAACTGAACTTGAAGTTGCAAGCGCAGCCTTTAGAATGCACTAGCATCACACCAAAAAGAAAAAAGAAAGCAAACCCTACAGATTAGATATTCATATTAGCAATGAATGTTTTTCCCCCATTTTTGAAGTTGCAGACGTGACTGAAACACAAAAATTGCAATTCCTGCTCAACAACGTCCTTTGCTATCTGAATTCCACATCCTCTATACCAACCAAATTGCTGAAATCTCTCTCTATAAAATTAGCAATGATCCCCTTCTGATTATTTCTCAGATTCATCCCGAGTTCATCTCAGATTCCTCGCTGATTATTTCTCGGATCTCTCAGAGGCATCTGATAGCGTGGACCTCTTTGAATGTGTTCTATGCAAGGTTCTCTGTACCACACCATCCCAACTCTCCTTCCAACTCCCCAGTTACTCTTTGGGTCCCTGTTTCGTGATCCAGTGATTTCACTGTTCCTATCATGCTACAAAGCCCAGGTTCTAATGAGATGTCCATTTCCCTCCATATTCTTTCTTCTAGAGTCCATACCTAGTCTGATTTTCAGGTATTATCTTTAAAACTATGCCTGCCCCATGTCTGGCCCTCTAGCTCAAGAACTACCTTTGTGTTTCCAAGTATTCCAGAATATTTTCTCTCAACCTTCTGACATGTCTGATTTAAGAAGTTAACTCTAAACTTACCATGTACTGTAACCCAGCTCCATTTTGTAACGATCATACTATTATTACTACATAGAGCAACATCATTTTTTCACTTAAAATATAAGTTAAAATACAACTTATGTTTTAATATGTTAAGAAAACTTCAAAAGACAAGTTTTCCTGGTGCCTTAAGTATACTTGATCATGAAATTCTATACATCGTACATCAACTATTTATTAATTCCTTACCTTATGCCACTACAATGCTAGATGCTACAGACAGGAAGGCACTTGACCTTTGAGAACGTCATGATTTAACCTGGGAAGTGAGAATATAAGTACAAAATGGAAATAAGTTTAATGTTACAAGTCCAAGATGTGTAAGTTGTTATGGAAGGAGAGAAGAGGGAGCCCAGAGAAGAACGGGGATGGGATCATGTTAGAAAAGGCTTCACAGGGGAGGCAGCATTTGAGATGGGTCTTGAAAGATGAGTTGAAAGCCATTTGAGGCATGAGAGAAAGAGAAATGCTATTCCAGGCAGTAAATATTTGTAACATATTTAAAGGAATCACAAGAACTTTGGTGTGTCTGTGTGAGGGGCAGAGTTTATAAGACTTGTTTAGGTTTGGAGGAGGTATTAGGAGATGAGGCTGTTGATTAGAAAAAGACTTACGTGTGTAATTTTGTTTGCAATTTCCATCATATGTACTATTATTCTGAGCAATCTATAAATTTATGATGACATAACAGAATTTATCTGAGTTCTAGCTACCGAAAATGATGAAAAGAGACCAAGAGGTTAGCATTTCAGAAACTGAAGAATTGTACCTTGTGGACTGTGTTGACAATGGTTTTAAAAATTGAAGTATAAAAATCTGAAAAATTATGCAAAATATCAAACCTACTGATTTACAAAAAAAATTGAAGATAAATACAAATATAATTTGCATGGTGTTAGACTTTGTAGAAATTAACAACATTAGATTCAAGATACTGTTAAATCTTTGTGTATTAATATTATTTAATTTTCATATCCTTCAATTTGAAAAAAAGAATTTAAAGAAATCAATTAAAATATTTATTTATGTTTATTTCAGCCATTAATTACAATATATGGTCATCCCTCACTATCTGAGGGGGATTTTTTCCTGTATCCGTAAGGATACCAAAATTCATGGATGCTCAAATCCCTAATATGAAATGGCATAGGATTTGCATATAACTTATGCCCATCCTCCCATATGCTTTAAATCATTTCTAGATTACTTATAATACCTAATACAATGTGAATGTTATATAAATAATTATTATACTGTATTATTTGTATTTTTTATTCATGTATTGTTATTTTTTTTTCCAAATATTTTTGATCATCTGTTGGTTGAATCTGTGAATGTGGAACCCACATATATGGAGAGCAGATTGTACATTTAAAATTGATGGCTCAGTTATACTGAAGAGAATGGCTTCTTTCTAAAGAAAATTAAGCAGGTATTCATAACTAAAGTGAAGAAAACCTGCTCGAGAAAAGCAAAATACTGAGAATTCAAATGACATTTGCATCATCTCAAACTAATGCTCAGGTGACCTTGTCAAATAATATTTGTTTTGAACAACCACAGAAACAACTGCCTTCTTAAAATAAAATAATATTCATTTTGCTTTTTTTATATTTCCAACAAGAACGGAGTCAGAAATAGGCCTTGACTAAAACTGTGATTGCTATTCCTGATCTCCGCATTTTTCCAACTTTAAGATACTTAAGATACAATTAAGTATATCTTTGTAAACAACAGAGCTATTCACTGTACTCGGAAGCCACTACTATGTCTTGCTAAATTTGACAGATTCAACCAGAATAAAGAATATAAATAACAGTTAAGAGTTAGAATCTTAACGAAGTTCCTGCTATTATAGGCATTGCAAAACAAAGTACTGAAAACTGTTGGAAATGTAATGACTCGCAGTTCTGGAGGCTACAAGCCCAAAATTAAGGTGTTGGTAGGACTGGTTCTTTCTCAGTGGTGTGAGCCAAGGATTTGTTTTAGGCATCTCTCGTTTGTACATGGCCACTTCATGTTCGTGTGTCATTCTCCCTGTATATGTGTCTGTCCCCAAATGCCCCTTTTTACAAGGACACCAGTCATATTGGATTAGGGTCCACTCTAATGATTTCATTTTAACTTGATTACTTCTGTGAAGATCCTTATATGTGTAGGTAGTAGGAGTTAAGACTCCTACTCCTACTCCTACTCCCAACATACCAATTGGGAGAGTGGTGGTCATGATTCAACCTATAACAGATACTTTCCTCATTTTTATTTTAAATATCATTAAAATTTTATACATTTTTATATACACAAAATATAAACTAAAATATAAACAAAATATATATACTCTAGAGGTAATGTACATACATATTAGGAATAACAGTTAAATGGGTCTTCAAACTATATAGATTTAAAATAAATTCAATACTTAAAAGTTAGGTTCTACAATTTTTTTAATTTTGACATATTTAAAGTTCAAATGAACTAGGAATTATGAAGTGACTACATATTTTTAATGAACTGGGAATTGCAAAGTGACTAAACACTGCTACTCAAGTTCATAGGCAAAGTACTCCGCTGCCTAAGGGGTGAGGAACTTGCTAGTAACTCCTCACACCTCAAAAATATATATATTGTCAATTTCTAGCTAATATCTGATATTCCACCCAAGATTGCCTCATAAATGCACAGATTTCAGAAAGTAATGGCAGATCAAACCAATGGCCAATCACAAAACTTGCATTGAGAATAACCTTAATAGATTTCTTCCAAGCAATGGCTCTTCACCATCTGCTCACACAAAGCTCTGCAGCTTCTCCAACTGAGTATTTCTGTCATATGTCTAGCGGTCTACACTGTCACCTTCAAGTCCAATGTACCAACGCCTCTTGCCTGAATTGCTGAAATAGGATCTTAACCGGATGCATACCTTAATTCTTTTATTTAGCCAGTATTCATGGGGCTTTTACCATGTACTGTCATAGATGTTTGAAGTACTTCAGTGAGGGGAAAATATTCCTGTACTTGTGGGGTTTATCTAGAGGGATACAAAAATGCCTCTTTTTGGCCGGGTGCAGTGGCTCACGCCTATAATCCTAGCACTCTGGGAGGCCGAGGCAGGTGGATCATTTGAGCTCAGGAGTTTGAGACCAGCCTGAGCAAGAGCGAGACCCCATCTCTACTGAAAAAATAGAAAGAAATTAGCTGGACAACTAAAAATATATAGAAAAAAATTAGCCGGGCATGGTGGCGCATGCCTGTAGTCCCAGCTACTCGGGAGGCTGAGACAGAAGGATTGCTTGAGCCCAGGAGTTTGAGGTTGCTGTGAGCTGGGCTGACACCACGGCACTCTAGCCTGGGCCACAGAGTGAGACTCTGTCTTAAAAAAAAAAAACAGAAAAAGAAAATGCCTCTTTTTTGTCTCCCTTGCATTTGTCATTTATACAACATCCAGAGCAATCAATTCAAAGAAAACTCTGATCTTGTCACTCCCTACTTAAAATCTTTTCATCATTTTTAGTTGCTTTTAGTTAAAAAGCCAGATTTAATATAGCCTTTAAGGCCCTTTGTAATTGGATTCCAACTGACTCTACCACCTCACCCATGTTGCTTTCTACCTCACTCCCTCTGTTCCAGCCACACTGGCCCCCAATCTAATGGTGATGATGACCAAAAGCTCCCAAACCTGGAGCACTTGCACATTTGTTTCCTTTTTCCAGGAACTCCCTTGCTTTTCAAATGTCCATTTCCAGCTCATTCTTCATATTTCAACAGAAATATCATCTCATGGATGTTTCCCTAACTCACGAAACTAAGCGCAGTGTCCCTCTAAAACCAATTTGTACTTTCTCATTTATAACAATTGTAAATAATTATGTGTATAGTGTCTATCTCTCTAATTGTATTGAATTCAATTAGAACAAAGATTACGTAGGTTTACAATTTTTCCATTATACCTAGCACAGTACTGGGTAAATGGAAAGAGCTCAATACATATTTATTGAATGTAAGAGGAATGAGGCAGAAGGGAAAAGAAAAAGAATATCCTGACTGTTGGTAAGGCCTAAATTAAAGTGAAATGAGCTTGAACTGGGAGGGAAACTAATTTAAGGGGTAGACGTTTGGGTTCTGGGCAGAAAACTTCAATTTATTTTTGGCAACATTTGCCAAGAACATTCAAAGGCAGGTTAATCCCAGGAAGTGCTTCTTAAAAGCATGATACCATGGTCAAAGAAGTTTGGCTGCACAATATTTTCTGCCTCTTAGAGATTCACAATGCATATTAGGAGCTCCCATTAAGAGCCCTAAGAAGTCTTCTATTGAAGAAATCTGTTTAATAAACTCCCCACTTCCCCCAGAATACCTAATCACACTGAGGAGCACTTGCTGGGAAATACTGTCTAAGGTATAACAAATACGTCTGTTCCATTCTCTTATATTTTTCCCCATAATTAAAGGCATATACAATAGATAGAAAATCTCATTCTGCATTTTTCCTTGTCTCAAAAGAAAGCCTGAAGGCCTTACCTGTAGAGGTTTTGTTTTTACTTCCTGATCAAAAATTAGTGTATAATATTAGGAGTATTAACCCCATCTTTACAATATAGTATTTATGTAGTTTTGAGTAATTTATACATCAATATTTAAGGATTTGTAGTATCATAATAAGTGGACACATACTTTCTGACTAGAATTCTTTCAGCCTAATTATAGTGTCTCCAAACATTTTGAGGCCGAGACTTGGATATATGTTTATACATAATATAAATGTACTACTGTACTTTCACATCATTTATTTTATAAAAATACTCCAAAATAAAAGCTTTAAAGATTGAGGTAAAATAAATATAACAGGAGGTCCTAACATTGTCTTTCCATTTTTCAGCACATCCTCTTGCATACTTCCTGGATTGCATGTATATACTTTTCCTTCAAGATAATTCTTAAAACTCTGACTGAGCTCTCACCGCAGGATTTTAAGGCCTAGGATTGCTATTCAGGAATAAGTGACAATACATTTGAAGGTTTACTGTTTGCTGTACCCTGAAAAGGACTCAGCTGTTGTTTATTAGATGTGGCTTGTTTAGGCGGGTAGAGAGAACTGAATATGGAGGCTTTGAAAAAGTTATTGGAATGTAAACAAAGGATTTATCTTCATAAACTTTGTTTCAGGATTGAGATGTTGCATAATTTACCATCGTGATGATTCTAGATTGAGCCCTGCCTTCTTCAAATTGGGATACCAAAAAATAACCATTACAAAGACATGTGGTTCTCCTAGAAGACCACACTATCTGATCACTTAGGGCATGAATCTATCAGGGGTTCAGAAAATGGAGGTTATGGGCCAGGCGTGGTGGCTCACGCCTGTAATCCTAGCTCTCTGGGAGGCTGAGGTGGGAGGATCCCTGGAGCTCAGGGGTTCAACACCAGCCTGAGCACAGCAAGATCCCATCTCTACAAAACAGAAACAAGAAAAACAAACAAACAAAAAAAATTAAAAATACGCACACACACACACACACACACACACACAAAGAAAATGGAGGTTATAAAAGACAAATTCTAAATCATATCGTATTGTGTTTTATTCAGGGAGAATCCTGTGGAGTAAGTTATTTCAATCCTGAGAACACTAACAACCGTGTGTGGGGCCAAATATACTTGTCATATTGTACAGCCAACTTAGTTTGATCCTTTAATCCTGGCAAAGACTACATTCATAACAGCCCTTAGAGGGGATTCATCACAGATTCATATGAAGTTAGGAGTTTGGAAGCTCCTTGAGTTCCAAAGCTATCTATCATTAGATAAAAGCATTATCATGATTTAAATGAGTAGAATTACAGAATGCTTAGGAATACAGGCCTTGAAAGGAAAGGAAGATTGGTCTGACATCAGTTTCCACATTAAACAACTGAAAGGCTATGTGACCTGGAACAACATACCTTGGAACTATCATGAAATGTAAATAATCATACAATGTCAAATCCGACCTTGAATTAAAACACTCCACAAAATGGTGCTATAATTCACATGCAATAAATGGCAGATAGTTCTTATTCTTCTCCTCATTATTATTATTTATGCTATTTTCACTTTCATGGAAGAAATGAGAATCACCTGTGATCCAAAGTGTTTTCCAGGTATGTAACTGAACCTTAAATTTGCTCTTTACAACCTTTCATACAAATACACTTGACTACATTAAACCTAGTGACCATATGTAAACTGACAACTTTGATTAAGGAATTTTCAATTTGAACTTGACTTTAATCTTTAGTTCAAGTGGAAAATCTGATAGTAAGCCTTTCTCTCCTCTGCAGTTCTGTCAAACACTATGCTCCTTGGAGACAGAAAGGGGAATTAAGCCAAGGAAATACACCATAAGTAAAAACTTTGTGGAACTGAACCCAAAGCAACCATGAAAGAACTCCAGAAAAAAATATGCAATCAACACTACAAAGCCAAATGACTCCTGCATCCTGTATTGGCTGAACTTGAGAGTGGAATAATTTTCACAAATTAAAATTTTTAAGCATAATGAGTTACAAATAACACACCCATAAGTCTTGATTTTTAATGATATTCTAGAACAAACATTTCAGTTCTAATCCATTTGGGACAATTGTCAAAGTTCTCCACTAGAGACTGGGTTAAAAATTAATCAGCAATAAGTTTTATGGGTTTTATGTGTTGTATTAGTCTAATCAGCTGCTAACCCTGCAGGGGAAAGGACTGGAATTATAGTTATCAAGATGAAGCAAATCGAAAGAGGAAATGGTGAATTCTTCCTTTTCCTCAAAAGAAAACATCTTTAAAAAGTAATTTTCCCATTTACAAAGAAGGACTCAAGCTCCATAATCTAATATGTTAAAGTAAACTCATTGATTGTTCTTTAAAGGTCTGGAACAGTCCATGAAGCAGGCAAAGAATGGAACAGAAATAACCAGCAGAAACTTGATGTTCTGATTCGTTCTCTGTAGAATTACAAATGGCAGTGCTTTCCATTGTGATATATCCGCACCCCCCCACACACACACACACGTACACATCTGCAAAGAATTGTGCCATATGTTTAGAAAAAGAGCACTCATTGTGATTTTATTTTCAGGGTCTAGGAAATTCAGATTTCTTAACTCTTTAGTATCCTGGAATAATCAAGGCTAAGATGTCTTCCTGAAGAAATTATTTTCTCAACATAAAAGTATGGCTAATGAACAACACATGTAAAAGTTTAAACTTTTCCAAACCAACATAACTTCCCATGCGTGCAGCAAAAATTGACCATCATCAAACACCTTTTGGGGGGACAAGTTAAAAAATAGTGCACACTCAGCTTGCACCACTAGAATTGGCTGTCTTACCAGGGTAAGCATTGTATTCATTAGCCTAACACCCTCAAGGCAAAATTGTAAGGACCTATGGATCATAACAAGATGGAGGTCACAGGAGAGCCATTTAACTCAATTCCTACCATAAGTTATTTATGAAGAAAAGACACCCATGAATTGTTTTTTGCGTGAATGCTATAAAATATTTTATTAAAAATAAAAACAGTGATAGAAAAAACAGAAAAGGAGAGAGAATATCCCAAAGCAACCGAACGTATTTAACAAAGATGAAGCCCATTCTATTTCCCTGGGGTGAAAATGTGTGGTTAAACAGATGAGAAGGATATTTCACTCGGTGTATGTTACCCATCACAGTGGCAACAGCAGGAGCAGCTACAGAAAACGGCCCATTAGTTTTTCCATAATAAACTCTTTTTTCACTGGCACACCCTTGGGATTCTTTGACATTACTTCAGTAGAGTTATTGGTGGATGGCTTCAATAATTGGAACCCTCACAATCTGAAATTAACATTTTCCCTGTCACTTTAGTGTATGTTAAATATTATGAAATCCGATTTTAAGGACATCCTCTACAAGGTGTGTGATTTCAGAAGGCAAGTTTGTAAATTCAAAATGCTCTCTATATTTTTGCATTTTAGATTTGCATTCATTTCTCAAATTAGTATGTCAAGACATCTATTCAGCATAACTTTATCGTGTTCAAGGAAGGGCTAATGAATGAGAGCTAACAGCTCCCAGTTGGAGTCTCCAATGTGTCTAGCTTATACCTAAGGCAATAGCCTCTGCACAAGGGAGTTCTCTGAAAATATGTGCCCTGAAATGTACAAGCACAAATGAGAATTGGATAGAAGTCTTCACTGAGGTAATAATAAAATTTTCAGCCTTTAATTGTGCCAAAACCAGGAAGAAGACATGGTTTTTATGCTAAAAAGAAATCATGATCTAATATAGAAGCCAGGCATTTAAGTAACATAGTGAAGTAATTTTAATCAGAGAAATATGCAACCATTTAAGGGAGAACACAGAGGAAACGTGATTTGTGTATACCGAAACACTACTTGGAAATTTTTCTTAAAGCTAGAGAGGGTATTAGACCTCATCTAATAACTTTATGTCCTCTTTAAATGTTATGAGTCAGACTGAAGCCTAAAGAGGTAAAGTGACCCACTCAGGGACCCACAGCTCATTTACACCATGCCTCCAAATTCCAAAGCTAATGTTGCCTTGACTACAGCGGACACCCCTTTGGGAAATACATAGTAGCATATCCCTAATTCACAAAACCAATATGTACATTATTGCTATCTTTTCAAAAACCACGATAAAATAGGGAGGGTGTGGCCTGAGGGATAACAACTAATTTTCTATTCACTTTCCCCTTTAATTGTGCTATTTAATAAAGGAATCATTGCTTAGATATCAGGGACTTAGAAACAAAGTGTAATTGAAAGTCTAAGAGAAAAGGAAAAAAAAATAGTCATTGTATTAGGTACATGAAATAATAGATGATGATTTCCCCATTAAAAGAATTTCAATAAAACTTATAGAATGAATAAGATTTCTTTAGGGAAAGGATAGTGAAAAAGAAAGAATAATCAGAAAAATTCAATCAGAGTAAAATGATTCAACAAACATTTATTGAACATATATTATGTGCCATGCACAATACTGGATACAAGGTGCTACAAAAGAGATATCAAAATTCTTGTTTTTAGAGAGGTATTAGAGAGTGTAATGGGGACATGAATTAATAATTATATTTAATAATTACACTAATAATTCAACTCAAGTCAAGTGCTCTGTGACAAGAACATGGTTCTATGAGGAGTTATGACCTAGCCTGGGAGGTCAGAGAAATTTTGCTGTACAAATTAATATTTGAGTAGAGATAAAGGATAAATAGAAATTAACTGGGCTAAGTGAATGGGGCAAAGAAAGTGATGTCTCAACAGTTAGTGGGAGGGAACTGCGTGATATGGGGCGTTGAGCCAGAGACCATATTAGTACGCATTAAGGATTTAGGTCTTTTAAGTAGATTGATTGCATTAATGGCCCCAATTTATCATATCTCCCTAAATGCATGCCCTGCTGCTCGTGCCTTATCATAATGACTCTGAACTTGCCATGTGACTTGTTTCGTCCAACAGGACAGTAACAAACCGGACAAAGGCAGAGATTTGAAAAATCACTTGCATGCTGCTATTATATGTTCTTTTCCTCTGCATGAGAACTTGCTTGGGCTAGCCTGCTGGATGAGAAAACATGGAGCAGAGCTGTTATCTCTACTGAGGCCCAGTCAGTTCACCCGGCCACCAGCCAGACACCTGTGCTGAGATCAGCAAGATCCACAAAGCCAAGATCAACAAAGCAGCTTAGCTGATTTGTAACTAGTAAATAAATCCTACTAAACCCTCTTCACATCAGCAGAACTCCTCAGGTAAGCCCTAAAGGACTACTCGATTAATCCCTAGATTTGGGAACTAATTAAATATTTAATGTTTCAAGCCACTAGAATTTGTGGTTATACGTTAGATAGCATAAATATAGCCATAGATAACTGATACAATGGTAAATGTGAAAAATGGATCATGCAGTGGTATATATAGTGTGCACAAGAGTGGAATGATTTCCAGGTTATTGCAATAAGAGAAAATGGCAGGTTGGACAAAGGAATAGTGAAATTGAAAACCAGGCTACAGAATTGAGAAAATGATGAACAACTAAAGGCTTTAAACAGACAAATAGTGACATGAACAAATTTATGCTAATTTAGGAAAATTAAATTGGCCATGTTTTTATGAATGGATTATAGCTGAAAGAAAGTAAAGGCACTGAATACTAGAACAAAAAATTAAAAGAAAGAGAAAAAAGATTAAATGCCAGGGGAATGTCTCTTCACCACATAATATCTAATGAACAGCATCATTCAATGAAATTTTGAGGCCTATATTCAAGAATACATTCTAATTCTTAAACAAATTTTTTTTGTAGATGTTAGTAGCTTAATTCAAGGCCCTTTTGACAATCCAACCTCAATTAGCTGGTGGCTTAAAAGTGGAATAGAATCCACAGATTAAATAAACAATAAATTGGTTCCAAGATTCTTTTGCATTCAGTGGTCTAGAGATAAGAAATTTATAGAAAGATGTAAGCAATTTATAGGGGATGGAGCCAGTTTTCATGTCCACTTTCCCATTGTTGGCAAGGGCTATTCTAGAGATTAAGAAACTAATACAGTTAACAGGTTACTCCTTTCTGACTTTCCAAAATTTTCTCAATCCCCTCCTTACAATCATAATAGAAATCATATTTCATAATATATACGGACACATTATATTCCCTCAGTGAGTGTTTAACCAGGTCATAATACTCAAGGGTGTAATATGGAATAGGAATGCGTAGGAGAGCAAACAATGGGCTTCAATCTTATCTCTATCTGATTGCCAAACCCTCCACTTTTACAGAGATCCCATTTCCTCTTGTTTGTTTAAGCACATCATTCCAGGAATTCTTCGAATTTTTCAAGTATAACTCTAACAATTCTTCCCTCTTCCTCTTACATTAATATTTTTTCTCTTTCTCCTATGTCATTGAAATCTGTGCCCTGGTATAGTTATGTCTAAATTCTTAAAGAAGTTCTCTTGCTCCACCTTCCCCGTCACTAATCTATTCATGACTCAGTTTTATGTTTTTCAATAACTCTGTGAGACTTACCTGTTCTTATAGTTCACAATTCTCTCTTCCCATTCTCTTTGAAACCCACTCAAGTCAGGCTTTTGCCTTCATCACCCCATCAGGACTGCTGTCATGCTGTTTTCCACTGATCTCCACGTTGCTAAATCCAATGGCCACTCTCAGCAGCACATCTACTTCCTTGGTAGAGTTTTCTCATTTCCATGTCATACCACCTACTCCTGGATTTTCATTCTTCCTCACTACTTTCTCTTTCTCAACCTTACTTCTTGGGTTCTCTTCTTTTCCCCAACCTCTTGATGTTGGAGGACCCCACAGCCTTGTTCTTGGTCTTCTCTTCACTACCTCCACTTGTGTCTTTGGTGATCTCATCCAATCATATGATTTAAATATAATCCGTATGGCAACCGCTCACAGATGTTTATCTCCGTCAAAGGCCTCTATCCCAAATACCACCTTGTCGTTCTGTCTACTTAACTATCCACTTAAATGTTTAGTAGACATCTCAAAATCCATATGCCCTAAAATAAAACACTAGGATGCACCTGCCACCTCCCACATCTAGACTGATGGAAACTCCATCTATCTAATTGTTCAGGATAAAAGAAATAAAAATAAAAAATTAATTATTAATCCTTGACTTTTTTTTCTTTCACACCTTACATTCATCCTGCCATACCCTTCTAATTGATTTTGCCCTTGTCTTCTGACATTCTATTCTCAACATAGCAGCCAGAGTGATGCTTTCAACATTTAAGATGGACGTCATTTCTCTGCTCAAAACCATTGCAATGGCTGCCATTTTCATCTAGACTAAAAATAAAAATTCTTTAAAAGTATTAAATGGTCCCCACCCCGTACCGGAATCCAGTTATCTCTCTGAACTCACGTCCTAAAATTCTCCCTTTTTTACTCCACTACAACTATAAGGTTGCCTTACTTTTCCCTAAACGTGATGAACAAACTTTCACTGTTGGAGATTTGCTCTAGTTATGTGTTCTGGTAGGAATACTCTCCTTTCGTACATATTCATTGCTAATTCCTTAACTTTCTTTAAATTTCAGCTCAAATGTCACCTCTGCCTAACCTCAATATTTAATATGGCAGTCTAACCCCCTCCTGCAAAACTTGGCACTCTGGATTCCCTTTGCCTGATTCTACTTTGTCCTTTTTTTTCATGACATTTATTACCCATGAACACACTAAATAATTTACCTATTTGTTATACTCACTTTTTATTTTCTGTCTCCCTTCTCTTGAACATAAAAACTGTGAGGTCAAAAATCTTATTTCTGTTCAATGAAGTATTCCCAGGAATAAACAAAGCCTGCCACATAGAAGACACTAAATAAATAATATGTTGAATGAATGAATGAAAAAAGTGATGTTCTGAATTATTTAAAGTGACATGTTCCACCTGCTGCCAACTGAGCCGTATGTATGTGCTATAAATTGTTTCTGTGGTTACAATTAATGCTTTTTCTGTTGGCTCTTAGAACAATTTTTAATGTGAATTAAGACATTCTTATCTATTTTTATCCTTTTAAATTTAATTGCCAATAATTACTGCCACTTTGTGTGCAATATAGAGGCCCTGCCCTAACCAAATATAAAACATAGGCATAATTGACAGTATAGAGTGACTTGCTCGATGTGGGGAGTATACAATGACACATAGGAGTCAAAATCCTATGAGATTGGACAGAAGTCCAGTTGAGTGATTTACTCAGAGTTACACAGTGATCAGCAACAGAAATGACAGAATATGGGATTTCTACTTTCTGGGGAAGGCTATTTTCACTAGAACTTCCTGCTTAGAGTGCAATTCAAAGTTCCAGAGATTACTGGCTTGCTTCCAGCAGGATCAAAACCCTGATACTACAAGCTCTAGATGTTCTGTACTGCTCATCACAGGTCCATGTTGGGCAGTCCCCATGGTTTGAGCCCTTATTATCCCCTTTGGTCCCTCCTGTTATATTCACATTGAGGATCCAAGGTGTTTTGAGTCCATGTATTTCCTACCATTATAACAACTGGCTTGGTGTTTGTGTGCATGCATGTGTACATACCCATGTAATATGGAGAAATTCAAAGAAATCAGAGACGATGAGGGTTTGTCTATGGTAAAAAATGAACAGTATCATACTGATTCTAGTGAAAAGCACACTTCAGCTCTGCTTGTTCTATCTTTCTTCTTATCTCTATTATGTATAAATGCAAGTTCTTATATGTTATTTACATTTTCGTTGCATTTTCCTTGAGTCACTCTATGCTTAGTGAATCCTAACAGAGCCTAACCAGCTAGATGGCAGAATATTTCAGCTTTCTATGATCTGAGTCCTGATTCTCATCTAGACCTAGCATTTGATTGCTGTAATGCAAAATTATGGACAGAAAGAAACATAAAGAAAATCTTGGAATAAATGCAAATACATGAATTAATAACTAATAAAATTATTATAAGTACTGGGTAATTTTCTTCACTAAACAATACCAAATGAGTGGTGGCTAATGCAATAAAACCAAATGGTAAAAAGGAGATTCTCTTTCTTATGGTTGCTTATTTTCAATATTTTAAATATTCAACATTTCAACAACTTTTAAACCATTATCTGCTCTTATGTTCACATGCAATAAAATGCCCAGCAGATACTTATTTTATATAGAATATTGGATTCTGTTGAAGTTTAGCTAACTGTTTACTTCAAAGGGTGACATTTGCAGCAGCAGTTTTTGAAACTTCTTCACTGTGGTGATTCTAAATTTTCCACCACACATATCCAAAGGATGTAGTTCCTTATGTTCACAACTTCTCAAGGACCATGTTATTTCTTTTCTTTATACATTTTTCAGTAAATTATCTTCTGTAACACATATTTACCTCTTTCCAGTTTCTCTCAATGATCCTGTCTTCTGGTCCAGAATCTTCATGCGTGACCCATCCTAGAAATATAATTAAATGAATAGCCCTTCATTTATTCAAAATTTTAACTAATTTATTTAAATAATGTACTTGTTCAAAGCATGTTTCAAATGTTTATCCATGTCGTTATTTTTCTAAAGACAATTAATTCCTATAAATGAAACAGCACATATAAACAATTTGGTAGAATAATATCACCTTTCATGCTAATAAATGCAAACATTTTGATAATGATTATATTAGATTTTCAGACTTACTTTAATAATATTGCCTTAACCATCACATTAACTATGAAGAGTTTTATAGCTTAAAAAATATCGAAAGGGTGGTTGAAAATTGATATTTTTTGTGAAGCCTATAGCAGCAGATTAGTAAGACACTGCCTGTTTCTTCCTCCAATGTGGTTTGATACCAGTAAGCCTTTGTTGGTGGACTTTCTATTATGACTTAAATAGAAAATGAGTTTATTCTTCACCTTTCATTGACTCTTCTGGTAACTGAAGTTGGTCCTTAGTGTCATTTCTCTTTTGTTCCATTTATTTATCTTTAAAGTAGCCATAGTGATACTTCTCAAAAGCAGTTGGTGGTCAGATACTAGTAACTAAATAAATAATAACCCTTTTAAAATATAATGCTATAAAGGCAGAGTGCTTGAAAATCTCATTTTTTTTTCCTAGATAGAAAGCTTACTTAATTACTATTCTATTTGAAGAGAATTCTACAAAAGACAATCCATTTGTGTGAATGCTCTCTCCAACGTTAACACAATACCAGGTGTGATTTTGTTTATCTGTTGGTCTAGCAAGCAAAAATATTTTTAATTTCTTTTAAGCGTATATTTCTAGGAACAGATAACAGATATCTGGTGTTTTGAAGAATTGTTTAATCAAGTCTAAGAGGTACATTTTATTTATTTATTTTTTTTTTAAGAGGTACATTTTAAACCAACTGAAAGATTTCAGAGAAGGAGAAATGTAGATAAAGGGATGGTTATAGGATGAAACAAGGTCTGTGAGTGGATTAGACAATGCGTTTGTAGGTATGGTGGAGGATGTGCACATGCATGCACACAAACACCAAGCCAGTTGTTACAATGGTAGGAAATACATGGACTCTTGGATCCTCAATGTGAATATAACAGGAGAGACCAAAGGGGATAATGAGGGCTCAAACCCTGGGGACTGCCCAACATGGACCTGTGATGAGCAAGACAGAACATCTAGAGCTTGCAGCATCAGGGTTTTGATCCTGCTGGAAGCAAGCCAGTAATCTCTGGAACTTTGAATATAGAGGGAAAAATTGACGAAGCAAGAGTGTTATTGTTGGATCAAGTCTTAGTACACATAACAGGGCAGAGTTAAAATGAAATTTAAGAGATTGGTAGAAGAGAGAATTAGAAGAGGCCCTAATTATAACTCAAAGACATTTCTAGGTGGGGCGAAGGAAAATTTAGGGGCTGTGCATTAAATAACTTTTTTGTGAAAGAGGAAAAAGTGAACTAATCTACTGTGAGCGAGAGTGAGATAGGGAACTGCAGGTACTGCTTTAGGTACTTCTTTGGGCACTGCTGCAGGCATTGCCTTAGGCATTGCTCTGGGCATTGCTGCAGCATTACCTAACTGAGTCAGGAAGTCTCAAAACAAAGTTTCGAATTACCCTGATCAAAACAGGATGGAGGCAAGGCAAGTTCCAACCAGTTACAACCAAGATGGTGCAGAAACAGAGGGTATCACCCTGATTCCAGAAAAACACCACTCCTTTCATGAATATTCTTCCCCTTGTTTAGCCTCTAATTAAGCCGTTGCTTAAATAGAAAGGCAAAAGGAACTAGGGGGCTGGTTCTCTTCTGCAGGGAGAACTTGCCTCTGCTCTTGTCTGTGGAGTAGACTTCCTGCAGTTTCTGAATAAATCTCGCTTTCACTTTATACTGTCAGCTGGCTCCTGAATTCTTTCTTGTGTGAAGCCAAGGACCCACTTGGACTTCAAGTGGCTCCCAGCATGGGGAGTCACTTTTCTGTGTCAAGAGGATAAAGATGCTAGATAGAATGCTATTTGCGTGCTGTTATAGAGGAATAAAATGTTTCCCAATAGGTTTATATGAAACAGAATAAACTGCCTTCGTAATGAGACCATTGTTTTAAATATGTCTAGAATATATTGTCTTCTTAGATTCTATATTCCCTATTATTATCAACATTTAGCTCTTTAATTAATATTTAAATATTCAGTTAATATTGTTCTTCAAGGTTTAGACATTTTGAGAAACCTAGCATGCAAAACAATTGGTATTTTTGGAGTTACAATGCTCTCCACCCTACTAGGGCCACATCACAGCAGGAATATGGTGCCCAGTTCCAGATGTCTCACACAAAAGGACCATTGATGACGTAAAAGCATCCACAGAGAATTAGCAGGATGTTGAGAGCTCTGGCCACACCATTTGAGAAGTAATTAAGGAAAAAGAAGCTCTTCTTCCTAAAGAATCAAAGAATTGGAAGGACATTTGAAGGCCATCTGCTCCAACTGCTTGATGGGGGGGCTTTCAGATTCTCCAGCAGATGGAACACAGAAGTTTTTACTGTCCTTGCTGAAATGAACCCTTCCCATAAGATCCTTTGTTCTGTCTCTCTCCAGGAACTAAGAATCTATAGTTGAGACAGCTAGATAGGGGAATATCATTCCCTCTTTCTGTCTCTAAAATTGTGATATTTAGATTTAGCTGTGTTGCAAGTATCTCTCTGTTCTTCAGAACAGACTATCTTTTTCTAGGAATATTGTGCTTGACAATATTCCTAATGTTTTGCCCCTCATTATACATTCTAACTTTTTCTCTCCACAGTATAGTCAGGCTAATCTCCTTACTCCATTCTATGTGTCCAATAGCAGATTGTTCTCTGTCTATCTTACAGGCTAATTTGGGCTTCTATTGCTGTGTAACAAGCCACTCCAAAACTTAGTAGCTTAAAGTAACACTTTAATTTTATTTTTTTCTCAAGATTCTACAGATCAGGAACTCAGGCAGGATTTAGCTGGGATATTTTTCAGCTTCTTTTGGCTTCATTAGGGGTCACTCATTTAATAGTCATCTCTCATTATTAGAACATGAAGAGTACATTCCTTATAATGACTTTATTGCATTATTCTTTATGAATGTTATCACTCTATTTAACTAGCCCCTACTGATAGGTATTGAGATTGCTTCTGATTTTTCTACTTTTGCCAACATTGCTGTAATTAGCACCTTTTGCAGACTCATTTGAGTCTCTGTTGCACAAATGGTATAAGGGGAATTGCTGATTAAAATGTAAGTTCATATAAATATTAGTATAAATGGATAAACTGACCAATAAAAGGTAGTTTAGCTACAATCAACTTAGATGATCACTTTTTCATCTCCTCTTTATTTCCATTCTGATAATGAAGTATCTTATTGTTATTTTAATTTATGTTTCTTTATTAGTGAGCTTGAGTATATTTTATATGTCTAATGATCATTTGTAGATTTTTTCCTCTGAATTATCTCTTCATATTATTTATCAATTTTTATTGAGATATTTTATTTTTTATTTTGTGTTATATATGTAGGCAGTAGGATATAATAAAGATATCAAGTGTTTGACAGCTATAGTACATAAATTTCTCTTTAAATATTTTTGTAATGTATTTGCCCATACAAAAGTGTTCAAAAATATTTGGAGTAAAATCTGATTTTTTCTTCTTTTATGGTTTCTGGGTTTGATTTCATGCTCCTCAATATTCTAAAATATTTACCTATGCTTTCTTTTAGTGTTTTGCTGCTTTGTGCTTTATATAAATATTCAATCTATCTGGAATTTATTTTTTTGTGTGCTATGATGGAGATTTTATTTTTCTCCAATAGATAGCCAACGGATCCACCATCATTCATTTAACAATGCATCTTTCTTAACTAACTTGGATAATCAATTTCACTATGCCTTGACCATATACTGTACCATAATTGATTTCTTTCTACCTCCACAAATACAAAGTGCATTAACTTCTCTAGCTTTAGAATATATTTTAATATCTGGGCAAAAGTTTCTGTGTTATTGTCAAAATTTCTGGGTGTCCTTGCAAATGCATTCTTCTAACTGATACTAAGGAAAAAAATGTTTACAAATGTGTCATACAGAGCCACAGCTTTTTATTGCATTAATTTTATAGATTAATGTCAGCAAAATAGGAATTTTTACAATATTTATTCTCACCACCAAAAAATTACACCACAATATTTTATTTTACATTTATATAAATGTTCTTTTATAGTCCTAAGTTTTTACAGAGTATTTTATATCATCGTTCTTTTTATTCTATAATAAAATTTTTTCTTATTATATTTTCTTATTGCATTTTCTCTCGGTATTATATAAGAAAGCTATCAGTTTTTTACATTATCAAAAATATTTTACAATTTCAAAATTTGCATTAATCAAATATTGGACCACTTTAATGACTTAACAAATTTTTCTTTCAGCTTGTCGATTGATTAACAAGTTTTCTTGGTAAACATTTATACTGTGTTCAAATAATGATTAATTAAACTCTTTAAATTATGAATATTATTTTGTTGTTTTAATGTTTTAGTACATTGGCTAGATCTTCTTGAGTAATATAAAATAAATGTAAACTACTTTAATTCTTGGAAAATGTATTTTTTAAAAATAGTTAAATTCCATTGGTGTCTATGACTTTATAACATAGTACCAGGCACTGTAATCATTACTATTGTGTGGAATGAAAATTAAGAATAGTCAGCCATTTCCTAAGTAAAACTTGTACTTCTAATGTGCAATGTGCTTGACAATATTTCAGGAAACCATGAGACTGAGAAAAAAAAGCATTGACTTAACTGGTAAAATAAGTGGTTCCCATCTGAGATGTAGAGATTGTATATACATATACATATATATATATATATTTTATTATTTTGTGTTTGTTTTTCTTGGATTAAAAAAAGAGATTTTGGCCCAGCGTGGTGGCTCACACCTATAATCCTAGCACTTTGGGAGGCCAAGGGAGGAGGATCCCTTGAGACCAGGAGATGGCAACCAGCCTGAGCAAGAGCAAGACCCTGTCTCTACAAAAAGTAGCCAGGCATGGTGGGGCACACCTGTAGTCCAAACTATGAGGAGGGAGGCTGAAGCAGGAGGATTGTGTAAGCCTGGGAGTTTGAGGTTGCAGTGAGCTATGATGACACCACTGCACTCTAGTCAGGGTGACAGAGCAAAAACCTGTCTCAAAAAAAAAAAAAATTAAAAAGGAGGAGTTTTTAAAGGAAAATAGAGAAAAAATGGAATAATAGGCAAAGCAAAAACTGAGGCTGATGAGGAAGCCACAGATAGAGCCTGAATGTGTCTGAGAGTGACACCAAATAATAAATAAAAATGGAAAACATGTTTAACTTGACGGAAGGGACGATATCTTTCTTGTTTGGGTATTTATCTTTAATAACTGGTAGAATGACTGGCACATTGAGAATGCTAATAAAAATTGTTAAATGAGTGAATGAGGAATCAATGCAAGCAAAGGCACCTAGTGCCCATCTTCAACTCACAGGGCAGGTCTGTCCACTTCCAGATAATTCACACAGGTGCACTGAGGTCTAATGTTAAGATTTTCACTACCAATGTCAGTGAATATGAATCAGCAGCCACTTCTCCGTAAGTGAGAAGTTCAACTCATATTCTAGGCCCGCATCTGATGGGAGGGGAGAGATCTTAAACAAGACAAGGAAAACAATTAGTTAAAATGATGAGGTCCTTGGTGTCCCTATCTGTCCTTCTCCTACTGAGTACTTTTAAAGAAAATAGGAAGTAAGGGAAGCACGCTAGTTGATGACAAGGGAGATTTCAGACTGTGTACTGCTGCTTCACAGTTGCTTATGAGCCATAATAATATGACACTTTAAGCAAATGGAAACAAAAATGTGACCTTTCTTTGAGGCACAGACCTTATCCTCATGAGAAATTTGTGTAAGGAAAGCTACTATGTCTGCAGTCCCCAACCCCTGGGTCACGGACGGGTGCCATTGGCTGTTAGGAATCAGGCTGCACACAGCCGGAGGTGAGCGGTGGGCGAGCCAGCGAAGCTTCATCTGTATTCACAGCTTCTCCCCGTCACTAGCATCACCGTCTGAGCTCCACTCACCCCCCCACCAAAAAAATTGTCTTCCATGAAACCAGTCCCTGGTGCCAAAAAGGTTGGGGACCACTGATCTATATCACACCACAGGAGAAATCTTTTAGTCAGGACTAAAAGAAATTTGAGTGTCTAAGATCTTGGTATTGAAAAGCACATTTCTAAGCCTCAGAAACTTGATAATGCCTACATACAAACTTTTTGACCAGGAAGGTTTGGAGCAAGAAATGCACTGATGATTCAAGCAAGCTTTAGGGTATTCATTTCAAATGTCACGGTATTGTACTCCCATGTAAAGCAGAGAAGGAACATCAAAAAATAGTAATTACTACAAGGAGTTCTGAAAAACTAAAACAATCCTGTGGTAGCAAAAACTGTGTAAGGAGATTTCACATGCCCTGATTTACTCGTAGCTATGGGTTTCTTTTATGTTTTTCACATGGTGCATTAGTTCAAACATCCCAGATCACTGAAATGCATATTATTGATGAGTAAACCTCTGTATAGACTTATTTTTTTTTCTAAATGTTGTTGTATATTGAAAAAACATGGTGATGGAGAAATCAAGTTCTACACTTAGCTATCATTAGCTCAGTGCCTGTGAACATATCATCCTTGCAGCTTAATTTTTCCAGGACCTACATGTGAAATGAACTGTTTCTCTCTAAAGGCTTATCCTACCAGACCTTTTTCAGCTAGGTAAGGGCAAGTGGGAGTGGGCTTTGATGTAGGTGAACACTGAAAATTGAACTTAGCTGGGGGTGATTGAACTCACATGTGCTAAATCCATTAAATTCTTAAGCAATCTAACCAGAAAATCCAAATTAAAGGGAAGAATGGAGTAGTGTATAGATTGAGATGGGAATGTGGTTAGGAAAAAAGATGAGGCATTCTGTTTGGGCCAGAAAAGCTTACGGTTGAATGTCACCCTGCTTAGCAGGTCAATTCAGGGCACTCTGAGCAACATCGTTTGGGTGTGTGCTTGAGGGCTGAGTGGGAGAAAGTTGCAAATAAAAATGTTGTATCCATTCTGAAAATCGATATCCCCTTTCACTAGAGTGATCATACATTGCTGTCAAACCTACAATTCTCAGCAATACTGGGAGAGATTCCAAATCACAGGTTGTATTACTTGGGTTTGGCTGGGCTGAACAGCTTACCACCTGCTCTATGGCTCTATGGTGGGCTGCAGTGACGTAATTACAACAGACTGGGAAGGGACAGTGTATAATGACACTCACTGGCTTTATCTATATGACCAGGCAACAACAAAACAGCCCTAAAATGGACTCTAGCCCAGGCGGTTCAGTTTTTTTGGCCATGTCCATTGCCTGTTTAGATTGCGGGTACAATCTGTTTGAAACTCTGCTAGAGGAGAACTGCAGGGAAGTTCTGATTCAGCTGTGCCAGGGTAATCTGGTTGTATTCTGTCAATATGGCCACCACCCTTACGTCAGGCTCTGTGGCAAAACTGTTGAATGTGGAAAACTCAAGTAGGGGGGACGGGCCCTTGGCATGTGATCTAGATTGTGCTATTTATTATGCATGGAGGTTGCTGGGAGACCAGAAGATTAATAGAAAATGCTCCCTTGAAATCCTAATGGAGGATTTCTCAATCACCCTGGGAAGGATCTATACTTCACTTTCACACTTGCACACTTGGGAAGTAGGAAAGGGAGGAAACAAAGCCAGGATTGGGAGGGCAAGGGTTCAATATATGTAAATGTTTCTACATAAGTTGATATGAAACACATGACTCTGAATGACTTCTAAAATGCTCGAATCCTATAAGACACACAAAAAAATGAATGATCTGAACACCATCTGTTTGTCCTTTTGGTACATGTGGTAATGGTCACTTATCTGACTACCTGTGGATATGGAAATGTGTTTGAAATGATGAAGGACCCTCTGCTCTACTATAATGACAACTACCAGTGACATTTGTAACCTTAGCAGCAGGTTAGAAACTATTTATGTCCACTCCCATTAAGAATTTTACCTCTTTGACACATCCATTTGGTTCTGTTTGAAAAAGAAAATCATTAGTCTGACCTAAAACCACAAATGAAGACCAACATCTCTCAAGTAATTTGCATATGCTTAACTATTTATGAGTTCCCTGCTGGGCATCAAAGGTAGTTATCAATCTACCTACACCCCAAACGTCTACAGAACATTCACTTTCTGTTAAAAACAGACTCAGTACCCTATGAAATGAAACTGGAGGTCAGAAATACATGCAGCAGTTATTTTCTTTTCCTCAGGGAGCATGTTGGCATTTTCTGCAATGAATTAAGTTTATCCATTCATTCAACAGATATTTCTTAAGTAGCTGCAATGTGCCATGCATTAGGCATAGTCTAATCTTGGAACATGTTTAAGTCTTCAATAAAGTAGTGTATTAAAATCAGTCTTACCATCATCTATTCTTTTACCAGTATTTACAATCATTCCTTCTTCTTACCGTGATTTAATTTGTCATTTGTTGATAGATAGGCTAGATGACAAAATTTGGCAAAATACAATCTATACAATATCTCTTATTTGAAGCATATGTAACAGTAGAATATTGGGCCTTTAAATCTATTCAATATAGCATGCAATAACAGAACATGGATATGCACTTATTTTTTTTACTTGTACATTTATTTCAAATTTTTGAGTTTTCATTTGATCTAGAACAAAAGGAGCAGTTAATACTATTGTATTTAATGTAATTTCAGTGCCTGCAGTGGTGAGGCAGCAATCTAGAGGAAATTACTGCTGATGCAAGTAAATAAGTTATTCATAGTTTTGTTGAAGGAGTTACACTTCCAACATGCGGTGCCTTATGCTTTGTTTATTTTACATTTTTTGATGCAAATTACTTGCTATCTTAATCTGGGAGTACATCAGAAGCAGAGCGTTAGAATTTTTGTCCAAACTACCAATGCTAAGCATATTTTCTGAAATTACATGGGTCAAAAAGCAAGAAGATTGTTTAGAAAATATAGAATATCATCACAGAAGTTTTGATAGAGAATTTTACTTTTGACCACTAATAACTTCTGAAGTCTTTAGTTCACAGCAAGAAAAATATTTTAAAACAAAACAAAATATGTTTAGTGATGCTTCTTTCAATTAGTGTTTGTTTTTTTAGAATGGAGACTACAGTGCATTTTGGTTTTTATTTCAAAAATGCATAAAGTCTATTGAATTCCAGCTGACGCTGCTAAAGACAATTTTTAAGATTTTCCATTGCATGATGAAAGTCATATTTAGATTATTTTGCATCATATTTCTGTACTGTATAATTATTAAATAAACTATTTAGGAGTTATTTGGGGGAAGAGTGGGGAGAAAAAAAAAACACAAAAAAACCTAAACCATGTTCCTGGGGTTTTGTTTGTTTTTCTTTCTCTCTTTCTTCATAGTGTTTATAAAACAGGCAAGTCTAGGGGAACTTTCTAATTTGTGGATGGTGGTTCCAAGCTGTGCCTATACAGTTTTATGACTGCTTAGTTCCAAAATGTATAAACACATTACCCTTCCACATAGCAAAATGCCCAAGAGAAGGCAATGCAAAAGAAATGAAGCAGAGGAAAATATATTGCACCATTTTCTTTTTTTTTTTTTACATTTAATTTAAAATTGATATAAAGTGATTTCAGCTTTGAGGAGCTAGTGAATGTTTTCTGCTTGCTTCTTTTTCCATTTCATCTCGAGTTTTTCAGTTGCACTTGGACGACAAACCAACCCTACACTACTTCTGAGAAAAGCTTCTCAGGCAGGTATTGAATGAAGACATAGTGTTTCCTCAGAGAGTCAGCAGTTGAAGCTCCTATTATTTATTTGAAAGCAAAATGATTTTGGGTTTGGGGAGTGTGTGAGTGTGTGTATGCGTGTGTGTGATTCCCTGTAGTCTTAACTTTGCTATGCAAACCAACCTTTCAACAGGACCTGGAAATTTCAGCCTTCTGCCAGCAAAATGCTTGTTACATCAGCTTCAGAACAAAATGTCTGGAGGTCAAATTGCCTTAGTGTATCATACATCTTATTATATTTTATATCGCTAAGCAGTTGGTATGCAACTGAAAAAAAATTCTGTGTTTGAGAGTTTTTTTTTTTTTTTTTTTTTTTTTTGCTAAACAGCGTGTAAAAATGTGTGATTTCTATGTTGATTAACATAAAATACAGGAGGAAGAACCCAGGAAAGCTTTCGACTCATAATAGATTTCAACTAACATAAATTAGATTCGAATCTGAATATTACAAAGCCTCAATGTGTTTCATATTTTTGAGAAAAACAGCAGCTTATATTCTTGCTTGTACAGGGGAATGGAGTCCACTTCTTGTCCAAATCATAGAGGACTTAGCCTAACTTAACTCTGGTACCAACCCTACCGGGTATGTGACCATGTGAAGAGCAGCAGACAATGCAGGCTTTGCTCATGAATATGAGAGGGGCCCAGAGACACATGGCTATCACCCTCCTTTACCTTGTGCAGCACAGACAAAAATTCTCAGAAGGGTGATTGCCACTTTCCCTGACTCTTTACCTCCCACTTACTCCCCAAGGCATTACATTATGTACTTACAGAGTGGCTTTTTCCTTCAATCCCAAAAACTCACACATGGAAACTTTTCATTCCAAAATCCACCTGGAAGTCTGTTAGTGGCCAAATATGTTTCCATGACTCATTTTTTGAGATCCATTTGAAATATCACTTTTAAAAAAAAAAAATAGAATCTAATCCTTGTGGCTTATTTAGTTCTTGCTTTGTGTTGTCATAGCAAATTGTTTATATTTAATAACTCTCTTATTACAATTGCTTTGAGGTATTATAGTTTATCTGTGTACAGACTGTTCCACCAGACTTTAAAGTTTTAAAAGCAAGAATCATAAGTTATTTATTTTTGTACCACCAACATGAAGTATATGTATTGACCATTTTGTAAAGGCATAATAAATATTTACTGAATGAGTGAACAATAGAGACATCTCTGACTAGTTTTAGAATATCTTTGGAAAACTTGACTTATTGTGTTCTAGCTATGATTCAGTATGCTGTGTCATTTACATTGGAATAAGGAATCAAAAGATGCCAATGAGTTTTAGACAGATCTTTCTGTTACTAGCATATAGCCTTCTTGGAATACCATTTTTTTCATGTTGAACCTCTGTTCCAACACGTATGCAACTGATAACATTAAGCATCTGTGAACTTATTAAGATAGTCTAGCATTTTAAACATGCTTTACATTTCACTAATATATTCTACCAAAACTCATATATTGGCCTTTACAGTGTAGTAATCTCTGACATCTTTGAAGTACAATTAATTTACTGAATGATCCAAAGATGATTTCAAAAAGAAAGATACCATTTGGGGCGGGGGGCGGGGGGGGGGAGACAGCAAGAAAGAAAATGTACCTAACATATTTATATTTCTTTATCCGGATATAGAAAATATTTCAAATTATAAATTCAAATTTATTTGATGTTTGATGGCATATATGTTAAATTATTTGACTGTCAAAAACATAAAAATGTAAATTAAAAGCAGACTATCAAACTGGAAAATAGATTGTAACAATAATTCAAGTAAAAGGTTATTACCTTAAGGGGTTTAAAAAAACACTTAGAACTAAATTAAAAAATAGATAAAGGATAAGAACAAACAAACAACACACACACACACACACACAGAAATTTGAATGGCCAGAAACAAGTTTAAATGACAAAATGATACTGGTTTACCTATGAACATGATGTTAGTTGCACATGTAAGCATGGTAAATTTTGGTTTTTATTCTTTAATGCTTTGGTTTGCTTTAATTTTGTCTTAGTTATATTAATCAATGTGGGCTGACATTCTCATAAACTGCTGGGAAATTTAATTAGTACAAATTTTCTCAGAAAAATCTTTTATACTATTTTGCTCTGAAACTTGAATTCTCTACATTTAGCTGCTAAAATTAATCTAGTAACAATAATAACAATAAAAAACAAGGAGTAGATTCTCAGGTCACATGTTTGAAACAACAATACAATAAAATAATTTTCAAAAGTATAAACAAGTTTACATACACTCAAACAACCACTTTGGGAATTTTGAAAAAAGATTATCTACAGCATACAACAGAAGGACATCAAAATGACAAAGAAAATACTTAGGCCGTAATAAAAGATAAGTGCCACATATTAACACTCATGTGTAGATTTCTATTTTCCTGTAAAGATGGAAGACTGACCACACATATTGTTTTATTTCCCCTCCAAATATCTTTTGGAAATGATAAATGAATAAAACATTTTAATCAAAGTTACCAGAAGAATTGGGCATGGGGCAGAGAAGTAGGGGGATGATCAATAACCCTCAAGAGATTTCAACACACTTCTGGAATGTGGAAAGCAAGGATAGGAGAAGCAAACAAGGAACAATCCAGAGAAATCTTCAGTAAAAAGTGTTAAAAGGCTTATCTGCTAGTTTCCTTTCTATTATTAAGGACAGGTTTAAAAATTAGAAATAACAGGTGCAAAGGAGAGTCAAAAAGAGCCATGGGGCTAAAACCCCTGAGATTAATTGGAAATCAATTATTCAAGATAGCTTATGCTCCACTATAACCTTACATATAGAACAGCTGGTGACTCATGCCAGGTAAAAATTTGTAGTTTTCTAGAAAATTAAACTACCTGTACAAGAAGAACTAAAGCAATCTGTAGACACTGGTGCTCCGAAGCAAAGAATGTCTCTTCTGGAAAAGTGTTTCAAATCATCCCAGGTTAGTTACCTAGTTGATCAATAGCTATTCAACTCTTCAGTCCATCAATTAATCTGACACTCTGTAAGGAGAACCAAGGGTCACCAGATACTGGAAAACTTGTGTTGTAAAAGAAAGAGACCAAGATAAAGAAACGGGGGAAATTATCTTAATGGAAAAGAGAAAACGAGGAAATCGTGGGGGAAACTGAACTTTAAAAAATAACTTTCAAAACTCTTCCTGTGGTGTCCATGAAAATGCACCACTCAGATCATCTGTTGCAGGAAGCATAATTAAGTGATGGTCCCAGGTCACTGTGGATTCACCACTGTGTTCACACTAAAGTCACACTTCCTAGAGGCCGCTACCAGTCAATGATTGATCCTAGTAGGTATACTGATGTAGACCAATTACTGCAAGATATAGGACTTCTTTAACACATGTCTTTGGCTTGTGAACTCCCATCAGACTGCCTAAAACTTTCTTAGAATTACGCTGTTTAAGACTCTACCCAATCCTTCTTTTTTTCCTCTTTCACAGGCATCAGACCTTCATCATAATTAAAAAACTCTCCCTACTTTCTATGGTCCCATCTCTTTTACCTTTTATGAGCATGTCCCTCAATAAATCATTTCCACATATAATCTTGCTGTGTCTGCTTCCTGAAGGATCATCCACTAACACACACAGTGCCAGGAATGTTTTGAGAACACAGGTGGCGGGTGTGAGGACAGGCTCACTCTCCTTCTTGGGGGAAAAAAAGTCAGCATTTTGAGGAGTATGTAGAGCAGGAATAGTCCTTGGAATAAGGTCATGGCTAAAGATTTTACCAGTGATGACCTGGAAAAACATTCTGTTGGAAGAGAAAACCCTTGCAAATTCCATGATTCTGCAATTTGAATATAAGGGAGGTGGGGGCATTGCCTAAAAAAACATTAGAGTTGGATAATTATTGCTGGGTTGTATTGATGTCCTACCGAGATATAATTAGAAATTGAGGGCTGTTAACAGGCAGTTAAAGGTCAAGTGTAAGAGCCAGAGGGCCCCCTTCCATAGACACACAGAGCTGAGCAGCAGACTGAAACTCTGACAGTTTGATTGATAGAGCTCCAGAAGTATTTAAATGGTCAGACAAGGCAAGTGTGTTATGCTATGGCTAGGACTCTGGTTAGGAAAACCTGGGGCCTTGGGATGTGGAAGGGGAACATCCAGATGGATACCTGTGAGGGCGTTGACTATGAAGACCCCCGAACCCTTAGTTTTCAGAGGTAGTCCACCTTTCCTGAGTAAAAACTCGTACTCATCCTATGTTGTGAGATGCTACAGAGGACTTTCCTCTGTAAGGCAGCAGAAGCCCCCTCAGGGGCTTCCCCCACCTTCTCTCCGGGCCACTAGGACAATAGCTAAATTTAAATCTAGGTCAGGGATGTGCTGGGCCTCGTAAGTGAGAAAAGAAATTACATACCAACGGAGCTGCAATAATTAGCATATCCCAGCAGAAACCGGGTGCTATGGACTCAATTGTTCACTCCTCACCCTCAAATTCATGTGTTGAAGCCCTAACCCTCAATGTGACTATATTTGGAGATAGGGATTTTAGGAGGTAATTGAGGTTAAATGAGATCATACAGGTTAGGTCCTAATGCAATAGGATTTGTGAACTGTTAAGGAAAGGGAGAGAGAAAGATTGCTCTTTCTCTCCATGCTTGTGCAGACCATGTGAATATTCAACAAGAAGGCAGCTATCACAAGTCAGCAAGAGAGCCTCACTAGAACTGAACCATGCTGGCTCCCTGATCTTGAACTTGTGAAAATAAATGGCTATTGTTTACGTCACCCAGTCTGTGGTATTTTGTTATGGTGGCCCTAACAGACTAATACATCATGGAAGTATCCCTGGGATTGACATTTGATGGTGTTAAATCAAAAGGGCTGAAATATGACTAGGGAAATAAGAATTAAAGGACCAAGGGGATGAAATAAATTCTTTAGGGTGCCTTTTAGAAACCTGAAAAACTGATGGCTAGTGCTTGATAAAGTGGAAATTCCTGACTTGCCCTGGAAGATGGCTGAAGAAAGAATAAAGAGGCTGAGAGAAGTGGACATGCTAGAACAAACACATTGTTCAATGAATGCCAGAAAACTCCAGAGGATTATATTCTATGAGACATCTCAGAAGACATACCATTCACCACACCCACCAGGACTGCACTGCTGACAGGAGCAGCAGGATCATATGAAGTTTGGTGGTGGCAGCTCTCCCCGCCAGGCCGTGCTGACAGTGAGGGGCTCATAGACGAGGGCTTGTTAACATCCATGGGTTGATGGTGCCCAGAAGTAACAAAAGCCAGGTGATGGCTTTGCCAACAGAAGCTGACAGGTGCTACCATAACAACTGATAAGTTTGGAAGAGAAGTGGAAAGGACTTGATTCACAGGAACTTGTGAGGATGGCTCATAGAACAAGGTTGTCCTTCAGAAAAAAAGTGTACTTCTTAACATCTATAACCTGGAACAAGGATAGCCAGCACCAGCTTGGAGGGATCACTCTGAGGGATTGGGGGTGTCCTCCTTGAGGGTACAGTATGTACATTAGACAAGAGACCTCTATATGACGTAGTGTTCTCCATAGGAAGAATAAATATGTCTGCAAACCAGGAATGGAAGCAGCAATGGCCCCATTTATTATCACTCCCATTGACCCACTGGAGGATTTGACGCTTCTCCTCTCAATGCTGGGCTCTGCACACTTGCCAGGGGACAGAGCCAAGGTCCCATTGAACTGCAAGCTGTGGCTGCTGCCAGAACACTTTGGGCTTCTTTGTATCCAGGAACCAACATCTGAAAAGAAGGGTCATCATCCTGATAGGAAGAATCAACCCTGAGCAGCAGGCGAAGGTAGGGCTCCATTTACACAGCACATGCAGGGGAGTGCTTCCTCATACTCCCTTGCAGCGTTGTAAATGATGGACACGCACAGCCAGACCGGCCTGAAGAGTATGATTGCCAGTCCGGGGCTGAGGCCTCTCAGGATCTAAGGCTTGGACTGACCCACGAGGTAAGCCACCAAGATGCCCTGAGATGATAGATGATGGGGAGAGCGATTTAGAATGGGTAGTGGAAGAGGAAGAGAGAGAGTACCAGTAGTGGCTGTGGAACTACCTGCAAAATGATGTCTGTGGCTTATCCCATTAACCTGCATCTTGTGTTTCTCCTCAGAATCATGGAGATGCTTCTCTCTAACCTGTAAATCTGAGAGGCACATGGGACTGGCTGCGGTGGCAATAAAAGGCAGTGCTCAGATTTCCTGCTGCAGGAAGCATAATGGATTGAGTGCCTCAGCTGCTGCCCCTGTGGATCCACCATCATGTTTGTATCAGTGTCACACTGTCTACAGGCTACTCTCACCTAGCAAAGGAGCACCGTAGGGGTCGCAATGCAGGCCCAGCACTATGTGATGCAGGATTCCTTTGAGGTGTACATTTGGCTCAGACTCCCCATTGGTCTGGTCAAAACTTTCTTATAACTGCCCAGCACAGAAGACTGACTCTCTTGTGCCATCCTTCTCTTTCTCCATAACAGAGGTGGACTTGCCTCACTGTCTAAAGACACATTACTCCAACTGCCTCCCTCCACTTTTTCCTTCCCCGACAAATTTCTTGCATGGCCATTCCTGCCCTGGCATCTGTTTCTCAGAAAACCCAAACTAACAAACAGTCCAAATGCAATGGGAAAAAAAGTCACAGAATAATATGGGATAATAATATTGATTTTTGATATTCTATTCTATTATTCTATTCTTATTAACACTAAGAATATTAGTGCTGAACATATGAAAGAAAAAATAATAGACATAGAGGATTGATCCGGAAAGATCAACATCTGACAAAGAAGAATTCTAGATCGAGTGAATAGCACAGAGAAGCAAATAGAATAGAATTTATGAACACTGATGAGTGACCCAAAAATTTACATTGAAAAATGCTCTACTGAATCAATGAAACATGAGAGTTAGGCATTTTGAAGTTTCAGAACACTACATATAAATAAGAGAGCCTAAAGCTTTTATGATGACAGAACATGTCAGCAATTTGAACATGAATCAGAATGGTAACAGACTTCTCACCAGCAATAGTGAATCCCAAAAGACTATGAAGGAACGAATTCAAAATTCTGACAGAAAATAACGTTAGCCTGGAATTTTAAGCCTAGCCAAAGTATTAATCAAGTGTGAACATACTAATAGTTAGCATTTAGTAAGTGGCAGGAACTGCATGAACAAATTCATTTAATCTTTATAAAAACCTTATGAATAGATACTATTTATATGCCCATTCTACAGGTAAAGAAGCTGAAGCAAAATGAGATTTACTAATTTGCCCAAAGACACAGAACTAGTAAGTAGCAAAGTCAGAATTCAAGCCAAATGAAACAAACTGAAGCCAATGTTGCTTCTCAGTACAAAGTGTTCAAAATATAGATAAGATACACCCAGTCAGAAACTTTATGGTCCATGCACTTTTGCTTAAGAAATTTTTTGAAGATATGATTCAGAAAAGTTGAGGTAAACATAAAATAAAATAAAACTGTGGTAGACTGAACAATGGCTTTCCAAAGATAACCATGCCTTAATTCCCAGAATCTGTAAATGTGGTCTTACATGGCAGGCAGAAGGGACTTGGCAGGTGAGATTAAGTTAAAGATCTTGACATGAGGAGAATATCCAGATGGGCTCAATGTAATCCAAAGTGTCCTTATAGGAGAATGAGTGAGGCAGGAGACAGGGAGAGATCTGAAGATGTTACACTGCTAGGTTTGGAGATGGAGGAAGAGGTCATGAGCCAAGGAGTGCGGGCGGCTACTGAAAGCTGGAAAAGGCGAGGGAAGAGACTGTCCCTGAGAGCTTTCAGAAGGAATACAGTCCTGCCAACACATTTTGCAATTCTGATCTCCAGAACTATAAGATAATAAATTGTGTTGGTTTAAGCCTTCAATTTTGAGATAAAAAACAAAGAATGGCAGGGATATGGGATTCAAGAAGGAAAATGCCTCATTTCAGAAAGGAGTCGAGGAAGCCCAGAATGACAGCCTCACGGAAAGCCTAGAAGCAGCTATATTGTATTGGAAGAGCTGGACACAGAGTTTTGTGAGTGGTTGGGGCAGAGGGGATGGGAGGAGGGAAGAGAGTTATATTATAGCCCTATTGAAAAAATATAGCTGAGAATTAATATTAAAAAGGTGAGCATGAATAAATGAGAGATGGTTAGAAATTCCTATAAAAAATATCAATTAAAGGAAATGCAATCATAAGACACAGCTTGTCTAGGCATAGCATAACATATCATCACAATATAAATACTTATTGATTTAACTAGATGTAATAATTTAATTACATTGCAAAGATGAAGGAATGGGAGGCAAGGTTTTATTCAAATGATAAATTCTTATCCATCATTAGATAGTTAATAGATAATATCTAAAATTAGTACACCAGTAAAGAACAGTAAACACATGTCAAAGATACAGATTTGAGTAATCACTCAGAACACAGACAGCTAAAAATCTCTTGGGACAGATCCCAGGAGATAGGAAATTGAGGAGAGGATATTATCTTTTGTTATTGTTTCAGTATCATTTAGTATTAAATTGCATTTGATTTTAGCCACATGAAAATTAATTTAATATAATGTGCTAAATTTACAAAAAAGAAAATAAATAAAAATGTAAAATTAAAACAAATATAACTGGATATTTATCAGATTGTAACCACAAATGCAAAGAAGAAACCACAAAGATGAGATCGGTAAATTTGATTCTTTAAAACTTTTGCATTTTTCCAAAAGACCAAAAATATATATAAAATTAGGAGAAAATGACAAGGAAAATATATTTGCAAAAAATATGACAAATAATGTATATCACTAATGTATTAAGAACCCTTTGCAAATTAATAGGAGAAGTTCGAACATTACAATAAAAACACTGGCAAAGTACAAGTCACAGAAGAATTATGAATGATCAATAAATAAAAATAGGTTTAACCTCTGTAACAGTCAAATGAATGTATATTAAATCAAAAAGCATGTACCTTTTTTCATTTATGAAAATTATGTTAAAATTGATTGCTAGTAGGAGTTTAGCGATGTGACATGAGAAGGTAAAAATTAATACAGCTTTTCTGAAAGCAATTTAGCAATGTATACAATTTTGAAAGTGTTCTACCGTTAGAACTAGTAGTAATTCCACTCCTAGAAATCTATTCCGAGAGAATAGGCACTGCAGACAGAGATCTATGTACTTGAACACAGTGTTGTTTATAATAGCAAAAACTGTAAATAAATAATTTAAATGTTCAGCATTAGGAGAATATTTCAAGAGATTGTGACACACATATTGTACAGCCATTAAATTTCTTGTTTATGAGCATGATTTGGCATTGACAAATTCTAAGATATACAGTTAAGTTAAAAAAAATCTTAAATAGAGAGACATACATGCTATATATTCCAATGAAATTCATATGCATAAAAAAATGAAAATATTCTAACTATTAAATTCTTTTATATATGATGGTAGTATATTAAATTTTGTCTGTAGGCTTTTTCTCAATTTTCTACAATGAATTTTCATATACCTACATCAATTATAATGGAATAACCGTGAATGAACAGAAATCAATACAAAGAGTATTTGTTTTATTTCCTGGGGTTTATGATTTTTGCATTGCAATTCTTGGAAGACAGTGATTTTTCTACAGGCCCCTCTGCCTCTCAGAGGACAGTGGGCATCCCGCCGGCCTCAGCACCCTGCTGACCTCGCCAGGCTCCAGCTCCTGGGACTGACACCCTGGCCTAGGGAGCGTGAGAGAAAGCACCTGCCCCTGCTCTGAGCCGCCCGGCAGCCCCTCGAGCATGGGCGTGCGCCCGAAGCACCGTGAAGGGATGCTGAGGGCAGGAAGGGAACCGGCAGCAAAACCTTCCTCCATTCTGCCTTCAGAGCCCAGGGTTGGCTCTTTACCTGAAATCCAGGGCCACGTGCCCCTCGGTAGCCACTGGGATCCAGCGCACCTGTTTTCTAGGTGAGTTCATGAGGCACAGAGAGAAGGGACTTGCTCAAAGTGGTTCAGAGAGGGACTAGCTTGAGCTTTAGATCTAGTTGGGGAGGAAAATTGCCCAAGCCGGGCCTTCACTTGGCTGGATGCTGAGCCCGGCAGGGGGAATCTATGACAGGGAACTCCCTGGGAAAGGCAGGTGCTCGGATTAGGGCAGGGGTGAGGAGGGACGAGAATTCCGCACTGCCGGGCCCCTGAGAACACAGGCCTTCTGAAGGACATCGCTATCTGTCTCCTTCTTTAGGTCCACCAAAGTAATTGGTGACCTATAGAAAAGTAGAAAAGAAATAGCTTCTTGCCCAAAGCAAAGGGTCACCCAAATGCAAACTTCTGAAGTACTTGATTTTTCCCAAGTCCACTATCTACCAGCTCCCTTCTTCACCACCCTCCCTGTCTAAACTAATCCCCAAGGTCACTAATTTCAAATTCCCCTCTAATGTCCTCAATTCACTGTTTGTCTTTCTACCTCACCCATCAAGGCACTCTCCAGACATAGATAAATAAAACTATTTACCTCTTTTCTTCTCTTGAAACAGTGAACATATTCAGAAAAACATATAAAAATGATTATTTTTCAAAAATATATTTATATCCATATTTCTCAAATGAAAAGATACCCCTCTTCCTTTCCATGGCTTGCTCTTTTTCTCTTTCTCTCCCATACCCCTACCCCTCCTATCCCAAATCTTCTCTCCTTTGAGCAACAAATTCTTCCTTTTTGTGTACAAGAACAACACCTCTTATGCAGGTCACATCCTATGAGGTCTAAGCTGTGAACCACAGCACACCGCAGTGATGGCAAAGGTTCCCCAGGAATGGCCAGGCTGGGCCTAGGGCTTGACTAATAGGGCTACAAACTACTCCTTAGGGAGAAATCTAGTAGTTTAGTTACCAATGTGCAAACAGATGTGCTTGGCTAATATTCCACCAACTTGGAGGCAGGATACCAGCATGAACTGACTCAGGAGGAAGATTCTCTAGGTTTCTATCAAGGCTCTGCCACTTATTAGCCCTGTGATTCTGTGAAAGTTACTTAACTCCAGGCCTCAGTATTCTCCTATGGAAAGAACTCATGTGACTCATTATCGCTATTATCACAGAGAATTCACATGAGGATCAAAAATACAATCCAAATAATACAGTATAATGCCTCATATAGTAAATAATGAATATTAATTATTAATATTAATTCCATAACTGTCATTATCTGGCTGATCTGGTAGAGTTTCTATAACCAGATTCATATGGTCAGACAGGAGGTAATTGTGTTGTCCTTATATTTTCTCTCTGATTCAAAGCCAGAACTCAGGGAAACAGCCAGGGTGCATGAGAGGTGGGCTATAGCTCCTAGCGTTGATAACACTGCTAGCTTGACAGATGAGCTCTGGGTGAGCCTGCTGATTGAAGAGAGCTTGTAAGAGTTTGTAATGAGGCAACTAGAGTAACAATCACAGAAAGCTTCCCTGAAGAAGCAGCATTTATGGTTTGAGTGGGAGCTGGCGGGTGCAAACAGAGAAAGGCTGTTCAGGAAGAGGAAATAGCAGGGGCAAAGGCACTGTGGAGGAAGGAGATTGGCACAAAGAGAATTAAAAGAGTAGTGGAGTTAGTGCCCAATGAGCAGGGGAAGAGATGGCTCGAATGAGGCTGAAGAGACTTAGAGAAACCAAATCATTCAGACCCCATGAGCCATGCCAAGGTAGTCAAAATAAGACCCAGTGAGTGTGAATGGGAAAGGACAGATATTCTTCTAGAATGACGTCTGCTTTCCCTTCTGCCTTGAATTCCTGTTGATTCTCATAGATTCTCATTCCCTGTGACCTGACAAACCCTGGCCAGTATTAGAAAAGGAGCTGAAAGTCATAAAAACAAACAAACAAACAAAAAAAAACACAGACATTTTCAGAGGAGATTGGGAACAGGCAAATTAGAAAAGATGAATAGGTTCCTTGCCATCCCTTGTTGAAAATCATCCCCTCGTGGTCCTCAGTGGCACAGACGAGAGCTAGGCCTTGCGTGTGATCCCTGGGGAATGGGAGGGTGTGGCTGAGGCTCCAAGGAGCTGCTACTTTAAGGGGACATGAAGACATAAAAGAGATCAGGAAATGTAACATTTCCAGGATGCTTCTACGGCTCCAGGAAAACTACACAAGTAAACAACATAAATTTACTTCCCCTTGTGCTAGACTACAGACAGAAACAAAATAAAACACAACTACGGTTACCACATGACCCTCTTGCTCAGAAGACTGAGGAGTGGCTGCTACAGCAAGTGAATTTATAGTTGTGCCAGTTCACCCCAATGGTCAAAATCCCAGATTTTACCTGTTGGATTGGGCACCTATGGGGAGACTCTGCGGAGCCTAATTGGGGTGCCTCACACACTGAACACTTTGAATCACTTCCCATTAACCTACCTCCAATCCCAGCTTGATGAACAGATCTATGGTGAAGCATGAATCCTGAGTACAGTCCAAATGCTATTTAGATTAAGATTGTGACCACAGCAAAGTGACTAGCAGCAATGAACTGAGAGGAACCAGGAATAGGCTGGCTCAAAGAATTGCTGTTCCAATGGCCATATTAATTTTATTTTTAATTTATTTTTTCGAGACAGTGTCTCACTCTGTTGCCCAGATTAGAGTGCAGTGGCTTTATCATAGCTCACTGCAGCCTCCAACTCCTGGGCTCAAGTGATCAGCCTCCCGAATAGCTGGTACTACAGGCACATGCAACCATGGCCAGCTAATTTTTGTATTTTTTGTAGAGAGGAGATCTCACTATTTTGCCCAGGCTGGTCGCGAACTCCTGGCCTCAAGCATTCCTTTCACCTTGGCCTCCCAAGGTGCTGGGATTGCAGGCATGAGCTACCATGCCTGGCTGGCCATATTAATTTATGCAATAAATATTTATCAATCATTCACTGTATGCCAAACTGTATTCTATAGCACTGGGTAGAAGAGCAATGAACAAGAACAACAAAATCTTTACCAACTTTTACTCCAGTTGAAAATGGTGACGCTAACTCATGGTATGGCTTTGATGTATGATTATGGCTTTTATGAAGCCAAGTAAACTTCTGCTTATCTGTTTGGTGAGAGAGACTTCAAGGGCCTATGTTTTGACCTGTGTCCTCACATGCCATCATACGCATACAGTGAGATGAACTCTGCTCTGATGAATGCATTAAATTGGCCTGATCAATCAGCAGTTTGGTCTACATTATTGCTTGTCTCACCCTCCAGAATTAACCTCACCTATGTGACAACATTGGTGGAAAGAAAATTCTCTCAAAGCTTATTGTATACAAGGATCTTACATATCAACAATTTCTATTTCTGGAGATTTCAATAAGCATTGTTGTCATACAGTTTTGAGAATCAAATGATAATTGAATTTTGGTTTGAGTTTGTCTTATGGTGGGTGCAGGGGAACCCCCAAATACTCCTAATTATTTTCCCAACTACTGTGTATGTAATTGGAATAGACAATGTGGTATCTCAAGGAATTACCAAACCACCCTAGGGATTATCGACTATTCTAGTAGAACAAAACAAGTGGAAGTTATGGGAACTCTCCCATATGGGAGTTCCCAAAAAGGGAACTCTCTCTTTTTTTAAAAGAGGAGTTGTAAGGCTGGGCACGGTGGCTCATGTCTATAATCCCAGTACTTTGGGAGGCCAAGGCTGGAGGGTCATCTCAAGCCAGAAGTTCAAAACCAGCCTGGGTAACACAGAGAGATGCCATCTCTACAAAAAAATACAAAAATTAGCTGGGTGTGGTATCTGTGGCAACAATGCAAAAAAATAAGGGGGGGATATAGTATTTTTAACACTTGATCTTAGCCAAAAGGCTGCACAGTGGTTATTGTAGCATTTTCAAATGAATCACCATGCTCATTAAGGATTTGTGACAGATCAGTATGTTTTTATTAAATTACACAGTTTTACAAGTTGAAAAGCTGAATGAGTTATAGATAATAACTGTTAATTAATAAATCATGGAGTGACTTCCTATTTCCTACTTATACAAGTCATTCAGCAAACTTTTATTGACAGTCTACTGTGTTCCAGGCACTTGTCCTCACAGTTTATAACCTACTAGAAAGACAAGCATTAAAAAATAACCACACAAATATATATACACACTTACAAATTCTATTATGTATTATAAATTAAAGTTCAGGGTACTTTAAAAGAGTATAAAAAAGTAATAAGAGCCATTTACTGGGATGGTGAAGTCTGGAAAAGTGCTGAGATTAGAGGCAGATTAAGGAAGGTCTTGAGTTCCATTTTGTACATGTTAAGGATAAGATAGGTCTGTGAGACTGCCAACAGAGAGGTTACATAGAAATTTGCAGATGTAGATCATAAGCTGTTTTTTTTTTTTTTTTTCCAAAGAGAAGGTTGATATATCACAGTAACTGGAAAGCAACTTAATCTAATAAGAGGAAGTTTAAAATATTGGTGAAACAGTTGTTGGATGTGTGCTAATTTGGGTTTTGAAGCATAGAAATTAAACAATAAAGGGCCAAAACTCTGCTCTACACATTCCAACTTGGCAAAATCAGTCCAAAGGACTGTTTCTTCAAAGTTGTTTTGGTTCTACAGATGAACATAGTGTGTTTGGCAAACAAAATGTATTTACTCTTTTTCAGGGAAGAAAAAACATTAAAGACAAATACCAAAGGATCTTTATTTGACACTGCTTGATCACTACTACTCTGCCATCCTACAAATAAAGTATTACCCCCAAGGTCATAGGTTTCTCTCTGGGAAATTACCCAGATGTCTTGGCACAAAAAAAGATCAACTTTTGAATGCTGGGAGACTAGCATGTCTTCCTGGGGAAGTCAACAATAAGCATTGTGATCTGAGTTAAGTGGCCGAATTAAGATATGGAGGCTGAGCAGTGAAAAGCAAAACACATCGGCAGAAAAGACAGAAATAAGAGTATTTGTTGAATTTCCACCAATTTGGTGGAAGGCCAACTTCTAAAATAGGAGCTCTTCAGTAAGCAGGTTTTGTACTAGCTCTGTAATGGAAAGCTTAAAAGATCATCCACTAATCTGAATTTCTATGAGGAAAAGTGCAGCTATACTTGCAGGCAAGTGTTTCCTAGCCCTGAAAGATCTTAAAGGTAACTGCTCACACTTTCAACTATGATGAGGTGGTGAAAACTGACGTCAAAACCTCAGCACTGGTGTTCTGGAAGATATCTGACAGCCCTGGAGTTCAAAGACTAATGTGCTTTCTTTCACTGGCTGTAAGTATTGAAACTAAGTAAAGATCTTGAAAGTTAAATATTCTGAGAATAGGATCATTCACTTTATAAGCTTACTTCTTTAGAAAGAAAAATGGGAAGAAAAAGAGATTCAACCATTTCTTTTTCTGCTAATCTTGAAGACAACTATACTATCTTTGGATATAATTTAATTTCAAACAATCGAATTTATTTAAAAATAAGAAAGAAAGGAAGAAAGAAAGGGAGAAAGAAAGGAAAGTAGGAAGGAAGGATGAAAAAATGGGAGGGAGGGAGGAAAGAAGGAAGGAAAAGAGAAAGAACAAGAAGGCAAGGAGGGAGAGAGGCAGGGAGGGAAGAAGAAAAGCCTTAGGTAAAATTATTAAAATCCTAAAACTGCAAGAATGCTTAGAAGCGGTGTAGCCCAATCTACTCACCAATGCAATAATACCTTCTTGTCTTCTCTATTGGTCTTATAGATAAGACCTTCTTGTCTTATCTATCTTCTTTATTTATTTATTAATTATTATTATTATTTTTTTAAAGACAGGCTGTCTTTCACCCAGGCTGGAGCGCAGTGGCATAATAATAGCTCACTGCAGCCTTGAACTCCTGGGCTCAAGCGATCCTCCTAACTCAGTAGTAGCTGGGACTACAGGCATGAGCCACCACACTTGGTTTTTTGGTTTTTTTGTTTTTTGATAGAGGCAGGGTCCCTGCTCTATTGCCCAGGCTGGTCTCAAACTCTCGGTCTCAAGTGATCTTCCTGCCTTCGCCTCTCAAAGTGCTGGGATTACAGCCATGAGCCACCGTGCCCCATCTTCTTCTTCACAATCAATCACGGTGAAAGGGAACACAAGATCTACTTTATTGTTAGACACACCTAACTTATTATTCAATGTTTTCTTATGTTGAATTTGAATATACCTTCTTATAACTGTTACTCATTTGTCCTAGTTCTACACTTTTAAGACCTACTGAGCTCCGTCTACTTCCTTTTCCTCAAGAAAGCCCTTCAAGTATTGAAAAACCCGATAGCCTGAGGCACTCAGGACCTGTCCATGCCAACGCCTGAGCTTAGCAGGAGCAGAGCAAGCAGGAGCAGACCATCCCCCAAAGGGAATGCAGCTCTGGGAGCAGGCCTATGACATCATTCTGATTAGAGAAAATGTTGCAGCTGGACCCCTGCGTTGTAGAGCATTTGTTAAACATTAAACAGTGAGGCCCATCTCCACAGGGAAACTAGAAACAACTGCAAATGGGGTCAGACTTGCCCAAGGGAGCCTGAGGCAGAAGTATTCTGACATGAGCATAAAGGATTGATGTCTCTGATGTAGTTCGTAAGGCAGTTCTTACTTTTGCAGTCTTTGGTTTAGTAACAGTGCAATGGTTTGATTCTACCGAAGCTAAGCAGAAAGTCTGTACACAAAGGCATTATTTTGCCCCGTGCAGGGAGATGGAAAACTTAAGAATTAACGAAAGAGGATGGAAGCTGGTTTACACAGTGGAGCATCCGGCTCCAGGCAGACTAATAGGAAGTTCTACTGCAGCTCATACACAGGCCCTCAAGATGATAGATGAACCCTATGCAAGGACAGTGATCACGGGGAATCTTGGTGGAACTAAAAGTTCAATCACAGGAAGGAAATCTAGACTGAACATAGTGCATTCTTTATTGAAAAGGGGTCTGTTTTTGTTTTTTCCAAAAATTTCAATTACAGATTTGCTGCAGCTACAGTTGAAGTCGTGGCGCAGGAAACAGGACACAGACAGCAAAGTTTGAAGTGTGGCAGCTAATAGGAATAGGTTTAGAGTCATCACTTTGCCTAGATAGTTAGAAATATTCCTCATGTTTAAACCCTCTGGATAAAGGGGAGGGAACAAAATGCCTACAAAATCACCCACAGAAAAAAAGGCAAATACAAAGAACCAACCAAATAGGACTAAACAGACATGGATTCTGATGGGGCAAATAGGCAAGTGATATGTAGTGGAAATAAGTTTGCAGGCCTTCAGACCATTAAGTCAGACCCTGAGGGACATGTCCATAATCCTAGTGGGAGGAAGAGATAGGCATTGATTGGGCCTAAACATTGGATCTGAAATGGCCTCATGTGATGGCTATTTTTATGTGTCAGTTTGACTGGGTCACAGAATGCCTGGATAATTGGTTAAACATTATTTCTAGGTATGTTTGTGAAGGTGTTTCTGGAAGAGATCTGCATTTGCTTTGATGGACAGAAGTAAAACAGAAGGCCCTCCACAATCCTTTGAAGGCCTGAACAGAACAAAGAGGCAGAGGACAGTTGTATTATCTCTGCCTGACTGGTTGAGCTAGAAGATTGATCTTCTGCTCTCTATGCTCCTGATTTTCAGGTCTTCAGATGCAGACTAGACTCTGCATCATTGGCTCTCTGGCTCTCAGGCCTTTGAACTACCTCACCAGCTTTCCTGGGTCTCCAGCTTGCAGACAGCAGATCATGGGACTTCTCAGCCTCCATAGTTATTGGAGCCATTACCTTATAAAAAGTCTCTTTATCAATAGAGAGATGGTATAGATAGATATAGATATAGATAGATATAGATACAGATATAGATATAGATATAGATATCGGGTTGATAGTCTGTTCTCGGTGCTTGATGTGCTCTTGGCTGAAGAATGACCAGATACATTGAAAGCAAAGTAAGCATGAAACAAAGTTTATTGAGGAAGAGCAAGATAGGCTTATAGAGCAAGAGCAGGATGCATTCGCAGCAGATGATGAACAGGCCCCCTGTCATAACAAGAGGCTCTGGTTGTGGTCTGGGGTCCTGTTTTATATTGTCTGGATTGGGCCCTCCTCGTGGTTCAAATGTCATTGTTGAACCACTTTGATGGACAGTTAATGACATATAATTAGTCTTTAGTTACTCTAGGTCATCTTCCAGATCCTATTGTACCTAGGCTGGCTGGGGAATTCCCTGCATTCTTTTGCAGGTTGGCAGGGCATTCCTCCTTCCCCCAGGTGTGGCAATCGCTCAAGGCAGCACTAAGGCAGAGTGTCCACTTTTGTCTCTAGGAGAGCCAGAGGTCCCTCTAACCTAACACAGACATAGACATAGACATAGACATAGACATAGACATAGACATAGACATAGACAAAGACAGACACAGACACAGACATGGCTTATTGGCTCTGTTTCTCTGGAGAACCCTGACTAATACATCTCACTAATGTTGGTATAGCACTAATAATAGAAAAAACTAATGATATTTTCTATAGTTTTATAATGACAAATGAAATGTAAGAATTAGGATGGAGGATTTTGCAACTAAAAACAAACAAGAAAAAAATTAATTGCATTCACAATATTGGTCTTTAAGGAAAAGGTATAGGCAGTTTATATGTTACTAAACTGGGCAACATTACTCTTAGGTCTTTTGGATTGATTTCTCAGCTCACAATGAACTCCAGAAGTAAAACAAACTTACTTTACCTTCTGAAGTAAGCCCCTAATAACTTTGCATTTGTTTCTAAGTTAGAGCAATGATATTTTCCATAGAAATTGAACAAAAGAAATTCTAGTTCCATCTGGGCTAGTGTTTTGAATGGGATGATATGAACTGAAGCATCTCCCATGTGGTCTGAGAAGCAGTGGGAGAAGTCTGCAACAGAAATGCAAAGAGAGACAAATATGAGGTACACAGAATCCTTCTTAGTTTATGGCTCTAATTTTAGTTTATACCCCCAAATTCCTTCCCAACTGAGCCCACCATATTCTTTCCAGTACATTCTGTAAGCTACCTCTATATTTTTTAAATAAACACCTCTCTTTTGCTTTAACTAACTTTACAATGTTTTTTGTTACTGATAACCAAAGTCCTATATGCTATAGAACAGAGCAGAATTCTTGTTTGTGCAGGAACATAGGCTAATATTTAAAATAGCGAGTTGTGAAAGCCAAATGACAATTGGATTTTGGTTTGAGTTTGCCTTACAATAGGTATAATGAAACCTCCAAAATCCCCTAATTGTTTTTCTAATGATTCAGATATAAAATCCATGGTCATTTTTTTTTTTACTAATACTTCCTGCAGTCAGTCTGAACTGCCTGGCATAAGCTTGGATTGGACAAAACTCTCAGAGAAGACTTTGGACAGAATCAAGCATGTTGATTAATTCACTTTAGCAAATGTTCCACATACTGAGCACCTATTATGTGTTTTAACACTGGTCTGGGTGCTGGCATTTCACTGATGGACAAGATGCAGTTCAAGAAGACAGGAGTCTGTGGAGAAGATTTAAGAGGGAATTTCAGCACAGGGTGGTGTGTCCTACAATAGGAGTAAATCTGGATGATATGAAAATGCAAAGAAGGGGCATCTATGCCAGTCTTTAGAGATCCAGAAAGGGTTTCCAGGGGAAATGAGGCATAAGGTAATATCAAAAAGATGAGTAGAAGTCAAGCCAGATTAAAGAGTTAGGGTAAGGCGAGCAGGTCCCTAGGCCAAAGCAAAGCATGTTCCAAGTCCTGTAGGCAAGAGTTAGCATGAGGAATTTTTCACTATGGCTGGCACCTAAAATCAGAGCAGGAACTGGTGAGAATAAAGCTAGACAGATAGCAAGATTCAGATTCAGTGTGAGGACCTTGGATTTGATCCTAAAGGCAATGGAAAATCTCTGATGGATTTTAAGCAGGGGAATTAAATGATCAAAAATGTGTTTTAGAAAGATTATGCTCTCCTAAATGGGTGGAATGATGGCAAGCCCACCTTCAAAGAGACCTGGAGAAGTAAGCTGGTTCAGTAATCCATGCCAAACACGATGATATCCAAGATTAATAGAGTAAGCGTGAGGATGGAGAAAATGAAAAACACAGAGAGCTAATGACTAAAGCACTCTGCTGTGGAGGTTGTACTAAAAAATCTGAGATAAAGGGTCGGGTCACTTCTTAGCACAATCCAAAAACCAAAGGCTTTGCTGTCAAGTGAAACCATATCAGAATATTTCAGAGTTGATTTCTGTTCCAGAAAAAAACTTACTCTTGGTAATTTTTATAGTTATCAGAACCTCAAAGGGCTTCAAGACTGTCTGGAAAACTTTACTTAACCACTTTACTGCCACATAAGTTACAAAGCCCGGGGCCGGCCATAAAGATGTTAATTTAATGAATATTCATAATCAATAAATATTCATTAAACAACATTTCCGTTCCAGGCGTGCTGTTGCTCCTGGCAGGTCCCGCCTGCATGGCAGAGTGCACTTGTTAAATGAGTGTTGCTCATTGCAGAAACACCTTATGGGATTTCATGAAAGAAGCTGCATTCATCTACAGTACATACAGATGTGTAGAGACAAGTTGGAACAAATTCTGTACAAAAGGGGGAAAAAACCTTTTCCTCTTTGGAACAATTCTTGAGTTTCACACGTCAAATGTGTGGCCAAATATGTGAAACTCTGTGGGGCAAACCAAGTAGAGTTCAAAAGGTTTTATTTCTTCTGTCTCTATATTCTGGGTATGTGCAAAGGCAGGGGTTCCTAACCAGCTCTGTGGCTGCCCGACAGAAGCCAGTTTGTAAATGCAAACAGAGAGTTGTGAGCATAAATGATCAAATATATATATATATATTTCTTTTCTGTCTTGTATGATGGCTTTTAAGAAAGCTTCCCATTTTACGTTAGGTGAAGTGGCTATAATGATGTATACATTTCAGTTGGCATATATGTGTTCCATTAAAATAAATTATTTTTCTAAAAAATGGAAACCACTACTCACAAGTGTTTCTCATTAGGAATACAACAGAATTCTCCATGACCACCACCCAAGGAATCTTCACATGTTCTTTCACACTGGTAATAACTGACAAAACCTACTGACGGTGACAATAAACAGATAAATTCTGTTTCAGAATTTCCTGTTTATCAATACTAGGTAAAGAACCAAATATTCCACACTTTTCTGTATTCTCAAGATGCTGCAAGACCCTCGCTTTCTGTTACTTCCATAGATTCCCTCAGGGAAACAATCCTGTTCTGCAGTGTTCTAAAAGTATGATGAGCTTTTGGTCAGTGTATAATCTTTTCCTTCTTTCAGATACTTTGGGTTCTTCCCCCATGCCTGGGTATCCATGGGCATCACCCTAATTGGTGGGCATTTAAATCAGATTAAACACTCCAGTTGTTTTGCTAGTGTGCTACTAATTCACTGAAAAAGAAGGTTAGTCCGGCAAGGAGCATCTTTAGTGCTGGGTTTCAGGCTCTTTGAAAGAGTGGGCCATGAAGCAATGATAGATTCATAGAAACTTCACGGGAAATTCAATGAGTTTTGGTGGTGGTGTTGCTACTGCTGTTCTTGTCGATTTTCATTATTGAGTAGGCTGGTTCATAAAACTCCTCTCCACATACTCTCAGCAACCTTCATTCCAAGAAAAATGAGAGTTTGCATGCAGAGGGAGATCTCTCTAATAATTTAACCTTTTGCATTTTTTTCTTCAATCTTGGAACTTTGATTAAGACTTGCATATTTCAGATAAAGTACTGAGGTTCGTGATTCAGTAAAGATGGTATTTACTGCCATCCGCCTTGACAGTCTTTGGATAGAAAATGTGAGAGGTGAAAGGTTGGCTGGAAGGGCTTATTGCCTCCAGCATACAGATGGAAGAAGCAGTCTCCCCTAGGGCACACTATCAAAGGAAAAATGATATCCTTATATTTTTTCCTCTCTGCTTTCTGAGTGAACTTTCTCTTAATAGTCCTTATATCACATTATTTTCCTTTTTAAAAGGACAATATAGAAACCACAGGACTCTCATAACCAAAGTAATTGCCTCTCAAACCCAGGTCACTAATTAGCCAAATTAAATTTTTCATATACTCAACAACCATTCTCACTATTGGGTGCTTGCTAGTCCTCCAAAGGAGGCTCTAATGGTCATCTTATTTTACCTAAGCAATTTTAATTGCATCTTGTGGCATACCATTAGTTTTATTAGTGAGTTGCTTAAGCTTGCTCATGAATAATAATTGTAAAATACAATAAATTTTTAAATACAAAGTATAAGAAAAGTGATCTCAAATACATTCCTTGGAGACTAATTTTAGCCCAAGTTGGGCTTTGTCTATAAATTTAATTTTCTTCAATCTGAGAATGAAAAGCTACAACGGAAAGTGTCCATCTAAATTGGCTCAATGTGACACTGTATTTTACACAATTGTATTTTAAGAAACTGTAATGAAATGATTTAAAAACTATGTATTGCTGAGAATATCTTTGTGACTATGATGACTTTGTCAAGCTGCAGAGGTCCTTTGGCCTAGACCTTGATGATCTATGTAATTTAGCAATATTCACATTATTTCTTGCTGCCAATTCACAGGAAGATAACATTTCTAAAGGTATTTTAAGAAAAAAAAAAGTCAGTTAAAAAAGTAAAGAAAGCAGATCAATCTGTCTTGTAGTTCAACTTCCCAGTCACACTAAGCATTGCATTCCAGGTAGCAAAGCCTATTTGTTTGAGAGAGCACAGGAATAGTGTCTTCTGGAGCAATGCAACAGGGTGGCAAGGATAAAGGAATTGTGTTTTCATATTGAAATCCTATGTTGCTTACCTTAAATTTTGCCCAACTTGAAATTGTAGCGGAGAATTAAATATGATTACATTTTCATTGAGATAGACAAAATCTTTCAGTTGATTAAACATTCTAAAAAACTCTTCTTCAAACATATTTCCTAAACTCCTTTAACTAAAAACTCTTCTCCAACATTGCTACTCTTCTCCAATCTTTTTCCTCAAACAAAACACAGAGATTTTTGCCATCTTGACTTCACTCTAGATGTTTCTCTCCCCCCGGCTTGCTCTCCATTCAGCTAAGCCAGGAGTAGCAAGCCCAAAAGTGTGAAACTGCAGCTTGTAAGGCAGTAAGTGTCAGGGCGCTGGGGAAATGGAGTCAGATTTTTTAAGCATTTATGTTCACAACTCAAACATAACCAAGTAAAGCGACAACAACAATAACAACAGCAACAAACCTTCTTACCAACAACACATGCCTTTTAGCTTATTTTATCCCGGGAGGAGCCAGCCAGTTACCCCTGTCTAAATCCTACTGTTTCTTCAGAGCCCAAGTCCAGTTCTAGTTACTTTTGTGAAGACGTCTCTGAATACCCAGGCCTCAGTCACCATGACTTCGTGTCTTCACAATGTAGCATTTATCGTTAGCGCCGTTTAGTTTTCATACATATATACCGAAAGATCAAAGAAGGTTCAGGGCAAGTTATCAGACTTTAGTGCTTTACTGTGGGGGCCTTTTCCGAATGGCTAGCAAGGAACCAGCAGGGGAGCCTCTGCTTCCCCAGTGGTATAAAACCACCAGAACACCAGAAGCCCAGAGCTTGTTAACTCTTGAAGTGCTGCAGTGGATGGAGCCCAAGAGCTGAAGCAAGAGCTGTCAGCTCTGATATGTGGCCTGGTGAACCAAGGGCATGGAAAGGAATGATATCAGAGCTTGTGTCCTCGGGGACATTGTCTCTCATTCTCTTAACATTTTTCAACAGATCACATATGGTAGTCTCAGTCTCTACTGGGCTTGTTTGGAAACATCTCCTTTGAAACCAAATAACTTATAATTGTTGTCATTACCAGGTGACTGATATAACATATGACAGCTGTCAGCGAATCATGTCTATCATATATTTAATGAGAAGGCTTATCAGCCACAGTGGAACCTTAATTAATTAGGCATTCTCCATTGTAAAGTAATACACAAACATTTAGATTACACTTGCATGAGATAAGCAGCATGAGTCATAGTACAATAATATACCAGTCCTGTGAATGGAGAAACTGAGACTAAGAAGTTAAAAATGATTCATTCAAGGACACAGAAATAATCAAGGACAAAAACGCAGAAGGGAACTTGGACTTTCCTCTCTCCTGTGCTGGTTTTTCAGAAAACTCTTCCTTTACCACCAGGGGCAGTAATAGCATCCAAAGGCCCTTTGGAAATGCAAGTATTTTGCATACAGATTTAAAATTCACGGAAATGGAACTTAAAAAGCAGCTGCAGGACATAGTAGAAACACTTGACTCTGCTAACTGTAAATTGATAATGAAGTTGTTTTTCTATTCTCCATTCTCTACATTCCCCTAACTAAAGGAATGGTAGCATCCACAGCACCCTCAAGCTTGGCAATTTGCTTTTTACCCAGATATATTTTGCAAAGATGAAGTGTGCATGTCAGTTTGCAAAACAGCATGACTCTGTTAGCCTTTGCTCACTTTATCCTGTGCCAAAAAATGCAGAGCTGATAGCATCTGTTTCCACTACCCCCGCTATCCCAATCGTCGAAAAAGCATAAAGGTTGGGAAGGAAGTTCTGAAAGATTTCACATGCCTGTACCTTACCAGGAAACCCGCTTTCTTCCATGCATTCATTCTGCTTCCCTTACTTGTGTCTGACTCACATGTTTAACTGGAAGATAACTTGGGAGGAAGTCAAGGGGAAAAGATCAAGGGTTAAGAATTGTATTAAGTTCTAAGTTTACCAAAAAAAGAAAAAAAAGTGGTGTCAAGTGTTTTTAAATGGGAATTAAGCAGAATGGCCTTTAAAAACAGAAAAAGAAAGAGAAAGAAAAAGAAACATTCTTCCTCAGATCCTATGAAAGTTATGTTAGAACATATTAGACCCAGGGTAAGAAATTTAACTTTTATTGGAAAATTTCAGGAGACAGATCAAAATATCTTAAATTACAAAGCAATGCAAAATCAAAGAAACAAATAACACTATGTTTACTATATCAGTTCCCTTATGGAAAACCAGGATGAAAAACTGAAAATTTCTAAAAGCAAATGCATATGCTAGCATTCTTTTCCTTGCTGTTACTTTTTATTTCATTCTTCTTTATGTGTATGCAAGGATAATTCACTGATAATGGTTGGGAAAATGTGAATCAATTTAGAGAAAAGAAAATTTTGTGTAACATAGTTAAGCCAACCTGCTTATCCTTCCATGTCAAATAACCCTATATATATGTGGCCAGAAGACAGGACAAGAATGAGACAGAGAAACAAAGAGGTATATTTAGAGGGAAAAGAATGCTTTTATCTGTTTTGTTGCATGTGACCTTGAAGAATCTGTTGACCTTCTTACTCAATTACCAAAATTAAAGGATATCCAGAAATACCGTGAACATTGTATTATTATGGAAAGTGCTTTGCAAAGCTTGTTAATAAGGGAATAATCACAATGATATAAACATGCTTTTATATCATGTTTTATTAATATTTTGGAATTAAATATACAGAAGTGAATATACATACAACTTCTAAAATTTTTAATTTGATATAATTTCAATAATTGTTTATTATTCCATTTAAAATATTAATAGTTCATACAAAATAAAGAGTATTTTAAGCCTTAAAACAGGTTTATATCACTGGTAAAGCACTTTCCATAATACTTCCCTGTTCAAAATAATCCCGTATTCCATTTAATGAGGGCAGCGGGTTCAGAAGGTCTGCAGATTTCTCAAGGTCACGTACAGCAAGCACTTGAGTCTCACTCTCTTTTATACACTGGATTTAGATTTATTCAGACATATTCAGATCTGATTCCCTTGCCCTTACAAACGTTTCACTTAAAACTTTCAGTGCCATATTTTTAATATTGGAGAATAGCCTGATCTAATATACATGATTTTGCTTTATATTTATTATTCACGGCTCTTTCTCTTTTCATCTGAAATTTAGTAATAAAATTCTAGTTATATGAGCCAATAACTTTGTGACATTAAGCCATCTGTCTAGCCTTTTTAAAATTTTATTTTATTTTATTTTGAGACAGGGTCTTGCTCTGTTGCCTGGGCTAGAGTGCAATGGCATCATCATAACTCACTGCAACCTCAAACTCCTGGGCTCAAATGGTCCTCCTGCCCCAGCCTCTCAAGTAGCTGGGACCACAGGTGCCAGCCGCCATGCCTGGCTAATTTTTGTATTTTTTACACAGAAGAGGTCTCGCAAGTGGCCTGGCTAGCCTTGTATGTTTGACTCAATAACAAGCAATCGATGACTTCCTGGAACAATTAACAAGTTTTCACAATGAATAGAAGGAAACTTTTGCTTAAGTGTAGTCTTTAGAGAAGTTAACACACGTTAACTTCCAAAATGATACACATTCGCATTAGTAATCTCTCACAAACTGTACATACATATAGCATTATCCTCTATTTACATCATAAACCATAATATTTACCCAAATAGTTTAGTGCAGTAGCAAACTAAAGGGTAACCATGTAGAAAGTTTTTTGGGATAAACTAAAGTATATATGCATTCATGGCATTGAGCATATTGTGCTGCAAAGTTTTTAGCATATTTGTTACAATAAAATAAATGTTTACCAAATATAACAATTTAACAATTCACGTGTTACTTTAATTGTTCCCTCAGACAAAAATAAATACAGGCACAGTGTCTGTGTATGTTTACCTCTGTCTGCCAGCCCCCTAAGAACACCTTCCAAAGGTAGACTAATGTGATTGTAAAGACAAACGCCTTATCGCACAATCACACCGAGGTGCTCAAAGAAATCAAACTGGTTCCAAATATGTATTTGCACTTACATGCTGCAAACATAGATCACTTAAAGATGTTGTAATTTAAATATGTAAGCTAACCTACTCTTTATTAAGATGTTTGATAGCTACTTTTTAAAATAAAACTTTTCTTGTCTATACTTGCAAAGCAATGTAGAGGCATTCATTTAAATAATTCCCACCAAAAAAAAAATACATTCTTTTGGAAATAATGAAAGCTAAAAAAGTAAATTCATCTCATTTTTAGTTGAATTACTAGAATAATTACTCCAGTTCATTCTACGAGTATAAAGGAGGTAGAAATATTGCTTCTGGATGTGACCAAAACAAAATTTCTATGTGTCTATGGTTCACATAATGGTCCCTGCAAGATCAACATTTTGGAAATTAGTAGGTTCAGTTATTTTTAACAGGTTAAAAATTATATAGCTGATTTTTTTTAAGTATTTGGAAGTTGCTCAGACAGATATTTATGAAGTAAAATTTTTACTGTTTTTTTCTCAAAGCATGGAAATTGAAAAAAAAAAAAAAAAAGCCAGAAAGAGAAAAAGAATCTTAGGCCAGAATTTTTCCTTACCAAACAGGGATGGGACACTGGAATTGCAGCATTTGATCGCGATTCCAACTGGATATTTTACTGGCTGCTTGACAGTGAAATTTTAACGTTTTTGTAACTATTGCAAATATTTTTTTAAATGTCCAAGACCTCGTAATAATTTTACCAAGATTTATCATGAGTTTATAATTATTACTATAACAGTTTTTAAATTAATGATGAAGAGAACTAAAGGACCACTATTACAATGAGAAGGGAATATACAAAATGCAATCAGGGATGTTCTAACTGGTTGGAGTACAGTTTCCATTGTAAGTACTTAATTTTGCCATTTCATTGTGATTTCACAGGGTTTTTATCCTAAAATATCAGAACTGGTTTTTTTTGTCTCTCTGCTGCCCAGGCTGGAGTACAGTGGCGTGATCATAGAACCCCTGGTTCAGAACTTTTAAAACAAATTGAGAAATTGCTATTAAAATGTTAGACAAATAAAACATTCCTTTTTTTTTTTCAAAAAAAAAATTTTACTAATCTGTCTAGTGAGGAATTCAATATAGCACTGAGGAAAAGAGCCTGTGCTTTAGTCCCAGAGTGATATGAGTGGGAGACTCAGATCTGCCATTTGCTACATATCAAATCTTACAGAAATTATCTAATCTTGTGAACATTCGTTTTACCTTTTAACATGACATAATAATAGTATCGAGGTCATTAAATCAGTTGATGATTAAAATAGATAATGAATAAAGCACTAGCACAGTGTTTGGCATATAGAAAATAATAAATATTAGTTAGTATTGTTAATAGGATTTTCCACTAATAGCAATAAATATGGTTCATTTGACCAAAATAGAATTTTATAGGCAACACATGCTTACTATGGTTTTTATAGGTAAAGATACATCTTATCACTGGGAGTTGATGACAATCACTGCAAAATGAGGATTAAGCAGAAGATATGATGTGCATGTCTAAATTCTGTATTGAAGAATGAAAACACATATGTTCAACAGCACATTATAGCTCAGTGAGATGTCACCGTTGTGACAAGATATGAACTTCTCAATGTAAAAACAAATAGATGCGATACAGCCATAACTGTCAGATCATAATTCTTTTTCTATTAAACTGCTTAGTTTTCTGTTTCTCCCTCAGATGCATAGTGAAACATAAATTGTCAACATTCCCTTTATAGGTTAAAAATTAAGGAAAAATATAGGCCATGCAGAACCAAATAGATCTAAACCAAAACAATAAAAGGGGGATAACTAACACATACTTATTTTTCTTTAAACTTTGTTAAAGTGAGAGACTTTGAAATGACTTAAGGATGTGAGTGTCTTTCTGTGAGTCTAATACAATGATGTAGTAGCCCTAAAGACAGCATGCAATGTAGCAGTTGCTATGGTAACAAGATGTTTTTTATTGAAGAGCAGTTAAAATAGTGGCATATAAATAACATATGTACAGTATATTGTCTTTGAGCGAATGACCTTTGCCCTTGGACCATAAGAACATGTTTTCTTCTTTTCCAAAATTCTTGTCTATTTTTGATGTGCATATGTATCCAATAGACTGGTGATCAAACTGCCCTCTTTGAAGCTGCACAGGGTACAGATCTGTGGTGAAAAAATAAAAAGTGACTCAATATTATATACGCAGTTAAAGGAGTTGATGAGTTGGAAATTAAAGCATTTACATTAGGTGCTGTGCTGAAAACATTTTGTACTTTACAAGCCCACTACACAATTAAAACTTATAATACAGTTATATTTTCTTGTAATTTGGAAGGAGGGTTACTATGTATAGAAACTAATTGTTTATACCAAAAAAAAAAAAAAAAAAAAAAAAAGGAAAATATAACTACAGGCAGAGAAGTTAGAAATCTTCTGTGTTCAGAGACTGGGCACTGCTGGAGAGAGGCCACTTCATTTGAAGTACTGAGTGCAGGCCTAGGTTTACCTTTCCTGTTCTCTGGCCTTGGGCAAGTCACTTAGTGACTCTAAGTCTTTTCTTCAAAACAGAGATAGGGCTAACTTAACTGCCACAAAGATTAGGCAAGGGTATCGACGTAGCAAATGCAGATGAGATTGCTATGCAGATGTAAATCAGTGTTCATATAAATTACATGAAAAGAAATATTTGGTAAGGTCAAATTTTAGAAATAGTTTGTCCTACCTGGCTTTAAAATGGCAGACACAGTGCTAGTGACAATTAAACTAACTTTCTTGTTATTTCATGGTCAAATAGTCGGTGTTACTTAGCTGGTAACTACTGACCTTATAGATTATAATGGATCAACATGTTAGTTTCATAAATGTAACTTAGACTTGTGTATTTGAGGGTGTGACAGATATTCTGAATGCTTTGCCTAAAATAATCATAATTGGAGATTAAATTTTTATGTGTATATACATATATGTGTATAAAATCTACTTATCTATGTATAATATAGAATACATATGAATTACATATATAATACATATGTGTATATGTGATGTATTATATTTGTATGCGTAGACATACAGATATAGTACATATACATATAGATATCTAGTTATATAATAGGAATCTATATATAGATATATATGTATATGTATAAGCACATATATATATGTCATTACTTATCTGGCACACAAAGAGATTGAAAGAAGACAAAAGCAATATAAGAAGAGGACAGGTGAGAGGCTATTTGTTTCTGTAAAATTCTGTTGATTCTTGCACGGAATGCAGGGAGAACAGGAAATAAAATGCAGGGTGGAAAATCTAATAGGAAATCTCATTATAAAGGTGGGGTCGGTGAAGAACTACAGACTTAGTATATACAGTAAATGAGTAAGCAATAAAATAAAATAAAACTTGAAAATAAGAGTAAGCAATAAGATCATAAAGTCTTATAAAGCAGATTTGAAAATGAGCTAAAACATTAATAATATATTGATATTAAGATATTAAGAAATAAATAATATGTATACATATTATAAACAAAGAAATAAAACATCATAGATAACATGACAGTTAACAGAAAAATTCGAGAAGAATTTATCAATTGCTAGAATTAATAAGAAAGTTTAATAGGGTTGTTCCATTCAAAATCAATATATAAATATATTAAATTATATCCAACAGCAATAATATATTAAACAATATATGTGAAATATGAAATAGTCAATTTAAATAATATCAAACTGTAAAAATGCCTAGGAATAAATCCAAACAGTAAAGTGCAAATTTTTTATGTAAATAAGCACTAAACTTTATGGAAATGCATTTTTAAAATCCACTTAAATTGGAATATACCCAACGTTTATGAATTAGAGGACTTAGTACCATGAGAAGATGAACTTTTCTTAAGTTCACTACAATTCCAATCAAAACAACAACAAATGTTTTACAGAATTTGACAGAATGAATCTAAAATTAGCATGGAAGACCAAACAACCAAGAATAGTTTAGATATTTCTAAGAAAGAAGAGCAAGGTAGATAGAAATACACGTATCAAGGTAAATTAGGAAAAGAACTAGTCTTTTAGGCATCACAGTTTGAGAAAGACCAGCAAACCCTTATACATCCAATTCAAAGGATAGTGATTAGGATACTGAACATTCTCAAATTGGGGGTTAGGGGAAGGCAGGAGTGAAATTTTACAAAAGTTAAAGTCAAAAGAACTGTGAAATGTTTAGCATAGAGAAAAAGCTCAAGGATGAAGAAAATTGGTCTTTAAATATTTAAAGAATTGATACATGGAAGAGGAACTGGACTCTTCGGTCCATCAGTCTTAGGTAGTTACAGTGGGGTAAATTTTGGAGTAATATATGGCAGAACTTCCTGACCATCTTAATAGCCTAAATATCGAACAAGTATTTTTGGTGGTGGTGAGGTCTCTATGACCAAGACTGTCTCAGTAGGAACTAGACAGTCAACAGGCAGAGGTGACATAGAGGTGAATTGAGACTCAGTGAATATTATAATGTCTTCCAAACCAGAGATTTTTTTTTTTGAGCTTCTTTTTCATGTTTTCTTTCCTTATTTTTATGGTATCTATTTAACAGAGTATGGTGTAATACAGAATTTTAAATAACGTAATTATTGAAATGAATAAATTATTTATAGAATTTTATAGAAATAGAAATTAAATGTGAACACACGCTATCTCTTAACTCACATGGAAGCTATAATTTGAATAGTAAAATATGGTAAGACAGCAAAGACCTTTTGAGAAATTCTTAATAAGTTTCGGAACTAAATTGCTATTATATAAAGGTCATGGAGTAATTTTAGTCATTGCTACCAGACCCGGGAAGATGGTCAGGGTCATTGCTGCCCTTCTTCCCTAGACCTAGCAGTAACTTTCCCACAATGTCAGAATGTCACATATGAGGATGTGCAAACCCTCTTATTCAGGATCCAAGAGATTGCAGAAAAATAAATACCCTAAAATATATAAATTTTCCAAGCAATTCATTTGTGATTATTACAGAACACCAGGTTCACATGCATTATTTGACAGGTCCCTACAAGTGATATTTGCAACGTAAAGGCCTTAGCAACAACAAATTGGATTAAAAATCACAATCCCTGTGTCTCTAGATGACTTCAAGTAGTTCAAAAAGTCAGTGTCTGAAAGAGTGTGCAAATTTAGCACATCACAGTAAAGAGATCATGACCTAAAACCCAGTTACCCCGAAGCCAAATATGTTTGTGCTTGCCTTTACAGGAACCAAGAATCATTCAACTCATTCATGTCCTGCATGAATTTAAACTACAAAATGAAAGGAGTTTTCAATGACTTCTAGGCCCTGAGAATGGGGTTCCTACTTTCTTTTCCATCTTCAAATTGAGCAGTGTTGATTTACATTTTATATAAAATTTTATGTAAATGTTTTGATTAAAGCGCCCTCTTTTAAAATTTATCTTTGAAAACCACTGGGCAAGATCATTCTTACGATCCCATACAGCTCTAAATTTTTTGAGAACAGAAACTGTGCTCATCTTTCTCCTCTCCTATTCCAAATTCCCAGCACAGTGCCTAAGATTGCTAAAGAAATATTGCTGTATGGATGAATGAATAAATAAAAGATGAACAAAACAATTTATAATGCTCTGATGAAATACAATGAAAGATATGAGGAACATTTCTAAGAAGTACACTGTAAATGTTTCTTTATAAAGATTTCTTCATTTATTTACCAAATGTGTACTGAGCACCTACTTTGTGCATGTACTATTCTATACAGTTGGAACACATTAATGAACAAAAGAGAAAAAGATGGATGATAAACAGCAGACATAAATAAATAGCCTGGTAGAAGGTGATGATTGCTATAGAAATAAAAAGGAAGGTATGTGAAGCTAAAGAAGCTGTTCTCATAGAAATAGAGAGTAGAATACTGGTTACTAGAGGCTGGGAAAGGGAAGGGAGGGAGGATAGGGAGAGGATGGTAAAAGGATGCTAAATTACAGCTAGAAAGGAGAAATGAATTCTAGTGTTCTATAGCACTGTAGAGGGACTATAATTAACAATTTTTGTATATTTTCAAATGTCTAGAAAAGAGGATTTTGAATGTTCCCAACACAAAGAAATGATAAATGTTTGAGATCATGGATGTGCTAATTACCCTGATTTGATCATTACACATTGTATATATGTATCGAAATACCACTCTGTACCCCATAAATATGTACAATTATTACATGTCAATTTTTAAAATTTTTTTAAAGAAAGAAGTAGAGAAAGAGAGAAAGAAAAAGAGAAGAGAAATAAAAGGATAAAATATGAAACAGTATAAAGGGGTCCAGGGAGACCCAGGATGGGGAGGTGAGAGGTTGTAGTAATAAATAGGGTAGTCTCAGAAGATCTCATTGAGAGAATGACATATGATCAAAGATTTGAAGATGGTGATCAAATTGGTTGTGCAGAATACCTCCGAAAAGAAGTCTAGGCAGAAAAAACAGCTAGTGCAAAGTCCCTAAGACAGTAGCACACGGTATCTTCAAGGAACAGGAAAGAAGCCAACATTTCTAGATTGGAGTGAGCAAGGGGGAATGGTAGCAGAAGATAAGATTGTCTTAGTCTACACTGCTGTCATAAAAAAAAAAAATCATAGACTGCGTATCTTAAACAACAGAAATTTATTTTCTCACAGTTTTGGATGATAGAAGTGTCAAATCAAGGTCCAGCAGGGTCAATTTCTGGTGAGGGTCAATTTCCTGGCTTGTAGACGGAAACCTTCCTATGGTGTGTTCACATGGCCTTTCCTTGGTGGGTGTACATAGAGAGAGCGATGATCTCTCTCTCTCTCCCTGTCTCTCTCTCTCTCTCTCTCTCTCTCTCTCTCTCTCTCTCTCTCTCTCTCTCTCTCTCTCTCCCCCTGTCTTATTCTTTTTGTAAGGCCAGCAATCTTCTTGGATTAGGACCTCACTCTTATGACCTCATTTAACCTTAATGACCTCCCCAAAATCCTATTTCTAAATACAGTCATATTGGGAGTAGAGCTTCAACATATGAATTTTGGGAGGACACAATTCAATCCATAGCAGAAATCAACAAAGTAAAGTTTGCGGGCAGTTCACATAGTGCCTTATAGATCATTGTAAAGGCTTAGCCTGATTATCTCTGGAATTCTTTACACAAGGGAATTTTATGATTCTGTGTTATATCGGGGCATAGAAGTTTTTCTTCCCATTATTTTTTGGATTTTGACTTAGGGCTGAAATGGTAAGAGACAAAAGCTAAGAAGATACTTGACTTGAGCCTCAAATGTCAGCTTTGAGTGCTGGTGTTTAATATAATTGGAATAATTTGCCTGCATTTATTAATTGAATTCTAGATCACAAACCTTGGAATTAAAACTCCTTTAATTTAACATGCAAATATATGCAGAAACATGCAAAACAGGGTTCATAAAGCAACTGAAACATATCTCTGGGCTTTACGATGGGGTCAAAGCAGGAAGACAGGAGACAAGGAACAAATTCTTTAAGGACAGCTTTTGTATGACCTCGTGAACCAAAATATATGTTGGATGTATACTGTTAAACTGGCTAGTTAAGCTAAAAATGTAAGACACTACTTATTCTAATTATACAAATTCCTACTGTGTGCTTATAATATATACTAATGAGCTAATAGATAATGTACAAAGATGTCTAATTGCCACTTAAGGATCAACTATTCAGCACAGCTGGCTGAGTATCCTTCCAGTTAACCAGAAATTATCCTGCCCAGTAGAAGAAGCTGATTCAATCTTTGTTCAATGACATTAAGAAAAAAATAAGTGCAGCTGCAGGATATAGGTACAGTTATGCATTGGAATTATCACCAAAGCTGAATTAATTGTAAAAATTTTATAAGCTTATATTATTTTCAATCTTCTAATAACTATTTTTATTATTATTGATTATTAGTGACTCACCTTGTTTAATTCAAAAATCAGATTTCTATTATGTGACAAAGTACAGAACATTTCACCAATGCAAATATATGAGAAGGAATAAAGGAAGAAAGTACAGTCATTTGTACATCAGTCCAAGCAGGACCTTACGATCAGCTCTCTAACCTTCTCATTTTATAGCTGAGGGAAGAGACCCAGAGAGGTTAAATAGAGAAATGTGAAATTGAGATGATCTGCTCTTATACAGATTTAATGGCTTCATTCCTAGCTACCCATTCAGCTCCAAGTCTAGTCAAACAAGCGAGTGAATAATAATTTTTTCAAATGATTTCCGTACCATATGACTGACTCTAAAATACACCCTTTACTGTGAACTTTACCAATCAAGCCCAGATTTTAACCCTATATAAGAGGAATAACATTTTCCCAAGAAGATGAGACTACAAAAATTTCTGTGCACTTGCTATTATTAGTGTATTTTTTTAGCTCTCCCGGGAACCATACAGCCTTCCATCCTGTTTCATATACGATCCCCAAAACAGTTTTCAAACCTAAAAGGGAGGAAGCCATCCAAATAAAAAATTAGCATCCATTAATTTATTTCTCTAAATAGGGGAATTTCACATAAAGCAGATCTGTGTTCTTTATCTACACTAGACCATATTACCACGAGAATACTTAAAGAACAAAAAAAAGGACACCAAAGACCTTTATTATGACTCCATGCACCCAAGGGTCATTGCTCTACTGCAATCAGTGCTTATGGCTACAGTTACAAGGTGATGACTTCTATAACACTGTCATGAGTTATAACCCAGAAAGTAATATGAAGCAGAGAAACCAGCAAAGCTGACCCAACAAAGATAGATATAAAATTAGCAATGGACTGGAGATAACTTTATGCCAGTTGCTAAGGGCAACATACTACTGATGGATAATGTAATAATGCACATTAAGCCACACTTACCCTGAATAAGTTCACAACATCATTAATATCTGTAGCAGCAGGGGCACCAAGCTGACTGAGGTAAGCAAAGGTGTTGATGATGATATAACTTAGGGAAAGGCCTAACCACTTAATGACCTGATAGGATGCATAACAGGAGAGAGGAAAAAGGACACTGTGGTTTCAGCCTCATTTGTCCTTGCTTTTAACTTAAACAGCCCCTCTAATTCTGTTTCTTTCCACTTCTATCACATTTTACATGTCCCTGATTGAAGGTAACAGACATATCTCTAACTTTATGGACCTGGATTCTCATGTCAGCAAGTCTCTTCCCATATGCCCTGACTGTTCATCCCTAGGCAAGGGCTGTGTCTTTGACAGACCTACCTATTCTTTTTTACTTTTGTTTCTTTTTTATTTTTTTCTTCTTCTCAGAAAGTTGAAAACTAACTTCTATTAAACAAATCTTTACCTATCTTCTACTCTACATGGGAATAGGGGGAAACAAGGAAACAAAAAGAAAAGAGAGTATTTGGGGGGCTGTGCATGCATGAAAGCCATCTCTAAACAAAATCAGGAAGGCAACTACCCCTCCTACTGAAAACTCATCCTCCTCTGTTCCCAGGTCCAGCGTGGTTTACTAGACCACTCACTCTGGCATGCCAAATCTGAACTTTTCTTTGTTCCATTGATGGTCCCTTACCACCATCTCCTTAGCCAGTTGACTTAGTAATTCCATAACTAAAGCTAATTAATTTGAGTTCTTCTGACAGAAAATGCCTTGACTACAGGGAATGACTTAACGGGAGCAATTTTAAACCTCACGACAGATTCTGGAGTATGAAGCAGAGATAGATTGAGTATGGGATATTGTAGCTTCCTTAAATAATGCCATTAGTCAGCTGCTCTATGTCTTGTAGAGTTGACTCAACATATATGAAATCACAGGCCAGAGAATGTTAGAATTCTCAAGAGCTTTAAAGATCATCTACTCAAACACTCTTACTTTGCGTTTGAGAATTTAAAGTCAGATGACAGTGATTATACAACTACAGTGATCCTGGAGTGTTCTCAACAAATAATAACCTCAGAAACAAGTAGGCACTTGGAGACATGTTGAAAATTATGGGCTGTGGATTCAGGTTGCATAGGTTTGAATCCTGATTTCAGCATGTATTAAGGCTCTCCAATATTGAGCAAGTTACTTAACTTCCCTGTACCTGTTTCCTCACCTGCAAAATTGGACTAATGAAGTTATATATTTCATTGGATCAGTAGAATGGCTATGAGGATTTAATAAAGCAATAAATATAAAGTACTTAAAATAGCACATGCTAAGTGCTTAACAAATTTTATACCATTTATTAAGGGAGTTGCAAAAAAGTCAGTAGGGGTGGGCTGTAGTTATTTTAAATCTTTCCTCTAAATTCTCCCCATTCTCTCTGTTTCACCATTTTCATTAGTTTCCTCCAAGAATATGAGCTTCATTACGGCCAAGACATACTTCTGTTCACTGTGGTAAATACAGTTCCTAAAACAATGCCAGACATATAGTAGGTGCTTGATAAATATTTAGAAAATAAATTTTACTAGCCCCAAATTCTGCACTATCTCTGATAAGAGATATTTCTACGGTTTTTGAAATTTTTCCAAACGGGGCAATGTGTGTTTTTCTTTCTTTTTAAAATTTTGTTTTAACAATTTGTTCTTACAAAATTTTTGGAATTCTGCCTTTCCTGCTGTGGTCCCCAGTGGCTATGGCTAACTCGCCTTTACACTTTCCAAGAAATTGAGATGGTACTCTGTCCTCTGTGCTCATAACATATAGGATGATGCGATGATGTTCTTTCATCACACCACGAAACACAGTACTTTGTCATCCACAGAAACTAACGTTTTTGCTGAATTCAATGAAAATCATCAAAAGTTTAAAGATTAGTTTTGGAGTCTCAAGTTTGCTATTAACCATCTATGTGACTTTGAATACCGCAGTCTTTCTGGTGTGACCTTGAACACCTCACAGTCTCTCTGGGCCCCAATTTCTATCTCTATAAAATTGAAGAGGTTAGATTAGATGACATCTCTACAGTCTTTTTTTAATTCTAAAAACCCTAGGCTCTATAACTAGGAAATATAGTTGCTTTGTAGCTAACAAGCTTTAATAAATGTATGTTTGATATACTGGAATTCTACTATAACAGCATTTTTTCTAAAATCTATGGGTCCTCATGATCTTTCTCTATTATAATTTTGGAGGGACCACATTTTGGTATCCTAATAGACTATGGCTTCTAATTCACTCTCACCTTAGACTTCCAGTTGAACTCATCCTAATTGAAAGTTCTAGGAATGGGTCATACATTAACAAGGCTTAGGAAGTGAGAAGAAATATTACAAAGAGGATATTTCTGACATGATTTCATACCCAATAGCACTGTAGCCTTGAGGTTCCTATCATTTGAGACATCTTATTGAACATTAAGGGCATAAGGTTGCCTATTTGGAATGACATTCATGAGGGAAGGACCTACCTGGCCAGTTCCTTTATTCTTTATTAAATTTTTTTATTTCACTCTGGCCCAAATAAACTCTTAGTGTGATCTAGAGGAAATTCACTTTGTAGTCTCTCTGTACTTCATCTATAAAATGGTAAAACAATGATAACAATAATGATATCTACCTTATTGATTTGTTGTAAGGATCAAGAAAAAATATACCTGCAAATTTATTGTATAAAATCTATTTGATAAAATTTTAAATATTTTTATGAGTTTTGTGTACTTCTTTGTTCTCTCAATTTTTCTTTTGTGTCAGTCTTGCTGCTCCAACCAAATCTTGAGATCTTGAAAAATAGAGATTGCATATTTAATGTAGTGAGACAAGTATTGAAAGAAGCAGCAAAAAACCTAGTCACTCTAATGTGTAGCTCATAACCTTAAATGAATCATTTAGACTTTGAGACTTGTGTTTTTTTCATCGTCACTCTATCTAGTGTGACGATCGCAAGTGATAATGTATGTGAAATATTTTTAACTATAAATTTCTTTTCAAATGAAATACTTATTGTTTTTATGTAGACCTCAACATCTATTAGTAGTTCTAGGCACATATTAGTCACTAAACAAGAATTCAGAAATACAGATTATTAGGGTGAGAAAGGATTATGGGGATCAATTAATTTCATCCCTACATTTTTTTCAGGTGAAGAAACTTATCGATAGATAAATTGAAAGTCTCAAGAGTCAAATTAAAACATGTATGTTAATACATTTACTGACAATGTATACGATTCTTCCAAGGATGTTAAGGAGTCTGGATCCACTCCTGATGATGCAATGACTCACAGAGAAAGCGGGTCAAGTCCTGGGTTATTTACTACTCCTGATACATTTCCACAGCTGCACTTCTCTTTACTAGAGGTCCTCCAGACTAAGCCATCACTTGACTTCCCCGTTGATGTTGACCAGAGTCCCATAGTCATGTTTATGTCTGGCCCTGAAAACATAAGTTAATCTTAAGAAATTCTGGGAATTCGCTTGATTTGGACAGTCTGGATTATACCAAATAGTTTAATGACAAGTAAAGCATCTGTTTCTTGAAAGCGAGAGAGAGCCCAGAGTAGCAACCTCCATGACAGATCTGTGTTCTTATCTTTGGCTGTTTTGTGCTGCTGTAATGGAATACCTGAGACTGGGCAGTTTATAAAGAACAGAGATTTATTTCTTACAGTTCTGGAGACTGGGAAGTCCAAAATCAAGGGGCCCCCATTTGATGAGGGTCTTCATGCTGTATCATCCTCTGGTGGAAGGCAGAAGGTCATGAGACCAAGAGAGAACAAACGGAGGCTGAACTTGTCCTTTTATAAGGAAACCACTACTTTCATAATGAACCCATTCCCATGATAATGGCATTCATCTATTCATGAGAGTGGAGCCAGCCCTCGTGGCTTAAATCACCTCTTAAGGGTCGCATCTTTTAATACTGTTACAATGGGAATTAAATTTCAATATGAGATTGGGAGGGGAAAAACATCCAAACCATATCAGTTTCCTAAGTCACAAGAAAAATGAAATGACATTGTATTGACCTACAACAATTTCTGTATATAAAAATAGGAAATATCTATTTTAAAAATAAAAGAAAAAATGGTGGTATTAGTACAACTCATGGGAGAAGAATAAATGGGCCACTGCGGAAATTTTGTCACATAATAGAAATCTTTTTGATCTACAGTGGATCATGAGACCATCCATCAATTCAGTTTGGCCACTTATTCTCTTATCACTAATATGAGCTCTACTGTAAATTAATTTAACAGTCATATTATAAATTTCAGTGTTAGTGCTATTCAGAGTATGAACTTGACTTTGCCTGAAAGCACTACCCCTTCCAGCACCAATAATGTCTCTAATCGGTCTGTTAATGGAGGCGCCTCAGACTTTTAGTTTCAGCCAATTACTTATAGGAAAGTTGGTGCACTGCCTTACTTAAGACTGAATAATAGTGCCGGGGCAGATAATTTAAATCTAAAGCTTCTTAAGCCAGCTGCTTCATTAAGAGGTAAGCCAGTAACTGATATTTTTAATTTAACACTCTTTTCTGAAGATCCTCCATCAATTGGGATGTGTGCCAGAGTAATACCCTCATAAAGGAAGAAGTAAAGCAGGCCTGAAACAGTGTAGTGAGGAAATACAAGAAATTGATCTAGGGTTATTTTTCCCAATCCAAATGATTCACTTGGTAGTCACCCAATGCTAAACCTAAATTCAAATGCTTTGAAAGATGAAGGATTAAGAGATTATAAAAAGGAATATGAGGGCTAAGGAAATTCAAGTCAGCAGCAAAAAGAGGGGGAAAATGGCCAAGGATAGGGCAATCTAAAGGTAAGAAGGATAAAGAGAAATCGGAAGATATTTCTGTGTATGAGTTTATTGCTTTTTAGATGACTCATGTATTAAAAGTATGTTGAGGCAACATTATTATGCTATGAGTCCAGATGGGGCTGGACATTATAGCTGATCCCGATGGAGATAAAACTGGGGAAGGAGAAACAATTAATTAATACAAGATGGGATGCATTAATGTGCTCAGATAGATGTGCATAAACAAAATAATATAATTACAGCTCAGAGAAGAGGGAGCATAGTGTGAGTAGGTCTTAAAAACTTTTGCTTACATACTAGCTAAAAGACTGTTCATCATGTTTAATTGGTTGCATAGAATACAACTTCTGTAATATTGTAAGAAATAGTATTTATTAAATGAAATAGCGAGATCATTTTATAAAAAGTATTTCAAAGAATCTAAATACAATGGCAATCTGATACCAAAGAAATCCATTTCAGGCCTGGCGTGGTGGCTCACACCTGTAATCCCAGCACTTTGGGAGGCCCAGGAGGGAGGATCACTTGAGGCCAGAAGTTCAAAACAAGACTGGGCAACATAGCAAGACCTCATCTCTAACAAAAATTTTTTTATAAATTAACTGAGTGTGGTGGCACACACTTGTACTCCTAGCTACCTGGGAGGCTGAGGCAGGAGCATTGCTTGAGCCCAGGAGTTGGACCCTGCAATGAGCTATGATGAGGCCACTGCACTCTAGTCTGAGTGACAGAGAGAGACCCTGTCTCAAAAAAAAAAAAAAAAGAAAATCCATTTTCAAAGTTATATAAGCAAACTTTCCTCAGAGTCAAAAATTGTGTCTTATTTCTTTAATTCCTTGAATTCATGTTTTCATTTTGATTACCATACAAAATCATATCTCAGTGTAACATATTTTATTAATGTCTCTCCTGTCACAAAAATATGACCATAAATTGAATTTTTATTTTTTTTAAATTTTCTTTGACTCTAACAGTTACTAATACTATACAATCAAACAATATGTTGATAGTTATTTATTAAATATAAAAAGTAAATTTTATCAGGGAATAATTTCTTAATGAAATAGGTAGGATTGTCATTTTCAATTGATACATGTATCATAAGAGAATACAATTTATTGGTAAAATGTTAGTGGAATTATTAATAATTCTACCATTATTGTTTGTTTGCTTTAAAAGTGTATGTGCTGAGAAAGATTGTTGCTATGAATAAGTAGATGTGAACAGATGTAGTTTTGTTGTGGCAACACCACTCAAATCCGTTAATTATTTTCTGAGGCACATGTCGAAATTAGTTGTGGTCTATTATTATTTTTAATGATCAATCAGGTGATGATCCAATAAGATATTTCTTCACTTTTGTTGAATGCAATGCATGATTCAATAAATGCTCATTATTTAGTCATTAGAGTCTTCTATTATATTTTCCTCTGCTTCAGAAAAGAGTTTACTAACACTTATCCAAAAGCCATTCATTCAACCTGTTCCAGTTCCAGTTAGAGGGACATTGTTTAACCTAATAAATACAAACATAAAAAAGGTTTTCATGTCACCACATGCTTTACAATTTCATCAAAAGTTTGGAGCCGAGGATTTAGTTCATTCAATTTTTGGAAAATGCCCACTATATGACCTAATTGGTCTGAATTAGAGTTGATTTTCATTTTCAAATCAATCAACTAAGTCAAATTTAATTTCCAGCACAACAAGATGACTTCATTTTTCAATACAAATAAATATGTTAGTATTTGTACCTATGGCAAGCATCTAACTCCAAGTTAATAGTTGAATAGATCATAGATGGTACATAAGCATGGAACTTTGTCATAAGTTTGTTCCTGGACAAAATCAGTCATTTCAGTATTTCATTTCAATGTTTTCTTGTTTGACTTCATTGATCTCCTATTGGAGGCTAATGTATTCTTTAACAAAAGTCAGGAGATGAAATGGGCAAGATATAACAGTTAAAAGGAAATTGCAACCATTCCCATTGTGCCATACTAAAATAAATTTGAATTAAGACATCCAAACACATTTCAAAGTATTTCAATTCTACTTCTGCATTTTTTTCATTAATAGACATATATATAAGATAGGAACAAAGCATAATATCCCATTCCTTTACATACAATTTCATAGATATTCTATGATTCTTGATTATCCATATCCATAAATGTAAGTAATAATGGAAGAATGACAAAATGAAAAATTAACTAAATATGTCGCCTTTGGAGTACATAATTTAATCATCAAAATGACTACACTACTAATTCCCTACATTTACAGAATGCTTTTAAAGTAAAGTACTTTCCTATCAGTATCAGTCAGAGTCCAGCCAAAACATAGAAACTACTCTCAGTCTTTCACAATGAAGGGGTTTAATACAGGGAATTGGGTGTATACCTAATGGGAGAACTGAAGTCATAGAAGAGATGGTGAAACAACTAAGAAATGGGCAAACGTTGGGAGCTGCTACCCCTAGGGCTAGAGGGACCATAGGAGGAGGTGGTAGTACCAGAGCCCAGAAGAGGGAACATCTGGCAAGAATTCAAACCCAGTGGAGACTGTCCTGCCTGAGATGGGACCATGGAGAAAATTGCTGGCTGGTGCTATTTGGAACCATGGAGTAGGCACAGCCAACATGTTACCTAAAGAAGAGAGAAAGGAGGTGAAATACCCAGGCCTTTTCTTAACCCATGTCACTGAATTTTCTAAAACTGCTTTCCATTGGCTAAAATAATGCAGAAGTCAGGAAGCAAAGAAGCATGGAATTTGCAGTTTCCTACAGTACAGAGGAGCAAGTAAAGGGTGGAGAGTGAATCAGAATGAAACAGGTAATCGGCCGGCACAGCACCGTTATTTCATTTGATTCTCACAATAGCCTCATGAGATCATCAATGCATCATAAGAATTATACTCTTTTTTAAAAACAGATAAGACCACTGGAGTTAAGAAAGTTCAAGCTGCCACAAAGAATTGGATCTAATCCTCAAACGTGGGTTTTTTATTCCAGGGGTCTTTCAAGAACAACACAGAACTTGATATACCACCTTAATCTTTCAGATTTTGTTTTATGAGGGGAAAGCTGATTGAACAAAGTGTGCCTAGCCATACTGAGTTTGTCGATTAACTGTATCAAGGTTATTCATGCTGCTGACAAATCAATAATTTAACTATAGCATTAGTAATTAAGTACATAATAAACACTTATAATGTTAGAGAATCTCTGGCCAGGACTATTTGTCTTCCCAGCAAAGAAAGTAAAAGCCAGATTCACTAATGACTTAGTGCTGTCTCAGCACTGGAACTAGGCTATAGCCACAAAAGCATGTTCTCATGGAGATTCTCTAAAATAATATAAAGGTGACTTAGTATGGCATTAGACTGAGAACGGTTTCTCTTACGGCCTCTGCTGTATCTCTTCTCTCTCTGGGATAATATGACAGTCTAGAAGACAAGAAATAATATCAACTGTAAGAATTCTTACATAGGAGTCTATGTACACCTGAAATTGAAAGAGAGAGAGAGAGAGAGAGCGTGTGTGTGTGTACGTGTGTTTGTTTGCAATGTTTGTGTTGTAACTGTGTTTTTAATTGTAATCCTCAACAGTTGTTGCATTGTTCAGGTGCATAGCAAAGATTCTATATTGGATAATTCTTTTGCTTTTGTCACATTTTCATTCTGATCTGAACCTGAAAGTTTCAAATTTTCCTACAGAGAAGAAGAAAAAAAGAAAATGGCAGACACCAGATAGCTGTTCCCTCCAAATACTGGCTCACCAGGCTACAGACCCTAGCCAATTTTGCACTGCATAAAATGATTCTTGGCTCTGGACTCCCAATAATTGTTAAAGGCAGGTATCCATATGATTCAGTATCTTGCCAAGCAGAGCCTTCTATACCAGGGAAAGCAGGAAGCAGCATCACTGATGTTCAGAATCACTGTCCAAAACACATTCAACGCTGTCTACTGTTGACACTCAGGAGCTGACACTTAAGGAATGGTGAGTTTGTGGAGAGGGCTACACAATCATTGCCACAATTAATTCTGAGTTTTGCAAAGGGTTTGGGGAACAGAATCCATTGTTGGAGGAGCCTGAGCTCCCACAGAATACAATTAATTCAATGTTTTCCTAATAGTGTATGAGGCAATCTGGGGGAAGGACTTTTAGCATCCCTTATGAGTCTGAAACCTGTGAGCAATGAAGAGAATTGTGAGACATGCCTAGCCAATTTCTTGCAAAGTCATCCAAGAATGATTGGTAGTGTCATTGTCAATGATAATAGCATCTATCTCAAGAACAGAAGGAAGCAAAATTATGAAACTCTTGTTTTCCTTTTTAATTAGCAATATTACTTGGGGCTACGTGATTTTTTTTATTTGGCATGAATGACATCATGTTTTGTGGACTATTATTTCATTAAATGAGAAGAGTGACTGCTCTCAGTTAAATTTATTCTACATGGATCAAACCAAATTCTTTTCTATTGCTGCTAATAAATTATGTGAATTTTTCATTTTGTAGTTTCTGTGGGTCAGGAGTCCAGATGTGCATTAGCTGGGCCCTCTGCTGAGGGTCTCACAGTTTGAATTCAAAGTGTCTACCAGGCTGTTATCTCATCTACAGCTTGGGGCCCTCTTCCAAACTCACAGGTTATTGGTGGAATTCATTTCCTTCTGGCTATAAGACTTAGATCCTTGTTCTTTGCTAGCTGTCTGCTGAGGACCACTCTCTAGTCCTGGAGGCTGTACTCAGATTCTTGCCACCTCCTCTCACAACATGGTGTTCCCTTTCTTCTGGGTCAGCAGGGAAACTCTCTGATGCTTTGTCTTATTTTAAAGGACTCACCTGATTAGGCAAAGCCCATCCAAGTTAATCTTCTTGATTCACTCAAAATCGACTGATAAATAATCTAATCATGGGTGTGGTATGTCATCATATTAACTGGTCCTGCTCACACTCAAGAGGAGGAAATTATAGAAGGTGTGTATACCAAGAGGTAACTATTGGGAGCTATCGTAGAATTCTACCTACCACAGTTTGCATGAACTCATTTTTCAGATCGTGTATCTCAGTATTTATAAGAATAATTGTAAATATCTCAGAAGAACAGATATTTCACACAAAATGATTTTTGCTAGATAATGTACCATAGTTACCTATAAATTATAACTTTACCTAGATAAAGTTTGAGATCATTATAAAAATCTTAATGACATCTGAATATATTTATTCAGAAACATAATTGATCAACACATGGTGCATGCTCTGGATGAAACAAAATATATGTAAGGTTGACTGCAAGGTATTAACTATATATTTCCATTTTTTCATGATCTTAGAAATTCTGTATTACTCATTAACGTTTTTAACATATAGAATCTTAAACACCAGTATCAGCTCTATTACTATGAGTATGTAAGTGGTCCTCCTTAATACTGTATGGCTGTAAGCACGGTTATCTAGGGCAAATGGTAAATGTGTACATAGTTTTAAGTTCAAAGAGTAAGGACAAAACTAAAAGTTTGACTCAGAGGTTATGTCCTTAATCAAAGTGTGGTGCATACTACATTAACACAGGGCCTGATTTGGTTTGAATGCAGAAAGCTTTTGTGCTCTCATTTGCAAATGCTTTCAACAGGCAGAAGAGCTAAAATGGTAATTTACTGTGATCTAAAATAACTGTTCTGCATTTCAGTGTCTTTTATGGTATAGTGTGGCCTATGCAAATAGCATTTATCAAAATGAACAATATTTTTAATTAATAAGCCTTATAGAATTATTAATAAATAGAATAATGCCATTTCTATAACTCAGAGACTGTATTGCTCTAACCCATCATGATAGATTCTAAAACAGCAATATATGAAACATAAGCTTTACTTTTTCATCGTATCTGCTCTGGAAAAACAGGAGAGAAGAAGTGGTTATTAACTATATTTATTTTTCAAAAAAAGAAAATGTGGTCATTTTGATATTTTCAAACAAGCAAGAGAAATTAATTATCATTTTTTAACAGGCGAATAGTGATCTTAGAAGGAAATTCAGGCATGTGAAAATAGTCCTGACCTGCCAAGTAATTTCTTTTAGTAGTATGAAATGGTGGGTGTTTTTGTGAGTATTTTATGGAATAATTTAAGTTCTACTCTGGCTTAATGTGTAAGGCCTACTCACAGAGACTGATGAAAGAAGTTTTATATAAAAGTTTGCTACTGTGATTATTGCTAAATGCTACATGGTTGCTCTAAGTTAATGATATTTAACATTTTTCTCCATAATTTTACTTCTCAATTGAAAGGAGGACACATTTTAGGAGTGTACTTTTTTTTACTCCTTTAAACTAAGTACTCCTTATAATACAAAACAGCACTCAGTGATCCATGCAGGCTTCCATTTATAATATTAATAGAAGACATGTTCCATGCTAATCCATCTCATTAATATTAAAGAAAGAACTCCAAGACTGGTGAGCACTTAATCATTTGCAATTAGCACCTAACTGTTAATTCTATGGAGGGCTCTCAGGGAGAGAAGCAGAAGAAGCAGCTCCCGTTTGCTAAATGTTAGTTGATTTAACTTAGAGTATTTAATTCTGGGAAAACTCAGTAATTAGAACAATTCATGTAGCTAGACAAGTTTAATTGATCAGTTAAAACTAAAAGAGTCCCCAACTGAGAGCAACCACAAGATATACATTTTGGAAATGGCCATGACATAGCCATTTTGCTAATTTATTTTATTAAGTTCTATGTACTTCTAGGCCAATGGATCTGGCATCTGAGCAGAGGTGAATAAACTTCCCTCTCAGGCTACCTCAACACAGATCCCAACATCCAATTAGCAGAATGGGCAGGTTGTCTGGGTTGGCTCCAACTATAGCAGCTTGCTTCCTCAATGTCAACTCAACCTGAAAAAAAGAATGCCTGTGAGGTTCCTACTTTCAGACTATAAAGAGCTCCAAGGCCCAGAATAAGAGCTCTATGCCAATTACTTAGAGCAAAACCAAGTTTCACACTGTGGTGCAGCCCCTCTGCTTTCCTTCTACATTGATTTTGCCATGTAATGGCCTCTCTCTCCCAGCTCTGAAATCTGCCTCTTCTATAGGGGCAGATCCTATTATCAGGGATTTTTGTCGAAAACTTCCTGGAAGAATCAAAGGCTTTGGGAGAATCTGTTACAGAGCACTGAAGGAGAATTGACCACAGGGTAGACATGCTTTACAAAAAGGGATCTGTATCTGTTTGTACCGTCTTATTGACCCAATTCTTCTGAAAGCTGCTTCCAGAACCACTTTTTTTTTCTTTAAATCAAAGAAAAGCTGAGGTTGGCAGGATCCCTTAAAAGGCAGCAGGAATCCGTGAAATGAGCAGAAGACAGACCTGTCCATCTCTTCTGTTAATGTCATTCACTCAATTAGTAATGATGAAGTGCCCCCAGGACATACCACACCAAATGTTGACTGTGGCGACCTTTAACACGGCTTCCACTGCCAAGTCTAGCAAATTAACCAGACTTTAAGTACAACTCTGACAGTTTCTAATTACTGTGATAATCAAGGCATATTTGAATCTATCTCTATTTAAAATTTTCAAAAATCTTTATCCTGCTAACTTATCATTTTCCCAGCACATTTTTCCCATTTTGTAATGTGTCATTATCTATCAGTTGCTCTTCTTCCTTTCTATGTACTTTCTTGTTATTGTGGCTGTCCTCCTCCTCGCCTTAAAATTGCCATTCCCCAGAAGCTTGACTCCGCTTCTATTCACATTTCATAACAAGGCCATCTGCTACCTTTGCCAAATGTTAGGCTCTTATTTTACAGCAGCTCTCCAGATGTGTGCAGGCACCACAGCTGCACAGCCATTACAGATGGCACGGAGAAATCTGTTTTCAGCCTTCTGCCTCATAAGACGCCCTAATCCTCACCAGCTGTATTGAAGTGCTTTAGCCTTTTAGGATTTGGATGAAAGAACATGGGTAAAGCAACATCACCACCAGATATATACCAGCCACATGGCTCCCTCATGACCATGGCATAGAAGACACCAGAAAAAGGACTCCAACTCAGTCCTGTTGAAGAACTACATGGATACAAAGCAGACTAGTATGTAGCCAGTATCTAAAAACCAACTCTGTATATGGTAAATCGCAGGTACCAGGTTTTGAGGTTCCAGATTCCTCTGGAGACACCCTGCAAGAGCCTATTCATTCCAAGGACAGACCGGAAGAATCCTTATGAGATTTTGTGATTAAGAAAAATATATACTAGGGGCTAAGATATACAGAGTCTAACAGATCATGGATTCAATTCTGTCTCTGCTACCCACTTGTGAGTTTGCTTGGGCAAGGTACTAACCATATTTGAGGCAGTTTCCTCACCTGTAAAATTAGGCTAATAATACTGTTTACATTATAGAGTTCTGTGAGGGTTGCCTAAAACCCTGCACTTAGCACTGTGCCTGGCACATCACAAATCCTCAAGAAATGACAATTACCAAAATTACTATTATTTTAGGTAAACATTTACATAGGTGTTTTCTGTCATTTTTTCCTTGACATTTAGCAAAAGCTAGAAATCTTATCTCAAATATTCTTTGGAAAAGAGAGATAGAGAATAGATGTGCTTCAAAAGCCCTCCCTGCTAGCTGCAGGAAAAAGATGTCACTCAAAAAAATAAGTAAGGAAACATGTTATTAAGCTGGAAGGTAGAACTGCTCTTGGATTAGTCACTATCACGAAATCCAAAACTAAACCTCAGCATGTATGTGTTTCCTCAGTTTTTAATGTTTATGTGTCTATTGTCTCTCAAAAAGTTCACTGGCTCATAATTCAGTTATGATGTACACATAGAAAAATGAATAAAATTAGGATTTTTTTTCCTTCTAACACTTAATATTTAACAAAGTTAGGCAAGGAAGAAAGGGCAGAGAAATTAGAGTTTAAATTCTAGTTTACCTGTTATTGGCTGTGGGATATTAAGTAAATTATGAAACTTCTCTAGGCCTCAGTTACTTCATCCATAAAATGAGGAAAAATGCCTATTTTTTGATGGCTATTAAAAATATAAATAATTCTCTTAAAATGCCTACCTAGTGTTTTGGAACATAATAGCATTCACTAAAGGATAAATATTACTACCACAATCAATCTTCATAATAATGCCATTAGTTTTCTATTGTTGTGTAACAAATGACCACAAATTTAGCTGCTTAAAATAACACCTGCGGTTCTGTCCGTCGGAAGTCCAGGCACACAGCAGGTAGGTTCTCTGCTCAGAGTCTTAAGAGACTAAAATAAAGGTGTCAGATGGGCTTTGTTCTCATCTGGAGCTCAGGATCTCCCTGGAAGGTCATGTGGTTCTGGCAGAATTTTAATCCCTTACAACTGCAGGACTGAGGTCTCCATTTTCTTACTGGCTGTCAATCTGGAACTAGGGTTAGCTCCTAGGCTACCCACATTCCTGACACATGCCCCCTCCCTCTTCAAAGTGAGCACCGTGGAGGATCTCCTTTGCTTTGAATTCCTCTTTTGCTAGGAAAACCTATCTCTTTTACAGGCCCATCTGATTAGATCAGGCCATAAAGCATAATTTCCTTTTCTTAGTCAACTGATTCAGGACCGTAATTATATCTGCAAAACTCCCTCGTGGTAGCACATAGATTGGTGTTTGATTGAATAACTGGGAGAAGGTGTGTGTATACCAGGCAGATAGGAATCTTGAGGGACAGCTTAGAATTCTGCCTACCACAGTAATATTGAGAGACAAATAGTATCCATATTTTTACCTTTGAGGAAACAGATTCAAAAGGTTTAGTTGACTTGACCTAGGATATCTACCTGAGAAATGTTTCTTACTGGAATGTCCCCAGGGGATATTTGGCAATTTGGGGAGACATTTTTGGTTGTTACAAGTGGGGAGAAGCTGGAAAACTTTTAGCTGGCCCAGGTTAAAATTCTATTAATATACAAGAAGAACAGAACAGACACTGGGGACCAGTGGCAGTCTCTGCCAAAGAGTATGCTCATTTATGCCAGGCAATTCACTGAGAATGCAGTGTAGTAGAAATGATCCTTGCCAACTTCTACGTTCACAAATATATGCCAATAAGAAGCTTTAACTTTAATATAGCTTTCCTCAAATTTAGCAATACTGACATGGTAGGCCAGAACACTGTTTATTGTGGGGGTTATCCTGTTCATGACAGGATGTTTGGCACCATCCCTGGCCTCTGTGCACTTGATGTCCACAACACCACTACAGCCCCTTCCCTCCCAAGTTGTGAAAAACAAAAATTTATCCTAGGGAGTAAATAACCCTCAACTGAGACCCACTGCTTTGAAGGGAAGAAACAAGGTCTCCCTCAATTCTCCTCCCTTTTCCATTGGCTTGCAGGCAGACATGCTGTCTCCCACCAGAGCAGCACTGTAAGCCACATTTTGGAAGCCAAGTGCTAAGGATGCTAGAGTCAAAGCTCAAGAGAGCCTAGTCCCTGACCCCATGGCCTGGACTGCTTACACCTAAATTGGTACAAGAGATGAAAGTGACCTTCTACATTGTTTAAGCCACCATATTCCAGGCTTCTCTGTTACTGAAGATGTATTTTTATCCTAACTAATACACACTTCCTGGGAAAGTCACTTTTGCAGAGCAGGTAGGTGTTACATGTATTGCCTGCTACCTTAAAATCTTGTAGCTCTGTTTCCTTTTTGTTATCCAGCACATTATCCTTACAATATAGCCTGTCCCCAAAGAGGCAATACTTACAATGAAAAGCTGTACTTGATTCTTCAGTAAATACATACTTTGTTTGACCGTGTTCTAACAACCCAAATGGAGGTTTCTGTTGTAAACATTTGCTTCAGAAGCAAACACATCCAAATTGAAATGTTTCTTTTCATTGTTGCAGCGAAATATCCATTTGCTTTCAGGCCATTAGGGACTGCTGAATGCTTTTGTAAATGTTTCCACAGACTGCTGGCGACTCCAGCCCCATCTCTCTCCCACTGCTCAAGAATTTCCTAATGGTCAGGAACTCCTGTGAGATTTGCCCAGGAGTTCAGTGGTTTCCTGATGGAAGTGATCATGAAAATGATCCTTCATTTGAGGCAGTTAAGACAGAATTTTTTAAAAAATCAAAACAACTTCCTATTCCTGTGAATACATTACTCTATTTGGATATTTTAAGCATAAATAAGAAGCTGCATTAATGCTTTCAAGTCATTCATCAATAATTTACTAGATAGCACAGTGACCTTAAGAAATTATCTTTACATCACATGTTGGAGACAGGTTTTTAAAAAATTTTCTTTAATAGTGATTCTTGAGTAAAAATGAAAACATAACAGATAAAATGAGTCTGGCTATGTTTTTGTCTATTGACACTTGATGTTGGCTTTGAGCATGTCCCCAGAACCTGGCTGAACACCTTCCCCTCTCATGTTCACCTACTGAAATGCCAGGCATCCTGCATCCCACTTCCTTCTTAAATAACTGTAAGTCTCAAAGATCCTGCCAGTTGTACAACTCCTCAATGAGGTAAGTGGCCCAAGTGTGTGCTTTTGAAAAATGTATATTTTTAAAATACACGTTTTTAAATGTATACATAAGGGGAAAGCGTATGAGGTTAAACATGTCCTAGTTCCCTGGGAACATTGACTTGAACAAAGGATTGATGTAACAGTCAACAGCAACCATTTATATACATGCTGAACAACTATTACTGAAGCATCTTAGCTGAATCTTATGCCCACTAGTGGATGGTGGCAAACTAGCCAATAGAAGCTTCTTTTTGTAACGAGTCCATATAATAAGGCAAATCTTTTAAGCCTAGGTTGTTACACTCTGAATAAAACTGGTGAACATTCCTATCTTGAAGGCATCAGGAACCCTTCAAATGAAGACATTATTGAAAAGAATGTATTTCCTGCCATCTCATGTCACAGTATAGTCTTGAAATAAATTGCCAGAAAACCTCAATTATAAAGAGAGCACCTTTCTTCTTTGAAAATGTATACAGATTAATATGGGGATATGCATTATTATATTCATCTTAATCTGTCTTCCATCAAAGTTAGATAAATAAAAATCAGAAATTTAGAAAATTCAGATATAATAGCTAGGATTTATTTACCACTTACTATATGCCAGGCCTTACATTCATTTTATCATTAAAACCTCACAGCTCACAGAGAGACAGGATTATTATTCTCATTTAACTAATGAAGAAACTGACCCTCAGGGCATATTCGGGTGTGGGATATGGGTGTGTGACCTTCCTAAGATTACACAACTACTAAATGGCAGAACTGGGTTTTAAACCCAAGCAGACTTAGAAAAATAGATACCAACACAAATTTTAAAATATGAAATATGTGATGTAATAAAACAATGCTAAAAAAGAATAAGAGATTTATTAAATCCAGTGGATAAAAAAGGAAGACAATAAAGTAAATAAACAAATGAGTCTGAAACATAGTCTTCTGATGCAAGTGACCCCAAGGTTTCTAGAACCTTGGCCTTGAGGTGTCTAATGGAGAACATCCAAGGTAAAGCCTGAAGGGCAAAGACTATGACATGAACTTATTTTTTTTCTTTAACCAAGTGCAGGATCCTCAGGCATCAGGCTCACTGTACCAAAAGCCAGCATGATCAGAGATGAATAGGCCTAGGTATTGTAGATCTCTGCTCTTGCCTGGCACATACAGCCAAAGGGGAGCTAACTTCCTCTCTTCTCAGTAGACTCCAAGGGCCTGCAGTGTTATCAACATGCAAACATATGTTTTGACCTTGGATCTTGGTTCTTCAACTTCCTAGCTGTACAGACTCGTACAGATCTCCTAAACCTTATGTACCTCAGATTGGACAGGTGTGTAGTGCCTTTGTGAAAAATGAATAAAATAAAACTTAAGGCATTGGTCACCTAATGGTGTCCATAATAGTTAGGTGTATGGTAGCAATCAGATCATAAATTATATTTGCATCCCCATTGTATTCCACATGACTGACTTCTGAAGCTCCAGGAGCATGGTTAATGTTTGATTAAAATCAATTTACCACAATGTTTAAAAAGTTTTCCACAATCTTTACTGTCATTGAATCTACAGTCCTTAAATCCTATACCTGGTTATGATTTTTCCTATCTTCTGGTTATAAGTTTTGTGATAATGATACTCCTTACAGTAGGGTTTGACCTGCATGTTTCTCCTTTTGTATTAATACAATGCAGGGGAAAAAAGGAATTAGATATATAATGGGTGATAAATCCTATGATTTGAATCTCTTGGTTGTTCTCATTTTATGATTTCCGAACTTCATATTTCTGAAACTATTATTTAGTGATAGGTTTGAACTGATTTCTTTTTACCCTTTAGCAGAATGGATGTGATCTTCATCCACATTTCTTCAAAGAAGAAAAAATTAATACACTCAGACCTGGGGAAAAGGTTCAATTATTTTGATTGTGTTTCCTAAATGAACATGTTATTTCTTAAGGGGACTAACATTCCAGATAGTTCAAAGAAAAAACGTAAATGCAGACAGCCAACATGTAACTCTTCTCACTCTGGTAGTACTGCATGAAAGGCGATATGGTTTAAAATACTATTATTGTTTAGTTTAGCTTTGAAAATTAGAAAAAAAAAAAGTAATCCTCTGTTCTGACAGTCACTTGGGCAATCACTCCAGGTATCTTTTATAGCAGAAGGGGAGGTGTCAGGACAAGGCCAAAGTTGGGTAAGTCTCTTGTACAAAGAGCTATGATGTAAACCTAGTATCTTAAAAAGAAGGGCAAAGGGAGAGTAGTGGAATACAGACTGGGCGAATTTAAAGCTAGTTCCCTTCCAAGCACCACCCTCTACTCCAGGATCAGCCTCCTGTCAATCTTAGACTGGCTAGATGTAAGAACATACATCGATTTTTTATTTTTTACCAACAGTTTACCCTGACAGAAGAACATACATTTACATAGTGGTTAAGAAGAGGTGTTTTGAGACAGGAATTTTTAGATCGAGATCCTAGACAGCCATTTAATAGCTAGTTGGCCTTTGAAGAGTTATTTATTATCCTTATGCTGGAATTTTTACACTTATAAAACAGGAACACTGGTATCACCTATTCAAAAAGTTCTTAGAAGGATTAAATGAGCTAATACACAAAAAAACAATTAGAATAGTACCTGGCATGTCATAAGCATATTGACATACATATGTAAGCTAAGGAATATTAACTATTGTCTCCCTGGATCTGATGTCATTACACATATATTTCAACATTATTTGCCAGTTTGGAATGCCTGCTACTTTTAGTACCCATGTTGTTGGTTCTTTGAGTCGTTGAAAGGAACATATGTGTCAGTTTTGCAGCTGAGAGAGGGGTATAAAAGTGTCAGTGTGTATCTACAGAAAAATATATAAACTTAAGCAGTTAAATACTCTGTTTATATTCAGATATCATAGTGGATAATGGCCTATACTTGTTTTTGCTAAAGAATAAAACAATTTTGGATATATTTCTGTCACTTTTGGATAAGTTCTAACAGCCTCAAAGTTTCAATCTAGTGACCCAGTCATGCCCAGACACAAGCGATTGATGGCTGTATTTTGTGACTTCTAAAAGACCTCTAGGCTTTGTTTAAAATGTCATTTTCTAGGAATGATATTAGGATGAATCGATAAAGTACAGAAGTGAAAGGAGCCGAAAGTAACTCATGCAGAGATTCTGAAATAACAGGAAATTAATGCAAACTGTTGCCTTCTTTGAACTTGAGGTTGCTTTTGGGCCACTGTGAGTTTCGTTCGTAATGTAAACTTTTCTACTTCTATTAAATTTTATTATGTGCTTTATAGAAGAATTTAAATAAGCTAGAATTTCCTTATAGCAAGTATACATAACCAAGGAGCACAGATACATGTACATGTTTATTAACACATACACATGTCCAAAAATAATACAGTAGAAAGTGTTGCTATATTCATTGTGTTGCTGACAGTCTGATTGATGAATCACTCATAGACTTTTTCTCATTAAAAACAGGCAAAGCTGTCTTACCTTGAGAAAGGGCCTATAACCGACCTTAAAAGATCTATCTTTTCTTCACCTACTCTGTTTCATAGGTTATGTGAATTTTACTGTTTCTTTGAATTGATGCATCACTTAGTTCCTGATCAGATCACTCCATGTTAACCAGACTCTCCTCTGGTCTTATGTTTCAGCACTTGGTAAATGGAACAGATTTTTTCGTGATAATCTTTCCTTCTGCTTTTCTTGCATACAGTAACACCTAAAATGGTGATAAAGTTTAACCAGAATGTCTTGGTCAACATCCCTGTAAAACACATTATTCCCATTATTTAAGTGTTTCTTTACACTCTGCCAAGTATTAATAGATCCTAAGAGCAGGGACTGAGTCTTATTCATATTTGTATATTCAGTGCTAAGAGGCCTGACATATAGTAGTAGGTCCTCAAAATATTTTCGCTGAACTGCTGAATTGAAATAACTACTTATCGTCATTTTAGACGGCCTCAAATGTGCTTGTGCTCTGGATTATGTAGCCAATTTGCTTAAGCAGTTGTTGTCCACTATCGGCTTGTGCAAAGTGTGTTTGGCATGGAAGTGGATCATTTGGGAAACCACCATGGAAAAGTATAGAGAGACGATAGTTTCTTCTAAAACCTTCGGAGGATCTACTTTCTTCATGAAAGTAAGAAGATTCTGGCTCAACAGTTTCTTTCAGCGTGCCCATAATCAAAACCAAGTTTTATAAGGATATTTAGTGATGTGGGAAATGTTCATGTCACATGTATTAACTAGAAGAATAAAACTAGGTTGGCCTCCTGCCATCCCCCAAGACAAAGGCTGCAACAAACATGTTTTTAAAGAAGTTATCTCTTCTAGCCAAATTCCAAAAACCTAGCTGAGTCTTCCATAGCTTAAGCAAACTTAATAGGCACTTGGCTTGACAATGTCTTGTTTCTTATTCCCAGAAGGCTGTTGGACTGCACATTGAAAGGTGAGGCAGATAGAAACAAAAGTATCCAATATTACTCTGCCTAATAATGTGAAGTGCTTTCGCCAATGTTAGAGAGATGACTTTCCCTAATATAGGAAACTAGTATTCTGCCTCCTCAATAGCAACAATATTAATAACATTTATATAGCACCCACTGTATGCCAGGCACTAAGCGTACTGTACATATTAATTTATTCAATCCTCACAACATTCCATGAGAAAAGTACTGACATTATCCCCATTTTGCTTTTTGCACGTCCACAGAGAGGCTCAGACTTGAGTTTGGGAGAGCAAGATCAGAAACTAGGGAGTACCTGGGAATCCAAGAAGGAGATTAACTTATTGGGAGCCTTTCCCTTAAATGATGAGAAAGCCAAACTGAGTAAACACTTTTACAATTTTCTTCCTTTTATTAAATGCCTTTAGTTACTCTAACGCATTAAAAAGCCACATATTCAGGCACAGACCTGAGTTGAGATATTGTGAGGAGTAAATGGGCAAAAATTAAAGGATATTGTAGTCTACCTTATATCCTCCCAACCAGCCACCATGTTTCAGGGTGGGAGCAACATTCTAGAGGGAGACTAGGTCCCAGAGATCCAATGGAGAGAGCTGAAACTGAGGGGCAAACTTATGGGGAAGCTGGGACAGCCAGGGCAACATGACTTTGAAGAACAAGTGCTTAGACCAACTCAGCAACAAAAAACATCCTTCCTCGTGGCCCATGTTATAAATTAAAGCAGGTGACATTTGTTGGGAGTGGGCATGAAGACTTGGGTTATGCGTTGTTAAGTGATAAAAGCAATTAAGAGACCACTCTGATACTGAAAGATAAACCTATGTGCATATGTTAGCAATGATTATGGGTGAAGGGAGTATGAGATGCTTTTATTTGCCTTTTGTGCTATTGTGCATTTTCTAATATCATTATGATTTATAAGCACTACTTTTTATAACAGAAAAATGCTATTAAAAAGTGATTATAGATACATAATCATAGCCAAGCATGGCACTAAGTACTTTAAAGATCATCACATTTAGAAAGGCACATGTTGTCTCTTAGACACCAAGGACATCTGTGCCAAAAGCTTGCACCTTCACCTACCAGTTTTTGACTTTGGGCAAGCTGTTTCAACTCTCCTTGCCTCAGTTTCTTCAGCTGTAAGATGAGGAGAGTATTAGTTTGTCATGTGTAAGATTGCAAAAAGGATTAAATTAAGTAACATATGTAAAGCACTTAGACCAGGACACAGCATATAGTAAGTGATTAGTAAAAGTTAGCTATTATTGTTTAATTCTCATAATCACACTGAAGAGAATAATGATGCAGAGAAGTTTTAGTCTCTTGTCTAAGGTCAAAAAGCCAGGAAAATGTTGAGATCAAGATTTGAATACTGACGTTGGCATGAAATTCAGTGCTCTGCCAAATATTCTACTATTGTTGTTGGTGAAACACTCACATTCATGGCATGATTGCGTGAGTGATTCTACGGCCCTCTGACTAAAATAGAAAATCCTTTTTTTTTGCCTTCCTTTCTTCCTTCCTCCCTCTCTCCTTTCTTCTTCTTTCCCTTCCCTCCCCCCTCTCTGTCTCTCTCCCCTCTCCCTCTGTCTCTCTTTTTCCAATTTTTCTTCTTTTCTTTACTCCAAAATGATGGGAATATAGACACAGATGATGATACTATTGATGTTATGTTAGATTAAGATGATTAATTTTTTGAAAAATACACAAAAGACTGTGTTAAACAAAATAGATTTTTATTTCTTTCTCACACAGAAGTCCAGAGGTAAGCAGTACGCAGTTGGTGAGCCAACTCTACTATTCTCAACACGTAGCTTCCAAAGTTGCTCCGGGAACCACCATTTCTTAGCCAGCAGGAAGAGAGAAGGAAAAAAAAAAAAAAAAAAAAAGCCCAATGCAGGTACATTTGAAGAGATAATTTATAAGTTGCCTGTATCACTTCTGTACCCATCATATTGATCCGAAAGGCCAATCCTAGCTGCAGAAGAGGGCGGGAAATATAGTTTGTAGGTTCTATTACTAAACAGTGAAGGAGAGAACAGATCTAGAAAGGGGCAGTTTCCGGCTCACCTATAAGGAGGGTAGCAAGCATAAGTACATGCTTACTAATGTCTCTAATCTCTTTTATAATGTATATTTGTGTCAATGACTGGTAGTAGCAAGTTCCACGGCCACTGTGGAAAGGGTTTACCACAGATTTTGTTACTGATCATTGCCATATTTATGAAACCAGCACCTTTCTTCTATTACGGTCGGTGTTTTCACTTCCCATTTCGGTACTACCTATGTGAACAGTGCCCCCAGAATTGTGCGATGCAGCAACACTGGTAGAATTGCTTTGTGTTAAATTGCACTTTACTTTAAGTTCAAAGTTACACTGAATGATGGTACGGTAAATAGCTCGATGAAACATGCCGATGCCTTTATGTTTTGGAGGGTGAGGGGTGGGGATGTTAGCGAGATGTAGTCGACTCAGTCATTCAGCACTCTATGAGGGGTCTCATAAGAAATTTCTCTGGGCTTCAGTGGTGTTAAAATCTTTTATTGACAACTTTTTCGCCTATAGAATAAATTGTGAACCATTTAATTGTTGTGTTTTGGTTATTAGGAAACTCAGAGCATATCCCACAGCCTACTTTTATAAATTTATAAGGCTGGTGTGTTAAATTTTTCTCTCTTATTAGATAGCTTACATTATTTTCCTTCAGTCTGATTTATTTATGTATTTATGTTTTTATAATTCACTTGTAGGAATGATATGTGTATATAAAGCATGTATGTAAGAAAATGCTGGAAATTTCACTGTAGTATGGCACTCTGATTCTGTTACATTCATTTATTAACACTATATAATTGCTTACAGAATTAGACATGTCTAAAGTTAGCAATTTTTATTTCAATTTAAAGCATCTTTAACTTTTAAAGTGATTTAAAAAAATTCATTAAGAAGTTTGATTATTCCCTTATAAAAAGATGTGAATGTAAAACTGTGAGTTAGTAAGTTGAGAAGTTATTTTTAGTTTGGAGCAACTGTTATCAATTTAACTTGTGCTTAATTAGAAAAACGTAATGCTTACATATGGCACTACATCTTCAGTAGATTTGGAAAGTAAAAAGGATTTTGCTTATGATCGAAAATTGAAATGCCCATAGTGACTCTAACATTGTTTTTTAATCGTGAGGGTAAAAAGATGGATCACTTTAGGGGAAAACTTGTGGCTCACAATGCAAGTTTTAACACCTTTTTTGTGATTACCTATACCTCTGGCAGAAAAATCTTTTCTGACCCTATGGGTCCTTGCCACGGTTTAAGCCAATCGGGACTTTTTGGAATGGTGGATAATCAATTTAGCCTGATTAAATGCGGTTCCCATCTTAAATTATGCAAAATGTAAGGACCCACGGGTCGAAACTGAGGTAGAATTGAGACCCGTAGGCATTCTAGCAGTTAAGCCAGGGAGAGCTATGGAGACTGTGCTATGGGAATGTGATTTTTAGTTGAATTGCTTTGAATAATTCTCCTTGCTTAAAAGCAAATGATGATGCATGCTGCTAAAGTCCAAAGAAGAAAAATAGTTTAATGATTTAGACTATGAATATCACTATGAAAAAACCTGAAATGTAAAGCTCCTTCAGTCGATAACAGGACAGTTTTGTAAACCACTTAAGGCTGTGATAAAATCCTACTTGACTGGCCCACGAGCAGATGTGACAAGTTGAATTTATTTCCTCTCTTACCAGGAAGCTTTGCAGGAAACTCTTAACATATGGTGCTTTTCGCTTCCATCTAGAGCTATAAATGTTATTGGAAAAGGATGTTCCCAAGAGCAGTGAGTTTCTGACGTCTCTGCCAAATGGAGTCCAAATGATCCTTCTGTGGTTCTGAATTCCCCGAGTTCTTAGGAGTTGGCAACCAAGGGTCTCTGATCTAAACACAGCTCACTAATTTAATTATTTTATTATAGATTTGTGGAAGCTCTTTCAGACCAGTGACTTAGCATCTGTATTGTATCTAGCTATACAGGAAGCACAAGTTAGAAGGGTGTAAATATTTTGTTTCTTAACTGCTTTCTTTTGAAAACTTGAAAATCATTTCACACAGAAACCAGGCACCACGAACTGAACACAAAAGAATGTGAAATTGAGATAAGTCAAATTTGCAGAAACTTTTTCATGTTTAGAGTGTTTCATATCTTATAAAGACACCCTGTCTGCCACTACATAGAGATATAGTAGTAAACGCTCACAGTAATTAGCAATCATGCAAAAATGAAATGTTGCTAAGTAAAAATCATTGACCGTCTTATGTATAGTTTATAAGACTCCACAAAGTGCTGAATATGCACCACAGGGCATATCCTTATTTAACGTCTTTTCGGAGCATTTCGTTTTAATAAATTAAAAGAACAAAATTGATGCTTTGACCATTAGAAGTTTGCTGCTAGCTGAAGCAACACCATGATTGCTAAATTGAAAATGATGGCAACTAGTTTATATTTTCAGTGCAATGAACTATGTTGAAATGTCATTCAGTTTAATACAGAAAATATATTAAAGTGCAAAAATATGAAAATTGACATTTTTGAAGTTATGTTGTAAGTGAATAAATATTATATGCCTCTGTACTGATTATTAAGGCATATATACATATATAAAATATGTATATGTATCTTCAGCATTTTATAGCATTTTAATATTTTAGCACTTATCAATTAAATTATTTTATAGTCATAAGTATCAGGGTTTTTTAGTATATTTTGTAGTTTCAAAATACATGAAATGAGCCCTAAAACCTCAAGTTCAGTGTACTTGTGCATTTATGTGTGTGCATATATTATATATGTATGCATTACTGTGTACAAGTAAATACCTGTCATACATGTGTAGAAGGAGTTTAGATAGAATTTATCAGAAAAATTACATACATACTAGCCTATAGCTCTTATGCTACAATAAAAACATTTTGAAAATTTAATCACATTTATAATTTAATAGTTGTCTTTGAAAACCTAAATCATCATTTGAGTATTTGAACTCAAAGTAAGTATTAACGAACTAAAAAGAGAAGAAAAATTTATAATATACCAATAGCTGTACATTTAAAAACTTTCCATTGCAAAACCAAATAAGTCAATCAATATAAACTAATCAGCAATACAAAATCTTTTAAAAAAATTTTTTTTTCAATAGAGATGAGGTCTCACTCTTGCTCAGGCTGGTCTTGAACTCCTGAGCTCAAGCTATCCTCCTGCCTCAGCCTCCCAGAGTGCTAAGATTACAGGTGTGAGACACCATGCCCAGCCTTAAAAATTATTTTTTAAAGGACTCTTTGCAAAAGATGACACCAAAGGTGAAATAGGAAGCTCCTGCCCCTCCCAAAGCCGAAGCCAAAGCAAAGCCTTTGAAGGCCAAGAAGGCAATGCTGAAAGGTGTCCACAGCCACAAAAAAGAAAAATTCTCATGTCACCCACCCACCTGCCAGCAGCCCAAGACACTGCAGCTCTGGAGGCAGCATAAATATCCTCAGAGGAGCACCCCCACGAGAAACAAGCTTGACCACTATGCCATCATCAAGTTCCCCTAACTGATGAGTCAGCCATGAAGAAGATATAAGATGACAACACATGTCTGTTCATTATGAATGTCAAAGCCAACAAGTGCCAGATCAGATAGGTTGTGAAGAAGCTCTATGACATTGATGTGGCCAAGGTCAACACCCTGATCAGGTCTGATGGAGAGAAGGAGTATGTTTGACTGGCTCCCAATTACAGATTATGATGCTCTGGATGGTCCCAACAAAATTAGGATCATCTAAACTGAGTCCAGCTGGCTAATTCTAAATACACCTTTTCACTGTAAAAAAAAAAAAAAAAAAAAAAAAAAGAAGAAGAAGAAATAAAAAGAAAAGAAAATTCTTCTTATTTTGCTAATTCTTAATATTTAAGAATGAATAAACCCCTTAAAATTATCAATAATGTTTACTTAGACTGAATACCTTTATTTAAATAATATTAATTTCCTCTTTTTTTCAATCTTCAATGTGATGTATATCATCCAGTTGATTTTATCACTATATTGTTAAATGAATTTCTTAATTAGTATAGCACTTTCCAGAAATGCTTAGAAACTGTTATCTTTTTTCCATTGGTGCTTGCATTTTTCAGGAGACTATACTCCTAACTTTAATTATTGTGAGCATTAGAATTATTTTTTGAAAGACAAGTCCCCTATAGCAGTGCCAAAGAAAGAAAACACAATTCAAGATGCCATGTAACCATCACCTCATATACGCCATTAAACAGATAGATACTTACACTAACAGTAACATTACCTGTATAGCTAACATGTTTCATTATTAATATTATATGAGCATACAACCATGTTATAGTTAATTTATTTTCTCAAGTGTTTTCTTTAGCTTTAATAAAAATGGTATTTCACTGAAAACCTACCATGGCTTATATCACAACTTTTCTAATTTTACTCTTTTTTCCAGTTTATGGAAAACTGTAGAAATTTTAGTACCAATTTACCTTGGTTCTAAAACTAATTAAAGGTTCTCAAAATATCCAAAAGAAAAGTGGCATGAAAAATATTCAGTTGTTCAGTACCCATCATGCCACGATCAAATAATGAACAATAATTTGATGGTTGACTGAAATTACCATGTTGCAAAAATCTAAATCTTAGCTACATAATTCTCCTGTTTAAAGGGAAAAAATTATAAAATTGAGCGTAGTTGAAACTAGCCTTTAATAAAAACTTTTCTAGACTCATAGACATTTTAGAAATAGAAGGAGGTTTGATGTCAAGAACAAAGAACCCCAATTTTACAGATGAGGCAAATGAACCCAGAAATTATAAAACACATAGATTTTTGAGAGCTGCAAGGACCATTACAATATCACGAAATAAATTTAAATCATGGTGGCAATTCTGGTTGTTTCATCCAGACGGGTGCCTTGAATGGCACAAATTGCTAGTATCTAAAGGCCCTGCAACTTGGCTTCTAAGAAGTTGCTCATTCACAATGTCATGTAGATTAAGGACAATTAGAATAAAATGTCATTGAGCTTTTATGTTAGAAAGGCAAAGATTAACAAGTCCAATGTTCTCTATCAATAAGTGAGGCCCAGAGAAGTAACACCAATTCCCCATTAAGTTTAATACACCTTTTATATACTTATTCCAATTCAATGGGTGTAATTTGCCCACTTTAGATTTTGTCACACAGGCAAACACAGAGAGCTCAACAGAATAGAAAAGTTAATTCAAGAGAAGAAATCGAAACGTTAGTGAAGAACAAATTTACCACTCTCTACTTCCATGAGTGTGAATAAATAATATTGACAAGTGTCTTTAAATATATAAGGTTTCCCAAACTGCTGATGAATACTGTACATTCAATTTTCCATAAAATGCATCTTCAACTCATATCTGATTAGTTTGGCTTGGCTGGTTATATACCAGTCACTCTTCACACTTTATTTGACTCTTTCCTATCTCCTGCCTCACATTAATGCTTTTCTTGCTTTCCATGTTTCCTCTGGTCTTCCATCACATTTCATTCATGCTAATCCCTCCAGAGCATTTACCCATATTATAATAAATGTTCTAGATACTAAAAGAGGTCAACAGTGAGAATGCAACATCAAGAACTTGAAGATGTCCCTCTGAGAGTTTGATTAACAGTTATTTGACTTATTCTTTAATAAAAAGGAGACATTAAAAAATGAAGTCCAGGAAATAAATTTTTTACTATCCAGCAAAGAGAAATATTAATTAGAGTGATGTGTAAGGAGAGGCAAAGGAAGAGCTAACATTAGTGTTCTGGTTGCTAAGGACAATTTATCAGATCTCACCATAGCCTAGAAAAGTCTACTTATTATCACCATTTTCTCCTTCTTACCCTTTGAATCTTTCTCTGTGCTCAGGTTATGATAACATTTGGAAAGTTGTCTGTCCTAAGTCATTCTTTTGAAATAGTCACCCATAATGTCACATACCATAGCTATGACATGTGGCAATCAGTTGGTGCCCACACTAGGACAGCAGCCTTCTGCAGCTTTGTAGTTGCTGACATATAAACCCAATTGAGTATAGCTTAAATGCAACACCTCCTAAAAAAAGTGACCGAGGAAAGTCTTAAAACACTTAAGAACTGAACTTCAGAATACCAAGACAATATGTCTCTGCCCATCAGCCTTTCATGTCCAAGACTATCTCCAAATTGACACCCATTTTGTAGATAGGTAGCCCAGGCGGAGAGGCCAAAAGAAAGCTTATATCCCGGTGGGAATTTTCACCCTCCTCTACAATCTGCTACCATGCTGACAGGTGGAGATATGCAGACTTGCTTCCTGCCATGAATTCTTGCCCCATCCTTGAATAATTAAAAAAAAAAAAAAAATAAGAGTGGTATCTATATTGTGTCTACTATATTAACATCAGTCAAGTCAATAACATTATATATAAATACCTTTTTTATTCTTATTTTCTCTGCTTTCAAGTAATTGTTAAGATGAAGTTTATGCACTCATATAATCATGCTTAAAAATTAATGCTGCCTCTGTTTATCAAGTGCAAATTGACAATTGTATTTACAAAATTTGAGAGTATAATTAAACACATATTCATTTTCGAAAGAGGAATGAGCTGGCTGTATAAATTAGCACATGCCCACAGGTCCCAAGCATTAAAGAAATTACTGCAGTGTTACAAACCAAAGGCAGATAACACAACCCTAACTTCCACACAGGGCAACAAACCTGAAGGAATCCTGGCCTTGGAGTCAGACAGCTTTCCCAGGGTTCCCGTTCTGCCATTTACTTTCTTTGTGGCCTCAGGTAACTCACTAATCTTCTCTGACCAACAGTTTTAATATCTTTAAAAGGAAAGAGACTACAGTTTGTTGTAAGGATTAAAGGAATTCTTGTTTATGAAAGTAGCCTCGCAATTTATAAAACTCATCTACAAATTTGAAGATTGTTGCAGGCAATAATTGTCAGATCTATCAAATATACAGTCCTTGTGATTGTATTTGCAAAGAGACACATGATGTTGGTGTTAAAACAAACAGGCAAACAAACAAACAACAGATCTTGGTTAAGGCCAACCCTACCCCAAATGTTCAGACCCTCGTATTACCATACTTGTCCACTTCGTTTCTCTTCTAAGATGGTCTGAACAGAAGCTACAATAAACTCTGAGCACAAACTCCTATCATTAGGAGCCCCTCATCTCTTCTCTTTAATGAAATCTGTTTCTCCTTCTCATTATTACCCTTCCCCTCCCATCCCTGGGTAGCTCACTATTGTCTCTGTTCATCTGCCCCTCTTCTGGCCTCATTTGCCTGCCTAACCAGCCTTGACACTAGGGTCAGCCATTTTATTCGATTTTCACACTCTCTTGCCCCAGAGCTGCCATTCTAATCCCCAAGAATGGGTAAATACCATCATCTGCATTCTCAGCTCCTAGTCCCAGGCTGCCAAACATTGCTGAAGGAAGTCACAAAGCCAGGTTGACTGGTTCCACTACAGTTCCGAGCTATGTAGCCAGCTGGGCCCTCATTGCTGCTTGACAGTACTTGTTCTCGTCAATGATTTACAGCCTTTTGTATTCCCCCTAGTGTCAATTCCAAGATTTCTTCCCATCCTCAGTTTCTTATGTGATATGATCTGCTAGTTCGCAGAGAAAGTCAAGGCCAATGCTCGATATCACACCTCTTTTCTTCTCTTCACATAAGAGCTTCCTTTCCTTTCTGATCTTATAGGAAAGTTCTCTCCTCTCTTGAGACATTCACCAATGCCTTCCCTCTTTTTTGCTAAGACTTTATCACATCCCTTGTCTACATATTCTCTTAACAAGTTTTCCCTTGGCCCAAGCACTCCCTGGTTTCGCCACTTTGTTTTTGTTTTTGTTTTTTTGTAAAACTTCTTGAAAGGAAAGGATAGTTTCCTTTCCTGTTTCCACTTTTTTGGCACCTACTCAGTCCTTGTGATCTGCCCCCTGCTCCAATAAGTAAATCTAATGACAGTTTCCCAGCCCTCCCCCGTTTTGCTCATTGTAAAGCAATTAACATTGCTGACACCGTGCTGTCTTAAAATTCTTCACTGTGTTCCCTCCAGAAACATCTCCTCCAGGTCACATTTCATTCTGATGTTACCCGTATCTTCCCAGACACCCCAGATTGAAACTTCAGAGCAATGCTTGCCTCCTTACTCTCCTCTGCTCCTTATGTTCAATAGTTGACATGTTCTGTTGCTTCCATTTCTGCAATCTCTCTCATATTTATATTCTGTCCAAAATAACTTTTTCCAGGACTATTTAAACAGATTAATACAACTTTCTCCTAACCCCTTGTCTTTCAATTCTTTTCCCTGGCAATATATTTGCACCCTGGAATTTTTAAGTTCTTCCATCTGTCCCAATTTACTTTTTAATTCTTAGCTCTTTCTACCTGTATCTAGTCAAAAGGAACTCCTTGCTTTTCTTCCTATAAAACCTGAGATTACTGGCCATTTACCTCTACCCAGAGGGAAGTACGGGAGGGTGAAAAGACATCATATTATGTGGCTTTTGCCCCTCCAAACCAAATACAGCCAATCTGCTTTGTTGAATGCTGATGCATATGACTCCTGATGGAAAAGAGTACAAAGTGCTGGATACACTCATGTTTTCAGATTGTGAAAATGCATCATACTGTACATGTATGCTATATGTGTGTTTCCATATGTATAATATATTGTATTTTCTGTATGTATAATATACTTTAATAAACATTTATGTATAATATCCTTTTCTGTATATATAATTTAATATTTTAAAAAAACCACAGGAAAAGCCAGCTTAAATGAGTGACAAAGAGGAAAAGATGGCAACATACAGTCTGAGCAATGGGTTTAGTAGAAGAAAAGCTAAACAACAACAACAGCAATAAAAAACAAGCAAATTTTTTTTTCAGGATTCAATAATTTCTTCTTTTAATGTTCTGTCTTCCTGAGTCCTTTGAAATATCTGGTGCCCAAAGAAGAATTAGAATCTCCAGAACACCAAGATTACCCATATCCTAGAGAAAACTTTATATTTGGCCATGACTTATGACTGTACTTTTGATAAGACAGGTAGGAGGAACATTTGCAATTACAAGTGTATCTGAATTTATAATATTATCTGTTTCCAAAAGTAATTAAATGATTCAAGAAAGCAAACTATCAGATTACAAAAGTCAAGTTGCTGGTACATTCATGCTCTTCATTTATAGAAGGAATAGCAGCACCCTTCCTGAGTTAAAAAATAAATAAATAAAACATGCCTCAAGGTAATCTATCTAAGTAGTGTACTTCAGTATTTAAGTGCAAATTCAAGGATCAAATCAAACAGACCTAGGTATTGATCCCAGCTTGGCTATTTACTGGCTATGTCACCTGGGGATGTATTCTGAGCTCTGTGTTTCACTTTCTTTATTTTTAAAATGAACATAACAACCACCTTGCAGAAATGTGAGGATAAGGAAGTATATATAATTTTAATAATACGACATCGGAAACAATGTGCACACAATAAATAGCTGTTATTAATTCTTATCTGTAAAATAAAGGGGCTGAAATAGAGAGTCTCCTGTAGTTCTAACTTTCTAAACTTTGTGTTGCCATTACGAATGTCCCCGTTTCTGTAACAGTGGCCCTTACTTACAAGACCTGAGAAAGTGCTAAAAGTTGAGACAGCCAATCTGCTTTGTTGAATCTTAATGTTGTCATAGTATCAGTAGACACTTGGGGAGCTAAAATGTGAGCATTAGCTAGCCTATCTCAAACACTAAACTATTCCCCTTTTTAGCATCCACAAATCAGTGTATGAGTTTGGTTTTTGCTTCAATTTCAGAGATGTTTTTCTAGAGGACTATCTTCTAATTTCTCCTTTGTTTCCACTATATTTTATAATATTTGCTCCCCTTCTTATTGCTAGATTAGACAGAGCTCATATTGCATTAGATGGAAACATTCTAAGAAAATACAGATTTAGGTTATCAGTGTTAGCCCATTTAATTTACAAGGAGATGCAAAATGAAAGAGAACACAGAATGTCCATAGTAGTGGATCCCGTGTATGTCACTCAGATCCTCCAGGACCGAGGCAATCATTTTCTACAATGCCAGGAATGTCAGCTACTGACCCTTATGGCTGAGTCCTCTCTGGCCTCACAAGTTGACAGCCCCTTCCCAGAGGCAGCCTACATTCAGTTATTGATAAATTCAGGATTTGGTGGCCTGACCCTCTTCCCTTAATTCAAGGCAACTCTAAAGGGCCATCCCACCTCCAAAGTTCCTCATGGAATTGGCTGAGGTCCCTCTTGTAATTTTTCCCTGTGCCCAATCCTGTCTCGTTCACCTTAATAGGCATCATTACCCACAAATAAAGCATCTGTGTGCAACTCTCCATCTCAGAGTCTGTTTCCTGGGAAACCTGTCCTACATCTGTTATTTTCAAATATTGGAAAATAATTGGGAAGACATTTTCATGAAACAGCTTTAGAATAAAATATTCTCTGCCTAAGCTCAAAGTCCAAAATCAGTTCTCCAGATATTTTGAAGTCCTTCTCATCCAAATGCCAGGCTTATATGAACTCAGTGAATTTCTAGACATAACAAGAGAAGAAGGAATGTAGAATTTCGGGGAACTGTGGAACTAAGATCCTATCTGGTTTTTATACAGCACCTAATATAACCTACAAGACCTGTGAATAATTAGAAATTTGATCCTCTCCATTTGTAAAGAGGTTGACTTTGTTAAGTTTCCCTGTGGATGGAATGTGGGTCATACTGAGAATGTAAGCTCACAAACTCCATGATGGGGTGGTGTGCTCACAGGAATGTGATGTGCCTTGGAATCCCCTAGTGCCCAAGGGAAAATGGCTGCAGCCAGTTGGGTATGGTGGATAAGCAGAGGACCCCATGAATAAGTGAGCATTTATTTTCCCTGCTGGACATTCTGTGTCTATACACAGATGGTGAGAAAACTACTTTTCTATTTGCCAGGTACCTGATAATCCAGGGGATATGGTACAGACAGTTGGTGTCTATATCATAGGGATAGAGTGTCAGTGAAAACAGGATCCAACCAGTAAACATAATTCCTCCTACCAAACATGGTTACACAGGAAAAAATACTAGCTCAACAAAAAACTGCTTGAAGAATGGAAAAACAAACACCACATGTACTCACTACTAAACTGAAACTAATTGATCAATACTCATGTACACACACGGTAGTAAAACTCAACAGAAATCAAGCAGGTGGGAGAGGGGAGGAGACAATGGATAAATTCACACCTAACGGGTGCGATGCGCACTATCTGGGTGATGGACACACTTATAACTTTTACGCAAACTGTACAAAAGGAATTCATGAATCAAAATGTTTGTGCCCCTGTAATATTCTAAAATTAAAAAAAAAAACTGCTTGAGAATAACAGTCCAATAATATAGCTTAGAGAACCATGAGACATACAATAAAAGCTCTCCAAACTTTTAACCTTAGGTTTCCTTTACATTAAAAATTTATTAAAGAGCCTAAAGAGCTTTTGTTATGTGAGTTATACATATCAATACTTACCAGGTTGGAGATTAAAACTGAGAAATTTTTATTTATTAATTCATTTTAAATTATAATAATATAACCATTGCATGGTAATATAATGTTTTTATTAGAATAATTTTCTAAAATGAAAAATCGTAAAGAGTGGCATATCTACTTTCACGTTTAATCTTTTGCAATATATTGTTTTAAAGTATATAAAGAAAATCTGGCTTCATACTTCCATGTAGAAAAAGTAAGTAATATTTTAATATCCTTCTCAGATAATTGTGCATATTCTTATTTGATATTATACCATATTATACTTTGTCATATGTGAGTTTTTTAAGGTTAGTTGCAATGCGGAATCTGAAACCATATTGTGAATTCTTGATGCTCTACTATATTAAAAACTATTGGGCTGATTTTCACTTTGAATGTATCTTTGACCAATGCACAATTTCGTAACATCATACATTGGTGATTTGTAAAAATGCTGATTAATAGAGTAATACAGATTTTCCAAATGTCGACACATTTTCTCACATAATAAAAAAATCACATTTATGAATACCCCCACCCATCTCATCAGAAAAGTATTTAAATATTAGGAAGCTATCCGAATTCTAACTTTCCCAATTTCCAATTTTTCCCTGAAAGCTTGTATTTTATCATTGCCAATAAATATTGTATTATTTCCTTGGAGTGACAAGTTTACCTAGTTCATTTCTGAGAAAACATCTGCCAAATAGCCAAGTTTGCCTGCCATAGTTCTTTTAAGTAGAACTGATGTTCCATGGAAAGCGCAGCTAGTTCCCCTCACAACTCCACCATACAAGTGCATTTCCCTGAGACAGCCATCATGCTTCTGTGTGCAACAGAATTTCGTTTGCATACTTCTCATTTTGTCACACTAAAAATTAAAAGGAGGTATAATACAGGGTAAAAGTTTAATGAAATTAATAATTCTTACTGCTGCATCAACAATATTTTTCAGTGAAATCAGCACTGTTTTTTACAGCAAGTACCTATCGGTGAAGAATATGATGACTGCTATTACGGTTTGGTGCCACTACCTTAATTCCTACTAGGGCGCCAGCAATTTTATCCTCCACTGCTTTTACATCATCAGTGCAAAAATTATTACAGTGCAAACAACAAATAACATCTTAGTATTTATATAAAAATGGCTTTGACCTTGCAGACTCTTGAAAATGTCTCTGCTACACCCAGGGGGTCTGTTCGACCACATTTTGAGACCTACTGCTCTAGACCAGAACTGGCCCAAGGGCAAAAACCAGTATTTTGATTGAACATTGGGTACTATCAGAGTTTCATATGTCACCCGAGCAAATGGGACAGTAGAGATTCAAATCCCAATTACCCTCCTCTGTCCCTATTTCCACCCAAATCACAAGTACAAAACTGAGCTGAAAGTAGAGTTCCAAGAAAAATGAGTTTACTAAATACAAAAATTTATTTCCCTTTGTGGTAGCAGCCTTATAAAATATGCCCATTAAGCCTTTTTTCAGTTATCCCTTCTGAAAGTAAAAGTGGCTAACTAAATTCTGTGGCTGGCTCAGTCCTGCTCAGCTCTCTGCCTCTAAGGCCAAGTAAATGCCCATTGTGTTGCGGTCTTAGACAACTTGAAGAAAAGCAATTGCATCAGTTTCCTTCATAGAGTGCTTCTCTGCAGAATGACTTTTTTTTTTTTTCTTCCCCCAACATGTTTCTTTATATTGAACATAAATCTAAGGCTGTGGTATAAATTTCCCTCCTTACTCTCTCATTAGGTCCATGTGGGACAGCTAGTCAGCAAGCTCATTATAATAGCCAGGCAGGTATTTAAACAGATTATAAGTCACCCTCCAGTCTTCTTGCTCCTTCAGGCTAAACAATCCTAGTTATTAACCTTTCCTCTCAGCCTTTATATTCCTACCCTTTTATCACTTTTGTTGCTCTTTGTTGGACTCTCTCCAGTTTTGCCACATTCCTCTTAAAGTGTTGAGAACAAAACTAGACACCATCCTTTAATAAGGTCTTCACCAGTGCCAACAGACAGGAAATATTACTTCCTGGACTTGGCATGTCATATTCCTGTTAATATATTACCGTGCTAGGCTTTTAAATAACAACACTGTTTTGATGACTGGTATTCATCTTAGGTTTGCAGTCCCTCCAGACTTTTTGTTGTAGTTGTGCTTGAGCAGACAGAGCTTATCTTTAATCTCTGCCTTTTATTTTTGGCTTCTGAGTGTCACATCTTGCCCTTGCCCTATTTTACTTCCCTAGTTTTTTCTGCCAATTTTCCTAATTTATCAAGCTCACAGTGAACTATTCCTGGTTTCCAAGATGTAAGCAACACCAAACACTTAATGTCATTCACACACACTCTCGTTTCTATCATTTCAAGCGTTCAGTTAAAAGTACTGCTTGCTTTCGGGCATAATATTTTCCAGTTACAGAGGAGAAGAGTGTGCAATAGCTAAAATGCACTTTCCAAAGTAACCGCCCCCACTACATTTTCACTACTCGGAAAGTGTAGAGGTGCCCACATCCCACCAAAAATGGAAGTAAGCGAATCTTAATTCTGTTTTGGATTAGAGATCCTACCACTGGAAGGAAGGTTAAGATAAGCCTAAACTGATGTGTAAAAGAGAACAAAACATACAGTTACTTACAGAAAATAGAAATTAATCCTTTCTCTCACAGTAGATCTCAGCTAAGCAGCCAGGTTAGAGGTGAAGGTCTGGACCACATGTTCACTGAGGGACCCAGCTTTCTTCCACGCTGTTGTTCTACCCTTCCCTAGAATACTGTCTTCACCTGTATTGTTCAAGATGAGTCATGCGAAGCTTGTCCATAGAGGAAAAGAGCATAAAGGGGCTCACATCCAGTATCCAAAGGTCCAGACTTAGAAATGGCATATGTCACTTCCACTTGAGTTCTGTTCGTAGGAACCTAGTTACACAAAGGGAGGCTGTAAAATCTAGTAACATTATTAGAAGAAGATGAGGAGATATATTTTGGTAGACACTGCAGCTACCGTCACTGAAAATCTAGATTAATTTAAATGATCGAATCTATTATGCTCAGCATGGGCCCTGCTGGTAGTCATGAAAAATATCCTTTTTCTGTGTAAGTGTGTATTAGCCTTGTTCATGAGGCTGACCATAAGCTTCATTTAGAAATCACCCTCCTAGATGAGTAGACGAGCCCAATCTCATCTACAGATGCTGTCTGCCCTCGGTCTCCCATACTTACATCTGTGGCATCATAGATAGAACCACCCTTCACTCTCTTCTCAAGCTGATTGTTTCATAACCTGCATTTCTCTGAAAGGCCAACCTGATGTTTACTTAACATGGTTTGACTTAAACACAAATGTTGGAATGGGGCCAACATGACTTGTTATGATTGGCATTCCCAAATGATAGCCTTAAAGTATGTTTATTTATATCAATGTCTTCTTCTTGGAGAAAGCTATCTACAGATTCTAAACTACTGAGCTTATTAGCTATGGATTATGTTTGTGTAATAGATAACCCTTTGTTCTTGTCCAGGTAGAAATAGCTTTGCTGCTTTTATTACCTGTTTTAAATTAATCAAATCCCAATATTCAAGCCTGATATTTCTAACGATGTAACTACGTCAATCTTCCTTAGCCTACGTCTGAGATACCTTAGCATTCACTTTATCATAAGGAAATTCTTAAATAGTATATTGACACTTTGGTTAATTTTGAACAGCTGTAAATGATGTTCTACTTATGAACAGGTGACTTCTGGCATGCTTTTCTGGCAGAGGAGAAAGGTACACATCTGAATGGAAACTTTGCAAAAAAATAATTAATAACATTAATAAACATAGTAGAACTCTACTATATGCCTACAAAAACTCTGTTACAGTCTCAATATATCTTGTCTCAATCCTCAGAGTATCTATGAGTTAAGTATCAGTTCATCAACACTACTGATGACAAAACTGCAACTTAGCAATTTAAGCAGCTTGCCTAGAGATAGACAGCTGGTGAGCAGAAAACAGGATTCAAACCCAAAACTCATGCTCTTTTCACTGTGCAATATTTTCCCCTCCCATGTTTATATTTGAGCCTCGAAAGTATTCTGACTGCATTTTCCTCAGAATCAGGGCACAATTTAATAAGGACAGTATGCCCCAGTCAGTGGGTATTTTATCAGGTAGAATTGACAAACAAATTGGTTCTGCAGTTATAGACTATGAAAGGCCCCAGTGACTTTTTTTTTTAACTATTCAGGTTCTAAACAGAGGCATAAAAGAGTGACTCAGTTTCCAGGAGTACTGAAGTCCCTAAAGTTGAGTTAGGCTCTAGAATTGGGTTCCATGTGTTGTGCCTGCCATTGAAGAGAAAGCCTAGCCTGAAAGGAACGATTTGGTTTTTGCTGTTTCAATATCATCACCTATAAAATTAGAATCACTTAATTTTTTCTAATGCCTCTTGAGATTATTAAACGCAGATGAAGAGTAAAAAACTCACGGCAATGTGTTAATATTACTCTAAAATGAGCAATTCCAATCAGGTAAACATAAAAATCACTTTAGAGCAGTTATTCCCCCTACCCCCAAACCCCTCCACCTTCTGCTTGCAAAGCCCAGAAGCCTTTTGTGGAATTAACGAGAGAAGATGATGAGGTTTTGGATGAGATGTCAATAAAACGATGGCTGGTTTCAATTACATAAAATGAATGCATTATTAATAGTTGTTGGAAACAGAAGGACCACATATTCACATGAGAAACATCAGCCCCTCCGGGCATCAAGCTGCTGACCACCAGGAGCAGCATTGTGGAACACGCTCTGTGAAGCACTGCTAGAATTACTAAAAATAGGTTTCTAAAAAATCTGGTAGAAATGTATCTGGCTTATTGTTTGGGCTCTTCCTAAAAGAAATTACTGTGAATGATTGCTTTTGCATGTCCATTTAGTGGTTTAACTTTTTTTTTTTTAATCTCCTGCCTTGGCCTTCCTTCTCAAAATTGTTAAGTCACAATGCACTGTGGTATAGCGACCTTCTAGTTAACATTGGTTTGGGCATATTCAGGCTCTTTCTCTTTCTATCTTCTTCCCATCTGACTAGCTTGCCTAATTACACAGTCACTGATTCTATGACGTGGGAAAAATAGTCTTCCCGAGCTAGTCAACTGATGCTTTTATTTCACTCAGGGAAAACTTATCAAAAAAGACAAGGAATCTTAAATGCAGCAGATATTTGATGCTAATGGTAAGCTTGTATTGCTGCTGTAGCAACCTTGCTATTAAGGATGTTTCAGCTTCTTTTATTAACCTCTATTTTCAGAAGTTTATAACTTCTTGGTAAAAACTACCTCCAGGCTAAAATTTGGCATACATGATCTCAGACGTGCCAGGTGTCAGTGAATATATACATACATAGTATCCACTTTCTCAAAGAAAAAAAAACTGTTAAATTTCCAAATGAATTATTTCATTTCTCATAGGGTACAAATTCATTAAATTTAGTGTTGACTCAATTACTTTTAGAAGATTCTTATGGCAACACAACTAAGCACTTGTAAGATCCAGTGTTTGCTATTGCTTTCTTTCCTTTTACCTCACTGGTTGGCACAGTCACACTGACTTATCTCAAAAATCACTAGGAGAGATCTGACTGGCTCAACATCAGTTTTAAACTCACCTCAGTAGATGTAGTTAGAGGTGGTCACTATGCATATCTGGAATTTATATTGTACTTTAATCAGAGCCTACGAAAGAAAAAAAGTCCATCATCCATTTTGCATTATCCATTTGCTGGTGATGCAGTGTTAGGTTCAAGGGGCAATGGAAAAGGCAGGGGCTAAGAGCCGAGCCCCTCTCCTGCTTACTCCTCTCATACAAAATAAGGCCACATCTTTCATGATCCCAAGGAAGAGCCCTGAAGTTTCCCAGGCACTAGAAACCAGTTCTGCCCTCTCAATACACTTTTAGAACTGGGTAACATCATAGTCAAGGTTTTGTTTTGTGAAAGATAAATTTTTAATAAATTTTCTAATTTCCTTATTTTTTCCTAATTTTTTATTTTGAAGAAATTTTAAACCCACAGAAAACTTGCAAGAATAACAGAATAAACCATTTGAGAATTGTTAACATTTTTAAATTTCAGGCCTAAATATTGTAGCATGTATCTCCTGAGAACAAGGACAACCTCCTATGTAACCACAAAACTATGATAAGACCCAAGAAACTTAACATTAATACTACTATTTAAAATAATCTCTATGAAAATATTCTCAATTATACCACTTATATTTTTTTTGGCTTTGTTTTCCATCTAGAATTAAATCAAGAATCATGCGTTACATTCAGTTGTCATCACTATAGTCTCCTTGCTTGTAGAATATTTCTTTAATCTATTTTATCTTTCATGACATTGACTTTTTTGAAGAGTTCAGGTCAATTGTGTTACAATGCAGAATCTTCCTCAATTTTTTATATGATTAGATTAGAGTTAAATGTTTTGGGCAGGAATACCACGTAGGTGATATTAGATCCTTCTCAGTATCACATCAAAAGGAACATGATGCCTGTTTGTCTCATTACTGGTGACCAATTTATTTCTTAAGCTTTATAATTCTTTTTTAGTCTACTTTATATCTTTAACACAATGATTTGGCTATTTCCTTAGGGATAGTTATTTATTCACACTGTTTAGTTTTATTCGTATATTTTCTCCCATGTCACACAATTCTCCTGACAGCATCTAGATCCATAAATCCTTACATGATTTTTGTTTTCTTTCAAAGGGACAAATTCTTAGAAGTGAGACTGATGTGTCAAATAATATATGTACTTTAATTTTAATAGAAGTTGCATGATTGTTTTAAAAGCTATGAGCATCCACGTCTCATACATATATGTGAGAGACCTTTTTACATATCTGCCATTAACAGTATTCTCAATTGTTTTAATATTTTCTTCTCTGATAGATGGAAACTGATATCTCATTATACTTTATTGCCTTTTTCAAACTACTGATGTGTTTGGGAAATTTTATATGTCAATCACAACTTCAGCTATTTTTTTCTAATAGAATTTTTATACCTATGTAGTGAATTTGTTAGAGAACTTTATATATTATAGATATTAATCTCTTTCATCTGTGTTGTAATTTCTGTAGGTCTGTATTTTTGTCTATGATTTTACTTATGGTATCACTTGTCATTCAAAAGATTTTTAAAATTTTTATGTAGTCAAATATGTCTCTCTTTTGTTTTATAGCCTCTAAATTTCCAATTTTAGGGAGCAGAAGTCCCTACCCCTGGATTTTATATGTAATCTCCTAGGTTATTTTATAGAATATTTATTATTTATTTTATATTTTTAAGACTGTAATATAGCTGTAATTTAATTTTTTAAGGTATAATACAGGGCTTAATTTTACCATCTTCTAAATAACTGGCCATTTAACAACTTTTTAAATAGCACAATTTATTAAATAATCTATTGTTTTCCCACTGAATATAAATGTCACTTTAGTGGTTAAATCTCCATATGCATTAGAATCAATTTCTCAATTTTCTTTTTATTGCCACTGATCTACTTGTTTCTTCATATACCTATATCTATCTTGTGCATCTGAATACATCTCTCATTTTAAACTATCTATTCTGAGTTATTGGTTGTTAAGCTGGCATCCATTTGCAATTATTTCCTTAGGGGGGATACAGAGGTAATTATTTTTTTAATTACTGAATATGCCACAAAAATATTTTGCACCCTAACAGGTAAATAATAACTTATCTGTTTATACTCCTATTGGATTGAATATGTGGCTCTCAGAAATCTTTAGATAATGTTTTCTCTTGTAACTTGCAATGTTGCAGATAGGAAATCTGATGCCAATCTAATTCTTTCATCCTTTCCAGAAACTTGTCCTTTCTCTCCAAAAGTTATGTAACATATGCTTATTGTTTTTAGAATTCAAAAAAAATGTACTTGTATGTGTCCATGCATGTGTCTTTCCTAACCTGGAACACAGTGAGCACTTTCAATCTTCAAGTTCAGTTCTTTCTTCAACTTTAGAAACTTCTCTAATGATTTGTTTAATTATTTTCCATCATCCATTTACTCCTTTTCATCTTTTTGAAAATTTGCTTACCCTTATACTAGGTTCCCTGGATCTACCTTGCAAGTCTCATAGCTCACTCCACCTGACCTCCTTTTTATTTTCTTTTTTCATTAATTCTTTTGTATGTTTGACTTTTAAAATCAAGCTTTATTCTATTTAATTTTCCAAGTCATCAATTCACATCTCAGCCATGCCCGCATTCTTCTAGCACAAATTATTCAAATAGGAAATCACAGCATTAGGTCCAGGGAGTCCATGTATGTATATGTTCATGTGTATGTATACCTGAATGCTATATTTGCATCTTCTAAGATGCTTTTACTTTTTTTTTTTTTTTTTTTTGCCAGTTCATGCCCACCTTCTTCGACAGCTCTGAATCAATGGGAATGTGGTTTATCTGCTCTGACTGATAATTATCTCAGGTTGCTGAGCACATGAAGACTTGCTGGTAGTTTGGTTGCTGTAAGACCCTAACAGGTAGCATTCCCAAAACTATGATAGAGAAGTAGTCCTTATATGCACTAGCCATACAGAACCAGACAGGACTCAGGTGCAAGAAGATGCAGTCCAACCGTTTAGCTGTATTTTGGCCTCTTGAAAGCAGGTACGATGAACACAGAAGTGAGGCCAATTTTGAACTTATTCTGAGAGAGCTATGCACCTTTGTGGGCCAAGTTATTCCAAAGATACAGTACTTTGTAATTTTTACCTTAAGGCTCTGTGATGTGGGTCTCCACATACTTACCAACTCAAAAAGAACAAAGCCTCATTCTAAGAAAGGCAGGTAGATTAGGGTCAATGGTAGGGTAGGGAGGGGATGAAGCAAGGCAGCTCTATTCAGGTCACAAACTTTGTTGAATCCTTTGAATCTGCTTTTGCTAGAATGACTCTTACATACAATTCTACTAATGTTTATCTTAAAATTTACAACTACGTGCTTAAATTTATCATTGGAATCAATTTAAACATTTTATTTTCTTTTGTGAATGTGAAGATTTTTTCAGACTTTTCCAACCCTCCCTGTTACATACACCTTTCCAGTACTTGTTTCTTATTTGAAACTATGAATTTTGACTTTTTTTCAAATTTTAAAAGAAAGCTATTACCAAATCTTAATCATACTCAAAACAATATTAAAATGTATCTCATTATAGTTAGCAGATTTTATTGCTCAACCTGTCAGTTATTTTCGGCCACAATGTTCTCATTATAATTTGACTCATATTTCATCATTTTGTAATAGATCTTCTGGCAGTTTAATAGTTTACCTAGAAAAGAACACAAACTAGGTGGCATAGTTTAAGGCTTTGCACGTCAAGGAATTGCTTTGTCCTGTCTTCATAAATGAACGACAAATTAGATGGATATATAATTCTTGGGTTAAAACATTTTTCTTTGGGACAGTAATCATTCCTCCATTTTTGTCTATCCTTTAGGGTTGCAACAATATGGAAGCATGCTTGATTTTTCTTTTCTTATACAGAAGCTGCTTTTTTGCCTCTTAGATGCTTGTAGAATTCTTCTCTATCTTTGAAATTTCCAATTTCATTAGGCCATTTGTAAGTACGATTTTATTTTTAAGTTTGGCTGGAACATGATATGTACTCTTAGTTGTTGGAACAATCTCTTTAAAATTGAGAATAATTTCTTCCATTTTTTTCTCATTATATCTGTTCAGTTCCTTCTTCCTAAAATGTTTATTACTTATAGTTCAGACTTCCAGAATCTGAACTTTCTACATTTATACCTCTTCTTCCATTTTTTCCCTTTCTTTTGATTATTCCCGTTGAGTTCTGTAAATTTTTCCTAAATTCGACTCACAGCTTTTATTTTCTAGCATGTACAATCTGCCAGAAAACAATCTTGTTTCTCATCACAAGCTAGTTCTTTCTGATAGCTTTTCTTGTCTGCTGGTTTTGGATTCCTTTGTTGCAAATGTTCCAGATTAAACAAACATCGACATTCAGAGTATATGATGAAGCATTGAAGTCTGAAGCCTAAAAACGGCTGCTTTCCCATTCTGCTGCTTGAAACTTTGATCTGATGGCTGAAGCTCCATGTTGGTCCATGAAATAATCTTGGGATTGGGGTCCAGGCAAAGTGTGGAACAATGAGATATAAAGAACATAGGTCTCTAAGGATCTGGTGGAAAGGAGTCACCTTGTTAGCTGTGAATTGCTGGTTTCTAAATTTTATATAAATTAAAAGACATTTCTTTTTTGTCTAAGTCACTGTTATTTTTAAATGCCTCTATGAGTATTCTAGAGCCAGGCTGCCCAAATTTAAATGAAAGCATTACTGTGTAACTCATTTTGTGAACTTTAGGCAAATTACTTAGTCTCTCTGTACCTCAGTTTATACATCTATAAAATGGGAATACTGATAGTACCTATTTCATGGTTTAGAAATAACTTTTTATTTATTTGTGTATAGGTACTAATAGTACCTATTTCATGGTTGGAATTAAATACATTACTGAGTAAAGTTCCTGGCATAAAGAATCACTATATAAGTGTCTCTTATTATCTTTAGCTTTAGCATAGAACTTATTTCTGTCACATATATGATGCATTATTACAGAAATGCCACCCCAATGGCTGTTTCTTTGCTGTATATGTTTACAAAGGACTTTTCTTATTATTGGGCCCAGATTCTGGTTTGTTGGAGTGGTCTACACTGAAAAGAAATCTGGGCCATGTCTCTACTAAGGTTCAAAGGCTGCAAAAGGTAATTTAGCTGGTGTGCTTCTGGATGGTCCCTTTCCTTAATATTATCTCCAGTTCTCCTCTATTTACCAAAACTAGCTGGCTGATATATATATACATCCTTAGAAAACATTCGCTCCCTCATTATGCAACTCTTATTTTAGTGTTTGGGGTTCAATACCTTTTTTGTCTTCTGGCCTTATGCTAATAAGCTGGGCTTATTCTAATAAGTGTTTTGAGCTAGTCCATCCCTGCTCCTTTGCACTATTGATCCAATAGTTAGACACTGTCTTAGTCCATTGAGACTGCTATAATAAATACTGAAAACTGGGTGGCTTATAAACAACAAACATTTATTTCTCATAGTTCTGGGGCTGGGAAGTCCAAGGTCCAGGTGCTACCAGATTTGGTGTCTGGTTTATTTCCTGGTTTACAGATGGTGCCTTTCATTATGTCCTCACATAATGTAAGGAACAAACGAGCTTACCTGTGCCTATTTTATAAGGCACTAACCCTCATTCACAAAGTTTTCACCCTCATGACCTAATCACCTATCCAAAGGCCACACCTCCTAATACCATTGCCTTGGGGATTAGGATTTCAACATGCAGACCTTGGGGGAGACATAAACATTCAGACCATGGCAGGCAGTCATGATAAAAAAATTAATTCTTGGCTCAGACATGGAGTAATAATTTTAATCTACAGTACAGCTGAGTGCTGAATTATGAAGTCAAAAACCCCAGACTACAGCCCTCACAAATATATAAAAGGAATGACCTAATTGTGTTCATTCCAGAATGATGTCATATTTAAAGACTCATCACCAAACTGGCAAACATGGATTTGATTCTTTCATCCTATGTCTCTAAGGACTTTAAAGTGGCTCCGCATCGTGACCTTCTGGAGCACTTCCCCTTTTGTCTCTCACCAGTTCTCTTGCACTGAATATTTTATTTGACCAAACCTCCCCTACTCACTCTTTTAGTATGAATATTAACCTAACTGGCTCTGCTAAGTCCTTTCTTTCCTCCCACCTCAACTCCTCTTCTTCAACCACTTCTCTAATTTTGTATCACAAAAGTTAAGGAAACAGCCTGATCAGACTGAAAAAAAAAAGTCACTTCTTCATGGAGGATGAGAAAAGGGTAGAAACTGGACTAGGGAAAATAAGGATTCTCTCTGAAGGCAACATATAACAAGGTCACTCTGTATAGCTGTGTGGGTTCTGCACTGCACAACTCTTCTGTGGGTTCTATTCACAAACTACAATGTGAACTTAACAAATTTTATTCCTCCATAATCAGAAGAAAATTATGTGGCTCGGCATGGTGGCTCACACCTATAATCCTAGCACTCTGGGAGGCCAAGGTGGGAGGATCGCTTGAGGTCAGGAGTTCAAGAACAGCCTGACCAAGAGTGAAACCCCGCTGTTAGGTTGGAACAAGGAAGAAGGGGAACAGATGCTTTGTCCAGGGGTTTCCATTGAGAAATAGATGACATTAGATGCTTTGTCTACTAGGAGGAACAAATTGACCAGAAGAGGGACTTCCAGGAAGGAGCAGATGATGTGTCAAGGGGGCTTCCAAGGACTGAACAGATGTTTGAGCTACAATAAGGGAGTCTCCAAGGACTGACCAATCAGAAAGAGGTAGAAAGGCCACAAAGTGGAGATATGATCAAGGCCACAAATGAGGGTCTCTGTAATATATGTACAAGTGAGGTGATATTATCTTTAAGAAACCCACCCTCATTAACATAGTGAAAATCATGCCCACCAGGTGCATGACAGTTTACAAATACCATGGGAACCCCCTGGAAATTGCCTTACAAGGTTAAAATGGGGAGGGTTCCCAGTTCCAGAAATTCTCTACCCATTTCCAAGAAAAACCATGAATATTCCATGCCCACCACCCCTTAACATAAAATTAGGGAATCAGCATAAAAGGGAAAATCTTGTTAAACTCAGGGTCTTCTCCACTGACAAGGGTTGCCCCATTCCTTCTCTGGAATGTACTATGCTTTAATAAATTTTGGCACTTTACTTGTTTGCATCTCCTTGGTCTTCTCATTTGCTCCGTCAACTCGGTATCAGTAACCATTCTTCGGTACTGGGAACCAAGAACCAGGGAACACAGACCTGACATCTGGTCCCCACACCTGACACCATCTCTACCAAAAATAGAAAAAATTAGCTGGGCATGGTGGCATGCACACCTGTAGTCCCCACTACTTGGGAGGCTGAGGCAAGAGGATCACTTTAGCCCAGGAGTTTGAGGTTGCAGTGAGCTATGACAATGCCACTCCACTTTACCTGGGGTGACAGAATGAGATTTTCAAAAATAAAAAAAAAAATTATGAGATTAGCAAGTGTCACTTGTTGATTCTTCATCTGTCTGACTCTGAAATTTATAGTTTTTATATCATGGTATGGTATGTAACACTCAATTTTCTCATTTAAGTGTGTAGTACCTAGTACTTGATAGGTGCTCCAGAAAAAGTTTTTAAGTACACCACTGAATTAAATACTAGGTGTGATCTGTATTAAGGCATTCGAATTCCAGAGAAAGAGAACTAGCATTTGTCCAATAAAAGCATTTTCCAGTAGTTATTCTAGATACTTTTTTTATAACAAGAATTTAATATACAAAGCAGTATAATCTTTATTTGTACAAAGCATTATAATCTTCTTAACATTCTTCACTCATTTATCAACAAACTTTTCATTGTATTCATTTAACAAGTTAACGTTGTCAAACTACACTTCACTACCAGTTAAAGGCCAAGTACAACTTACAAACAAAAAAGCGCTTGGAGCATTGAAAGGAAAAAAGAAAAAAGGCTAATAAGAAAGGTCAACAGAGATACTTTAAAAGCATTTAAAGGACATGGTTTGGGGGGAATTAGATTCCTGAACACCCTCGGATTTCCCTTAAGGTTCAGAGGGGTTTCACAACATCATTTTTAAAAGACATGAGGTTAGAACTAAGGAATCAGAGGAACTCGCAATTCGAGATATTAAGCAGGTAATCAAAGTTCCTAGATTGACATAAGACATAAGGAGAGAGTGAAGAGTAAAGTAAGTGGAGATAGGGAACAGAAGAGAGGCAGAAGAGAGACAGGAAGCAAGAAGCACAGAGGGAGGGAGTTGTGCCTAGAGGAATAAAGTTTGAAATTCATCATGAATCGAAGAATGAAGAGCCATAGTCGCAAGTCTGGGAGATGGACTATAAGAAGAGAAAGCCTGGGATCTTACACCTTCCAGGAGGTGACAATAAATCCTAAAGTTGTACAGTAGCAGGCAGTGAGGTACGCTTAAGACTAAGCCACTCTGTAAAAGTTAAGACATTGGCATCCTTGCTTGACTAATTCCAAACTACATTGCTAATTTAAGAACGTAGGTACCCAGAATGCAGTCGCCCTGGCAGGTCTAATGTCTAAAGTCAACACAGAAGGGCTCCAAGCCAAGTGGGTATAGAGAAAACAAAATTCAATTAATGCTACTGTCAAGTGAAGAGACAGTGGAACACATTCCATTATTCTCCCATAGCTTTTTAGTGATTTCCTAAAGCTTTTCCATTCTGACCACTATTAATAAGCTATATTGCAAAAGACTTGTTGTACAAACATAGTCTGATCAGGATCAAAGCCCTAATTTTTCCTGAGCCTTGGTGTCCCTGTGATCTGGAACAGAGCAGGCAGCATGGAAGTTATTATTACTTTTTCAGGGTAGCCATGGGACTGGGGATCAAAAACTACCGAACCATAGATATAAGTAAACAAAAGTGATCAAATTGAGTAATTTATTTAGCCATTCAGAATCCCTCCTGCCAAAAAGTCATAACATTCAGACTGATTAAACAAAACAGGATTCTGCTACTCAGACGCTTTGAGTTTGGGAAGGCTGATTTTGATGATAATTCTACTTAGTTTTTATTTTTATCTTCTCAGGCACTGCTACCTAAGTCTACTCTCCCCAGTAGGGAAAGGCTTCACGGAAACACGTTTCAGAATGTTACCTGCCAAGGTGCCACAGTCTTCCACCCTATTCAGTTGTCCACTTCCTTCTCTTCCTTCTCTTCCTTCTCTTCTTCGTCCAGCCTTTCCTTGTCTTCACCATTGTCCTCATCCCTGCTCTTGTCTTGCTCCTCCAACTCTGGTGGGTTTTTTGTTTGTTTCTATTTGTCTTTGTCCTTCTTCTTTTGCTCTGAAGCTTCCTTCTTGTTTTTCCGCTCCTGCCTATGAGCTTCAGAGCTTCTTTTTACGGGGTCATGAACCACCAGAACTCCATCTCTTTCAGGACTAGAGCACATCACTGGCAGCGACCTGCGCTTCCCTTTCATAGTCAAGTTGTTGGCACAGGATGTGGCCTATAGCACGAAGATGCCGGCGGTGCGGGGGATGGCGCTCGGGGCGTCCCTAGAGATGCTGACACCGGAGAGCCTCCTTCATGTTCCTGGGCAAGATGGCGTCGGGCATGCTGCGGTCCCCCGGGCCGCCATGGCTGAGCCTCCGCCTCAGGCCTCATCCTCAGGCGGCTTCCGCATCCGGACTGTTTGCTTCCTTGTCCGGACTGCCCCGCGTTGCTCTGGTCTGACCCTCCCAGGCTTCCGTCCAGCCCTACATCGCCTACACTGTGTCCCACAGTGCCCCTCGCGCCACAGCCCGCTTCCTCCCCGCCAAACCGCGCCTCCACCTTAAATTGCCACCGCATCCGACCTCTCCTGAGACATGGTTTTGGCCAGCTGGGGCTTCTGTCCTGCTCCACCGCACCCTGCACATCCCTCCCCAGCCCTGTTTCCCCGTTTCACACCATCGCCACTTCTGGAATCCGCTGCATACTTTAAATAAAGTGTTTCATTTAATTCCTACAACAAGCCTGAAGAGAAGGCCAATTTGCCGATTTTACAGTGAGGAGATGAAGAATCAAAGAGGTGGTTGGCAGGGAAATGGTTGTATCAGGATTTGAATCGAGATCAGAACCCAAAGCTTGTGTACTCTTTTAGATGAACAAAAAAGAAATATAACCAAGCTTACCACCCTTATGAATGTTTGCTAAGAGGCAAATAAAACATTTTTAATAGCTAAAGTGGTTTAGCAGTCACATCTGTTGATTTCCTCAGTAGTCTAGCTGAAATCGCTAGTTTTATGCTTTGGTATATAAAGCAATAGCTATGAAACTCTGGGCTGTAAGTGCTATCTCAAAATTTTATATACGGCAGATCTTTAATGTGCTCATAAAGAAGATCACATAGGTCATAGCTGCAAACAATGCAGAGATGCTAGGAATCTTGAAGTTTAGAAATTTTGAAAAATTTTAAAATGCAACCTGAGTTAATAAACATGATCTGTTAATTAATAAACCATTATGTAAAAAAAAAATTAGTAACAGCATTTTCAGATACTCTTGAGTGTAAAAAGCAAAGTGATATTTCTAAATGAGCATCACAATGTTCCGATTTCCTGGATTTAAGTCTGAGTTCTGCCAATTTAATAACCAACTAACCTTGAGCAAGTTGTTTAATCTCTCCGAGTCTCAGCTTCCTCATTTGTAAAACGAAGATAACATTTCCCTGAATATGTTATACTAATATACAGCATTACCACGGATGTAATCTTAATTTATTTACTTGTTGCTACACTTTTGAATCAATTCCTGTGCTGGTTCTATGTCTCATCCTTCCATCTACATAAAATAACTTGTTTACTTTTAAAAGACAGCAGCTTCCTCGAGGTTGTGCAATCATGCACCTGACGAGACTTTCTTATCCAGCGGAATTCAATAGGAAGAGTTTAGAAATGGTGTAGCTTCTATTTTCCCCTCATGATTTTTACCATGAAGCATGAAAATAATTTTCAATTTGTTTTGTTATTTAGTGATTTATTTTGAGTATCATTATGATGTTATCTTAGATGTCTCCATATTCAGCCCCATCCCAAGAATGTATTACTACAACTATTGAGAAAGAACTCATTGTAATTGTGTTCACTGTATGACCCAACTGACTGATATACACTTATAGTATTATATCAGAATATTTTAATATTTTCCTGGTACTCTTTTTCCCCATCTAAATTATTTTAAATATTTTATGAAGATTTCAAGACTGATGTTTTTATTATACTTTCAAATCAACTTTTTCTGCCACCCACCTCAGACTATGTCCCAAATTTTCTTCCAGGAGATAAATTGGAAAAAGAATTCTGTACACAGAAATCATATGCAATTAACTTTTTAAGGAATTTTTTTTATCTGTCCCATGCATATGTGAGCCTAATTAACTTGGTAAGGTTTGGGCTAATAAGAGTGGGGAAATCATTCTTACTCTCTTATTTTCCACAAATCATCTAAACCTCTTGCTGTGGTCTGAATATTTGTATCCCCTCAAAATTCATAGGTTGAAATCCTAACCATGAAGGCAATGGTATTAGGAGGTGGGGCATTTTGGGAGATGATTAGGTCATGGGGGTGGAGCCCTTATGAATGGTATTAGTGCTCTTATAAAATAGGCCCAATTAAGCTTGTTAACCCTTTCCACCATGTTAGTACATAACAACAAGTTGCCATCTATAAACCAGGAAATGGGCTCTCGCCAGACACCAAATCTACTGGCACTTGGATCTTGGACTTCACAGCTTCCAGAGCTTTCAGGAATAAATGTTCATTCTGGGTAAATGACCCACTTTACGGAATTTTGTTAGAACAATCCAAATGGATTAAGATGAAATTGGTAACAAGGAGTCAGGATGCTGCTTTAACAAATACCTAAAAATATGGAAGCAGTTTTGGAACTGGGTAATGGGTAGAGGCTGGAAGAGTTTCCTAGTGCATGCTAGAAAAAGCTTACATTACCATGGAAAGACCACAGAGGGAGATGCAGGAGAAGGTCCAGAAGAAGAGAAGGACTATAGAGAAAGCCTCAATCTTCTTAAAGAAAATCTAAGTGATCATGAACAGAATACTGGTAAAAATAGGGACAATAAAAGCCATTCTGATGAGGTCTCAGACAAAAATGAGGAACATATTAGTGGACATTGGAGGAAAGGTGGTCTTATTATAAAGTGTTGAAGAACTTGGCTGCAATGTATTTGCATGTTCTAGTTTTTGAAGAAAGTAGAATTTGTGAGTGATGAAATAGGATATTTGACTCAAGAAATTTCTAAGCAAAGTGTTGAAGGTGCAGCTTGGTTTCTCTTGAATGCTGATAGTAAAATCCAAGAAGAGAGAATGACTCTAAGATGGAATTTTTAATCAAAAGAGAAGTAGATCTTAAAGATTTGAGAAATTCTCAGCCTGTCATATTTTTGAAAATGAGAAAGCATGTTGAGAAGAGAATGCCAAAGATGTGGCCAATCAACCACTTGGTAAAGATATTAGTATGGGTAGGCCAAGGGCTATTCATTAAGATAATGGAAAAATGACACCAAAGGCATTCTGGAGATTATCAGGTTGTCATTCCCATCACAGGCCAAGAGAAGAGAGCGATTTCAAAAGGGAGGCCATGGGTGCTCATAGGACATTAGCATTCGATGCTCTGAACCCATCAAGGCTCTGCTCACTGCACTTCATCATGGCACTCCTAGGCCACCCCTGGTGTGGCTCCAGTGGGTCCTGGTGTAATGTGTGCTACTCTCAGGAAAGCTGTGGGGGCATGGCTCTCTCCACCTAAGTTTCAAAGCATGCTTCAGAGAGCCATGGAGTCCAGGCACCTGGGAGGTAAGGTTTCCCTCTAGACTCCAGACCATTAGATCCATAGATGTGCAATTCCAGCCCAGGAGAGCCTCAGGCACCTGACCCAGGCCCAGAGCTGCTGCAGAGGTGGGGTCACTGCAGAGAACTGCTATGAGGGATAGAGCCACCAAAAGCAACTGGGGCAGGGTGAACACCCCAGTGGGTCTCAAGAAAAAGACCTCTGCCCCAGTGGGCCCAGAAGGCCCAGAGGGCAGAGCCTTAAATCAAAGATTATTCTGAACTTAACTTTTTGGACATACCCAGGACCTGTAAACTTTTTCTTCTTTCTTATTTCTCCCTTTTGGAATGGGAATGTTCATCCTATACCTATCTCACCATTGTATTTTGGAAGCATATATTATAACATGTTTGATTTCACAGGTTCACAGATGGAAAGCAATTTGCCTTAGAATGAATGGTACCTTGAGTCTCAACCATATCTGATTTAGATTATATTTGGATGAGACTCTGGGCTTTAGACTTTCGAGTTGATACTGGAACACATTAAGACTCTTGAGGCCACTGGGATGAAATTAATATATTTTGCATGTCAGGACATGAATTTAGAGGGGCAGAGGAAGAATGCTGTGGTGTAAATGTTTGCCCCCTCCCCAAATTTGTATGTTGAAATCCTAACCCCCAAGGTGATGGTATTAGGAGGTGGAGCCTTTTGGGACATGATTAGGTCACGAGGGCAAAGTCCTTATAAATGAGACTAGTGCAATTATAAAATAGGTTCCTGGAAACTCACTAGCCCTTTGTACTTTGTGAGGACACAGCAAGCAGTTGGCAGTCTGCAAACCGGAAGAGGGTCCTTACCAGAAACTGACTATGGTGACAACTTGTCAGACTTCCTAGTCTCCATAATTGTGAGAAACAAATTATGTTGTTTATAAGTCACCCAGTTGGTAATGTTTTGTTGTAACAGTCTAAACTAAGTATCTATTGATAGTACCTCTTAAATATGTCTGTAAATATACCCCACTGTAACTATTTCAATTCTGCACACCGTTGCCACTTATTTTACTTAAAAAGTAGGCTCTTAATTGGTCTTGACTCCAGCCATGCCTCTCTTCAATCAGGGCAATATTTCTAAAACACAAATATGATTTGAAACTCTGTTTCAGTGGATCAACTTTACCCTCAGGATTAAATATACCCTGGCATGATATCTAAATGCTTTATATTCTCTGATTTAATTTCTGGCTTTCTTTTTAACTTCAACCTTTCCCCTTCCTTTAACAATCTGTGTCCTGCCTCAGTGACACTAAACACTATCTAGTTTCTGTGTTTTAACATTGCCCTCAAAAATATTTCATGCCTATCTCTTCCCTTGAGCTGTGTAACACCCACTTCTCAAGGATGAGTTTATTTAGATTTTCCCTCCTTTGGAAGATTTCCCTGAACTTCCTAGGCTGGTTGGTTGCTATTTTCATACACCATATACATACCCGCCTCATAGTGCTTATTTATTTTTCTGTCTGCCCACGAAACTATAAGCCCTAAGTCATATCCCTCTAGGGGCTGTATCTCCAACTCCTAGAATAATGCTCTAACTTCTAGATATCTAGACATCTTCTACATATCTAGGTATCTACCATTTGCCCTCTGGTTCCCCTGAACACCATTAAAACCTTGCCCTATGTCCTGGAGATTGATCCACATGGACTGTATCAATGGGCTCCCCTGCCATGACTTTCAGTTGGCTACTGATAAAGGCAGTCCTTGTATGAGATGAGAAAGAGCCTAAGGATGGGGTGTAGGGGCTGGATTCCCTGCCTGGTCACCTTGGATCCACTGCATCCCTCCACTAAGGGCCACAACTCATCCTAGCTCTTTTTCCAGGATCTGGCAATCCTTTTTTCCCATTTCCTCTTCAGGTCTGCAGGTGGTGAACAATAAATATTTATTTAATTAACTTTAATTGAATCACTTTGAGTGAAACACTTTTTTCCCTGGTGGATATATTTTCTAGAGTGAAGAAAATAAATGAGTTTTCTCATGTCTGACTAGCCATTAATTGACCACTATATAAAGCAATGTTTCCCATACTGCTTTTGGTACTTAGGTGGTACACAAAATAACATTTTATATTTTAATAATCCTTTATTTTAATATGCGGTAGGCAAACTTAACTAGCATATCAAAACAATGATTTTATGGGTATTATAGAGTAATACACATTTTTCTTTTAGGATACAAGTAAAATATGTTAATTTAAAGAAAAATATTAATATGGTATTAATAAGTAAATATAATTAATAAGTAAATATTATTTACTTAATACCTGTAGCAACAAATATGTCAAAATTCAGGGCATGTTATGTGATTGTCTGGAATTTAGAAAACATAGGCAGGGAGGATTTTGAGAATGCATCTTACTCATGCAGAAAAGGTTGTGATTGATTAATGATGTCTGCCACAGACGTTGGAGGAACAAAAAGTACACATGCCGGGTGTGTGTCATGTCTAGAATCTTACACTTCGCTATACCTTGGTAATCCGGAGGAATTTCTAGTTCTAATGTCTTGCCTTAGCTGTTCTATTGGAACTGGATATCTTAAGATAATGCTGCCAAGGTAGAAGAGGATACATTTCTGCTTTTGCAGAAATCCATCTGTTCCTCTCACTCCAGAAGTTGAGCTGAAGCTCATTCAACTGCCCCAACTGGCACAAATACTCTTTTAAATTATTTGATCCCAGCAAAACAACAAAGACTTTGAAAGGGTTGTCAGTGTTATCATTGTAATTATGTGAACTTAAAAACTACTACTTCTATCTTTGGAGTCTACAACTAATGACATTGTATGTTTATACTTTTGACACTGATGAAAAAATCTATAGATTGTTAGAATCATTATTATAGTGGTACGGAATATGAGAAACTCGGGCAACTAAATATTTTATGGGAACTGAATAATTAAAACCTAATTCCATGGCTATTCTCCTGGGTGGTGACTGGGTTTATGACTGTAGGCATACCATACTGGGAGTGAAACATTTAGAAGGCCCAATTCTGCAGAGACAAGTATTTTATTTACTTATATATGTATAATTTATACCCCACCTGACTCCCAAACATGTGTTACACCAAAGAAAAATAATAATAATGTACACTTGATTGGTGTTGGAAGCACAATAACAAGCTGTATTAATTAATTGTACTCAGTATTTCCATCCCATTTAGTCTGGCTATGATCACCCAAAGACTACCACAGTTTAATGACTCTTAGAGTGCCTCCAGATGAATAAAACAGTCGAATAAAATGCTTAAAGTTAAAAACAACAACAACAACAAAACACTTTGAGACCTGATTGGTCCAGTTAACATGTCTTACACTGATACAATCCACTTAATAATTCCAAATATTCTATTTGTCAATAGGAAAAAGCATTTGTAGACAACACCTTAGGAGTTCAAAGGGTTAAAGTAGGAGTCCCCCCACCCCCACCCGGGGTGATGAGGGTAGGAGCAGCTAGGAAGTGAATACCAATCTGAAACACCAGAAGTAGCTCTGGTAAGTAGTTGTCCAATTTCTTATTGTAGTCTAACCTATTTAGAATAATAAAATCAGCCACAACTGATGCTATTTTAAAAGACATAAGCTTAGTTTCTTAATGCTTATTACTCTGTGTAGAAATCCATTTCTCTCTTTGCTGTCTCTTTAGGAAATCTTTGTTTAATAATGCTCAGTAAATTAGGCCTCCATAGGCTTGGCTTTATCCTACCCTGCCAGTTTCTTTCCCTTTCTGTACCTCTGTAAAATATCTGCTTAGAGTCTCTGATTTGAAATGTTAATTAAGGTGGGCCTGGCCTCAGGTTACAGTGTACATCCCTTTTTACATGCAAAGGGGATATGCTAACTAGGTTACTTAGAATCTGGAGGCCAAGAGGGAGGCTTCCAGAAGACAACAAAAGTCCATGAAGAACCGGGCACTTCTCAGCAACTCTCAAAGAAGCAATCGGTAAGACTGTTGGCTGAAATGGTTATCTAGCATACAGAGGTGTCTGATGTTAATTTGGGCCACGTTTTTCCTTTTGTAATCTCTTAATGTTAAGTTTGTATCCAGTTAACCAGTTAACATAGATATAATATGATTTAATTAGATATTTTAAAAAGCCAGATATGTGAATAATCCTATCTACTGATTTCAAACAGGTAAATAATGTGTGAATCTATTTGAATTGAAGATAACGATCTCAAGATTTTAAGGTGTCTAAGTGGGATATTCATGTCAAATCATCTGGGCCACCCTGAAAACTTGGAGATGATGGCTATATTACACTGAAAAAAGGGTGTCTGGGTTTCTGTACGCATTGCGATTGTGAGTGTGCGTATGAATGTGTATGTATAGAAATCGTGCATTGTGATTGTGAGTGTGTGTATAGAAATTGTGCGTATGGGATTGTGAATGCGTTGCATACACAGCTCTTCTAGCAAGCAAGATTTAGAAAGGGAAAATCTACATTTGAAAGCAAGGACACTGTAGATGTTAACTTTAAATCATGTAAGATGTAGCACAAAGAAATAAATTAATATTATTGTGCAAAAAGTACCCTAAATTAGCCTCTAGAGACATGAATTGCAAAATAAATGCAAAAGTTACACCTTTAATTACTGTGGTGGAACCTTTGAGATTTTGAAACATTTATTTGTATAAATCACTTTCATAGTTATTATGGAAAGTATTTTTCAAACTCTTTTGATTATAGTGTTGTAGATGAGAGATACTAGTTTCATTATTGTCATACTTGAGATGTTTAAAATTTTCCCTTTTCTTAACATGAACACATTTCATCTGAGAAGCTGTAGAGGACAGTCTTTCAAGCACACACACGAATAGTATTTAGCAAGAAAGATTTTCTCTTGGAGGTCAATCCTAACTCCCTTTTTCTTTGCTTTCTTTGCAAGTCTTTCTTCCTTGCTTTAAAGCAGGAGTTCATTGTGATGAACTGCATGCCCTCTAATGTCATAGATGCTGTAGAATCATTTAGTTTTTGAATACAGTGGTGAACCATGTATTTTCAGTTTTTCCTTAATTCTTAAAAGTTAACTAGCTATCCCTTTCATGCAATGCCAGTAAAAATAAAACATTCAAATGAGTTAAACAATTAGTATCTTGGACAAATGTATGAACAAAAGAGATAATATAAAACAACCAGTGACAGAGGAGTACTTGTGCTTTTTACTCCCACTCCCCTTATTAAGAAGAACCTGGCAAAATAAATAAATGAATAAAGGGTATGTGTGTGTGTGTGTGCATTTGTTTGTGTATGGCAGGGGGCTCCCAAAGAAAGGTGGAGGAGGGCTAGGATGATTATTACATTAGCAGTTGACATGTCACACCGATCCGCTAAAAATGCTACTCTCAAAAATCCATTTTGTTTAAATATACAGTTTCAGCCCACAACCAGAAAAAAGAGCCCTATTTTGGAATTTCTTAAATGTTTCCTTTTAAAGAAAGAAATTAGAGCAATTTGGAGATGTGTAAGTGATGTTTTTTGACACCCGAAGAAATGCAAACTAATTTCTGACTGAAGTTTAGAATTCTTTTCTTGAAAGTCTTTTAAAAATATTTCTTTCTTACTGCATTATTTAATGAATAGCATGTTTTATGCAGCTAACATGAGTCTTTGCTTAACATCCTGGCCACTGCTGATGATGTAATATAATACTTTCAACTGAGTTAGAAGAAATAAAATTCAGCAGCCTATTTAGTTTGCGACTATCAAGAGCTTTCCCTTACTATTCTCCAAAACCAAAGTTTAGTGCATTCAAATAAGATAGGTAAGAGCCAAAAATTATTCTTCATTTGATGATGTTAAAAATACATCATCACTACTTTGCAAAAGTATCATTAGTCAAGTCAATAATTCTTCATTTGATATATAGTAAAATAAAGTCAGTCATGACAATTGTCATAGACTGTGTACATCAACACTACTATCACTTTCCTTTTGGAAGTTACAGGGAAATCTCATTCCAAAGTAGGCCACATTAGCAGAATGTATAAGCTTACTTTCCTTTCCTTGGCTTACACTGACTCGTTAGGTTATTACTTTCCCAGCCTCTGATAATGATATAGCCAGACTATTCCACTTCACAAAAAATATTTAAATAAAGTTCTTCAAGCACAAATGAGATACAGCATATTTACATTTTTATTTGATGAAGCCTGTTCCTGCTATCTTTGTTCTTAATTTGGTCTCAAAAGAATTAGCACTAAGAGGAAAAATAGTCTGTAAATATGTATGAAATCAAATATAGAGGGTAAGCTAAAAGGTATTGACTGCCAACAGAGCTTAGCTGCAGGAGGCAAAATTTTCTCCATAGTTTTCTTCTTGGCTGGAAACACATTGCCTTCTATCTAGATTATTTAATCCTCAAAATGCACATCAAAGCTTCTCATCAGGTGGCACATGTCTTTATAGGCAGTTGAATGTCAAAGATCTAGCTTAAAGATTTTTGAAAAATGTAAAAACATAATGGATCCCAGATAATAACACAGCAGTGGAGCTCCTGTCCTATTCCTTCCAGCAAAGTACCAGCATCACAGGCTGTGGCTAATCTCTGTGGCAAGGGGAAGAGCACATTCTGCTGCCTGAGAATGTGTGACATCTGTCCAACCGCTAGAAATGAAATGCTTAAACTGGGTTCCAGACCAATATTAGCTTGCTAACAATCCCAATCTCACTCTACACCTGTGGCTGAGGAGCGCTCTGAGCCGTAAATTCTGTCCTGCACTCATGCCCAATTAGGCAGTGGAACAACTTATGCAAAAATCTGTGAGACGCATTTTCTGTCCTTCTATGTGAAGCAAGACGCAGACTTCGGCACTGGCTCTCCCCTTTTAGGACTCATTTTTCAATCGTTGGCAAGGACAAATTACTTGTAATGATTACATCAACTCCTTTAAATGATTATATCATTGTGAATTTAGTTTAAAAGCCCTTTAACACATTTATTTTTGCACTTCAAAAGTTGGCTTCTGTGTTAGAGAGACAGCCCACCATATGGAAAGAGACAAAAGCCTCTACGTTAGTTGGAATATGCCATACACAGGGACTTGGGGGTGTGGAAGGTCACATGGTAGGTGTAATAGAAACTGCCTGAGATAGTTCCACATGGGGTTCAGCATTATATTCATTTATATGAAGGTGTTTAGGTGAATAAGAGCTAAGCCTTTGTGTTATCGAAAGACATTACAAAAGGTTAACTCATAGTCAGTTCTCATCCATACCATACCATCATCATCATCATGCAATATCTCTCTTCCTCTTAAAGGAAAATGCCTAGATGTTTGTTTGTATTTGAAAAAAAATCCTCTGGTTTTTAGTTTGCCCACAGAATAGTCTCTTACAGATTTTTCAAACAGTGGAAAGAAAATTAGAATCTCTGATGAATGCCAGATACCAAGCACCTCCCCCCTTAATTATGCTACCCGAAGTCCCTTACCATAATCTGCCCAGCAACAAGGCACTTCCAGCTCCCTCTGGGGAGAGATCATTATAGTGTATTAATTCAAGACTCCTAGTGGTCTGAAACACTGTAACACCACATAACGGTTGTATTAAATGCATTATTTAAGTCTGTCAAGTATTTGGGGATGCATTTTGGCATAAAGGCACTACATAAAATAAAGTTTTATTTTATTAGCAGAATCATACGGGAGAAATAGGCCATGATGTTCCAGGTGCAACTTTAAGCACGGCTCCACATTTTGGCCAACGACTACTTTTTGTTCTCCCCTGTTTTCATCACTTGGCTGTCTAATTGCTTTCTAATCCTTACCAGGAAAGGAAAACAGGTTGAATGTTTTTGGGGCCCCTCGATGTTTTGGATACTGTGGTGATTTATAACAAAAGTGTTTCCACAATGTTGTGTTCCTCTCCCTCCAAACATTGTTATACAAAAGACAGAGGGAAGAAGAATGGTTAGGAAGCCTTGTGGATGACAGACACCATCATTCTCACACTGGTGGCTATTTGCATCTCCGCCCAGCTTGAAAATGTTGTCTGTTGTGCCAACACAGCTTCCTTACTTGTAAAAAACGCTGCTCTCTGTTGGAGGGCTCAGAAAGATATTCTTCCTACAAAATCCCCTCACAGAACCTCCAATCCCTTTGGGGCATATTCTGCCGGTTTATGGCAGCGATGAACTGTCATCGGTTCCTCCTTGGTCTGTGAGATTGGGACCCGTAGAAATGGCTGTGACCGTCACTTTTCTCTTTGGGGATTTGCCCTTTTTTCATTTGGGTGGAGATTGAGACTGAGCTTTGTTACAGAGAATTATCCTGTGGCAGTGGGTTGGGGAGATAAGTCTTTGTTGAGACATAAAACACATACAGACAAAAGTGTGAAAAATTGAAATGACAAGGTTGCTGGGGTGTTGTTTCTTAAGTTCGGTCAAATGTACAGACATATAGGAAGTAAGGTGCTCTTTGGCTCGCTGCTGTGTATGAAAGTGAATCAATATTCCATGTTTCCAGAGTGGAGATGCTATCTGATTATATCATAGATACACATGCCAAACACAAATTCTGTATCCTAGACCTTACATTACCTTAATGTGTACAAATAATCTTTGTTTTGATTTTGGTATGATAGAGAAATAAGATGGATGCCAATTTATAAGAAACGGGGCAGAGGAATCAAATGAAAGCCAAGTTTCTTGCTATCTATTGTTATAATAATTATATGATCTATTCTATATAATTAACACACATCAGCATCATTAAGGGCTCTAAAAAGAACAGATGATATTTGGGTCTTAATATCTGATCTGACTTTTTTATCTCTGGCAGAGATAATATTTTCATTTAATTTGAATAAGACTTCTACATCTTTAGGACTCAGGTTTAAGATTTCTAAAGTCCACATGAAATGAACTTATTTGCTGTGCATAATGTGTTAAACACTAAAAAACAAAAACAACAAAAAACAAACTATAAACAAAACATTCAACATCTTCACCTTATAAAGAGAGAAATATTTACTATCTGCTTTACCTAGTGGTATATCTTAGGGATTTTTAGAAAGAGGATCTGTTAAGTAATATAATTTACCTTCTAGACATGGTTCAGAGGTTGTAGTTTTATTATTCCTTCACCACCAGTGAATTAGTTTGTTTTTCTTCATAAACATGGTTTGAGTTCTGTTTATTGTGATTTCAAAATTCAATAATTCTAAGTGTCATTATTAAGTGCCATAGATGTGACATTTTTTAGTTGCCTTATTTTACAGAAGTGGGGTTTTTAAAAAACAAGGTTAACTTAGCAACTATCCTCCTGAAAATCCAGAATTTTATTTTATACAAAAATTCAAAGAAAAAATTGAGTGTAGATATATGTTTAAATAAAAGATAAATTTTCACAACACACTAGAACTGTTTCCTTTTCAATAAGATAAATAATGGAATTATATCTAGATATTAATAAAATTCAGTGCACACATAAACTTTCTAGTACAAATGTAAGACAAGCAAATAAAAATAGCTATTGGAATAAAAGCCATTGTAAAGCACATTATTAGAATAATGTTTGCTGAAAATTTCGAAAATTTTCTATTTTATAAACTTTCTACCCTTAAATCTATTCCAACTTGAATAATTTTGAAGTGACTGAAATTATATTTAAAACATTTTTTCTTTTTCTGAAATTGATAGTCTGAAATCTGAGAAGATCTAGGTTCTAATCCTGACTTTTTCATAATTTGCTGAGTACTGAGGCAAACCATTAACCTCTCTGGACTTAAGTTTTCTCTGCTTTAACATTAGAAGGTTAAAATTAGAATTTCTAATTTTTTTTTCTAATTCTCATATTCTATGACTCTATTCTCTAATTTTTTTTCCAGTTCCAGGCAGTCTTTTGGAAAAGGTATTGTTACCTTACATCCTAGTGTAAAGGATTCTGCAATATTTTAGCAGTACTGTGAGCTTCTTATTTATTCTCCTAATAAAATGACTTTATAGTGTTGCCGAATCATAGCAAATTGATCCAAAAAGAAAAGATCTATACTGATTATATTCAATGTCAGAAAAAAATGGAGATTTATCTCTTTTTTGGTATGTTTTAAGGATTCTCATTAATTTAATTTTATGATATTATGATATCCATTTCACAATATGCTAAATCATTAACAAAGTTACTTTTTATGACATTTAACTTGAATATTCTAATTAGAAAGCTATGGCAGATCTTATTTAAGACTTAAATTTCCTTAGTAAGAGTTTTTGTTATATACTTTAAAATATTATTTATCTAGTTATATATTATATATTTTAATTTTTATTTACATATAGCCAGTAGAACATACAAAATATGTGAAATAGAAAAGTCAAAACAAACCAGAAAATAAAATTCATTTGCTCTTGATTAATACTTAGTATGGAAAAATTACTATTGGGTACTGGTAGAAACCAGTAAAACAAGCAGTTTATATTCATTATTTATTATATCCTGGACCTTTTACATGCACTATTTTAATTAATTCACAAAGCAACCTCATGAAGTACTACTAATATTCCGTTATGCAGATGAATCAACTAAAATGCAAAGGGATTGAATTCCCTATCCAAGATCACACAACTAGTAATGGGATGCCAAGGGTACCATCCATTGCCTGTGCTCTGAATCACTCACCTCTAACATAGCTTCACACAGTTTGGAAAGGGTCTGCCTTCACTAGGTTAGAGAGACACGTTCCCAACTATCAAAAATGAAATGGGTAAAGTTCTTTAACAGAGGCCTGGGTAAATTTTAGGAAGTTAGAGGAAGGAGGTGTAGGTGTGTGTGTGTGTGTGTGTGTGTGTGTGTGTGTGTGTGTGTGTGTGTGGTGTGTTTTAGCAGTAGGAGTGGAGGCATTTTTTTGATACTCAAAATAAATACCCACTTCCCTGAGAAAATCTCATTATTGTTGAACATCAATATTATGGCCCCACAATATAACTTGCCTTGCTTCCAAGAGTGTGGACAGGACTAGGTAATGTGGATAGAGCAGGCTAGAGTGGATTCTACTGAATTTGCCTGTGCCCAATTATGCCAGCAATAGTAGTTCTAGCTGTTTCTCTCTTACGACTTGGCAACATTTACTAGTTCCTGGCTAGGAGGTTAAGCTTAAGTTTTGCCCAGAATTTGTCATGAGGGATAATTCAAGGATGTCCCACAGTGGGGCAAACTGAGAACATTAAAATCTTCTTCCTTTCCCCATTTCTCTCAGTTGTATTTTTATGAATCTATTGGAGGACTCGAGGTTTTGTTTCATAGACCAAAATATCCATTTAAACTGTGTTTTTTCTTTTATGCTTCTGGTTGGCACAATTCCTGTGGAACTTCCTTAGTCTTTTTGAACAATTAGCCAAAATGAAATTGGAAACCATGATTGCTTATGGGAACCTTATTTTCTGCTATTCTAAGGACTCTCATGATTCTTCTATATTATTGTTTATGACATTCAGATTAAGCAAATGAAAATAAACATTAAATCATACATATTTTCATTTGTTTATATCCTATTTTTAGTACTATAGACAAATGGATATTCAGGCTATTAATGTTTCCTTTTCTTAGCCGTGGAAAGTTACTTTTCAATTTTTTCTCCCATTCAGTTTTTTTTCCAAGTCCTACAAAATCTTACCCCACCCCTAGTCATAATTGATTATTGCAGAGGACAAGTTCTATCCCTGTGTCTTAGCGTAGGGACTGAGTCTGTGGAGAGACAACTCCCTAACTTCAATCTTTTCCCCTGAGACTTGCATTCAGCTGCAGCTGAGAAATCTTCACTTCCCTTGAATGGGGGGCCGTGGAATACAATCCTATCTATGGTACTCAGAATTGATTATTAACTGGAACATGTAACTTCCTTTTTTTTCTCACACTTCAAACATGATGAAACAAAAAAATGTTCAAATAAATATGTGATATAAATATAAGGGCTCATGTAAAATACTGACATTTGAAATACAGCCAAGTCTCTTTTATGGTAGTGTATGGCTGTTGCCTCACATAATATCTCCCTTCAACTACAGAGCTATCTGGACATAACTCCTTCATGTCTAAGAATGAAAACACCTTGTCTCCTCTCTACACATTTATTTTAAATGAGAATGAATTGATTTACCTGTGCAAATTCTTTTTGGCTCTCTACCTCTATATTCGAGTTTCCCAGAAATACAAATAAACCAACATTGAGGGTATCAGAGGTGGATTTGTAGGAAAGATGATCTTGTTATTGTGAAGAGAGGAGCTGACAAGAGACAATACAGGTTAAGCCACTTGCATCAGATGAAATAGTTTAAAAAAACAGTTGTTAACTAATCAGCTTGGAATTTTTTTTTTTTTTTAAAGGAAATTGTAACTAGAAAGAGTATAGAACCTCTGTGAAACTTCAAAAGCTATAGCTGGCTGGAGAATGTACAGTCCCCCGAGACTGCAGAATAAAAACCTATAAATGCACTCTCTAAAGTCTTTTCTCCTGACCTCATGCCAAGGTTAAGATAGAAGATTTTTTTTTATGACTTTGAAACAGAGTTAAGGTGAAAGAATTTGATGAAAACAGATGAGAAGCCAGGACCCTTTCCATTACTCAGGGAAGAACTTGAGCAGAGGCCAACTGCTGGTTCTCCCATCCGCATTTTGAGTTTGTGCTGTGAATACTGTACTTGCACCTTTAACTGTGGCAGTTATATATGCAAATTGGTGAATTCTGACCAAGATCCAAAAGGGTAAAATGCCAGAGCAGGCACTATGTGGAGTTTCACATGTTTAGTTTACAGCCATCTCTTCTTCAAAGCGGCCCTATACTCTGCCCTCAACCGAAATAAGAGCCAGGAAAAAAGTAGCAGAGATTTGTGAAAAACAAAAAACACTGCTGCTAAATTTCAATAGAGGTTAAAGAATATTCGGTAAAGTTCTCTGTTTGAGGCTGTTTGTGCACCATGTACCACACACTTGCACGGATATACTTCATTTCATTCAGGATGATGTATGTTAGCAAAAAAATGCTTACAAAGAAATGATACATTTTAAATCCCATTTTGAACTGTATTTGTCGCTTTTTTCCCCCTTTCAACTGTTTTAGTTTGTTCTGAATCAGTAACAATATGTCAATAACAATTTTTTTAAAAGTTCACTGGAAGGAAGCTTTAATGATGTAAATTTTCAAGATTTACATGTTCTTTCAGATTCTAAATATCTTCCTTAAAAAAAGCAAACCAATAATTGTCCCAAACTTCGGCTTTTAAAAATATACTTCTGCCTGTGTAAACTATGTCATGGTCTTCAGTCTCTCCTATGGACTCGGACTTGCAGGAAGGCCACAGGCAATGCGTGCCTAGAAGGATTCTGCCTGCCTGCTTTCATTCCCCTCCCCCCTGCCTCCCAGGAAATGCTTTGCATATTATTCAAGCTAAGTGATTAGATTAATCTTTATATTTACATGTTGCCCCTGTTACTAGTCCCAAAACAATGACATATATTTTAAAATCTATTTTTAAAAATAGAAACTGAACTATTATGATGTCAGTTCATCACAGAAAGGAAGCAGATGTCTCGCAGGGAGATCTGTGTCCGAAGGGAGAGAGCAAGGTAACCTTGGCTCTGTTCTGTTTGTAAAGAGGTGGATGTGTCTTCCACATGATTAAGCAAGGAGGCAAGCCAGTGAAAAAATGTACAAAAGAGACCCAGGGCATATGCAATAGGTGTGTATTGGCACTCACTCTGGCTGGGAACTCAGCAGAACTGATACCCTACAGATACTCGAGGAGATCTCTTTAAACCTGCCAATAATAATACACTTTGTTTGGAAGATTTTGTAGTTTAAGCAGTGAAGAGCCCACACACCATATGAGGATTTGATTTTTGGTTATGTGACTCACATCATGGAGGAAATATCAGTAACAAATTCCCTAAGGGTAGGGACCAAGAGTAACAAGAAAAGAAGGAGCACAAGGAAAGCTAGATGACTAGATAGGTAAAGCAAAGACAGGCTGACTTAAGGTTAAAAAGAAAAAAAAGATAAGAAAATAAAAGAAAAAAAAAATCTGGGTTCAAACTCGACTCCTTTCAAATGAGATTGGTGATCTGAGCACTTGAGTGAGCATTCACGCCCCGTGAGAGAAACATACTGCCTGGCTTTAATTGTTAACCCTACATTACAGGATTCTTTGTCATAAAACTAAAAGCTGTTTGACTCAAAGCACAATCTTTGCACATGAGATTGCCCAGGTTGTGATGAGCCTGGAGACTTAATTACTTTCTTGCATCAATTAAAGGGGATCCTCTAGGTCAGGTTTATGGCATATTGATGGGAAGTAAAAGAAATCTTACACAAAATTAGCCTCCAGTGTGCTGGTTTCCCAGACACTCAGGAAGGCTCGATCTCTGTTCCTTCCTTTCATAATTTCTTACTATTCAGGAGCAATGTATTTACCATGGATACCGATGCTAAGTCAAGTCAGAGGGAAGGAAAAAATGAGTAATGCAAAAGACTGACTCACAATTACTTTGCTAAAATAATTTTCTGCCAAAAAAAAATCTGATCTAAATAAGTGGCTATACTTTCTAAAGTTAGAATGTTACTTTTTAATTTTTTTTCAGAAGGCTATATTTGCAATTGCTCGTTTACAGTTTCAAATAGACATTTGCCTCTTCTATTTAGTTTTTGTGTTTCTTGGAGTGAGTGCATGCAATTGCTTAGTCATAAAAGTGATTTAGCAAAGACTCATTTTATACTGTTTGTGTGGTTTTATTTCACTAAATATAGAATAAATTTGGAGCCCAAGAAATGTTTTTTATGCAAAAGTAATTAAAAAGTTCTAAGTGCAAAACCTGAAGACAAAGGATGGTGCTGGAAAAGAATTCTGGCGGGAGAATGAATGGGTTTCGATTTCACTAAGGGAAAACAGCCCAGAGTCAGTGTCTTTGACACTGCTGTCTCCATCCCTCTCCCTCTCTCTATGGCTGCATTCAGCCCGATCAGCTCTTGTAGCAGTTCTATATACTCTGAAGGCAAAGGCAGCATGTCAAGGCCTTGTCATCTCTGGTCAGTAGAGTAGTTTGTCAGGAGAGTTTTCAACTATAAAAGCATCAGTAACTCATCAGAATATTTGTTGTTTCTTTTTGACAAAAGAGGCAAGTGTCTGTTAAGAAAAATCTGGGGTTTTCCTTGCCTTCCCTGAGGACTTGGAGTCCGCCTTGAATAGCCCTAGACTCCAGAAACCTTGTGTGCAAAATAGATGCATTGATTCCTGTAGAATCTTGTTATTTGTGACATGCAACAGTATAAGTCAACATGACTTCGCCTATTTGTTACCATGTGTGAAACAGAATGTGCAGCTTTCATTAGTGAAGAACGCATTATGTGCTGAGGCTTTAACAGAGGTCTCCTCAGAAATCCACAGAAGTACAATCCACATACAGTAATTCAGGAAGAGACAATGAAAGCTTATCGATGTATTGGTTGGATGTTCAAAAAAAATTTTGCAGAGCTAAAAAAATGCATACTCATGCCTATAAACAAACAAATCAGTTGCTTAAGGGTTATAAGAAATTTAAATGCAAATAGCACTTTGTAATGATACCCCAGAGACTGACATTGTAGTCAATTTCTTGAGACTGCATCACTGTAAACTTAGTTTTTGCTACTAGTTTCCTTAGTAACTGAAACAACATATTGTTCAGGACATAAAATAATATCCTGTTTCAGTCACTGAGAATCCTGAACTAAAATGTAATTGATTTTGCATGAGGTACAGGATTATCATGTCCTCCCCATTTCGGTGAGGTATTACAGCACGAAATGAATGTAGCTGGAGATTTTTTCAAACCAGCCATTTTGTTTCTAATCATCTCTTTGTGAGAATACTAAAATTGCTAACAGTGTGGAATGTTATCTCTTTAAGAGGAACATTATTAGATAGAATTACATAATTGATACATAATTCCTAAACATACTGAGATAATGTTTATTTCTCTTGTCTCACATGCAGAAGCAGCATAATATAGGAGTATATACATTACCGTTAAATAATAGCGGTGCTTATTTTCTAAGACCCATATATAATTCAATGCATACCCATGTGTATATTACAAAGCATATAGAGGAAAGCCTGGTATCCAGTATAATTTTGCAATCTGATATCAAGACAAAGAGTAAGAAACTTCTATTTTAATTTACTTTCTGCAGCTGGCCTACTCTACTGCCTTAGGCAAATTATTAGATCTCTAGTGCCTCAATACCCTTATCCATAAAATGGGAATAATAGCACCTGCATCACAGGGGTGTTATATGGATAATTACTTGAGGTGTGCAAAGAGCCTTGAAGATATAATACGCTAAATCTTATGATTGTTTTAAACCACATATATAGCAGTGTGTTCTAGGCATAAAACTAGAGAATGGTTTAATAAGCTTAGAAAATTGGAGGCCCCTGGTTTAGTGGAGGAGTGTCTGGAGACTCAGCAAAGCTCTGTCTATTTTACTGTTTCTGCAAATAGCATTTCCTAGAATGATATGGCTAGGGCAGAACTATTGAGTGATTGATTTTTGATGACATCCTTCCTAGAAACTGTATTCCCAAGGAATAATATGCTCTGGGCACCTCTGCCCTACTGAACTTCATATGTAGATTTCCCCTCCCCCCAATCCACTGGAAAATCCACTTCGATCCTAACTGCTCTGTGGGAGATTTGGGGTCTTGATGGAGATTTTCCAGATGGAACCACTGCCTACCATAATAGCTTGTTAACTTCCTTGCCAACAGAGGGTCCGTCTCCTGTCACACCAGCCATGGACTGCCTTCCTACGAAGGAGCAGCTTGCCAAAGGAACCAGCTTGGATATTAGGGGTGTTTTATTGATGCATTCATTCATTCATTCAATAAATATTGAAGGTCTACAATGAACTAGCTAATATGTTAGGCATATAGGGATTACAAAGAAATATAAAACATGCTCTTCCCTCAGTTGTTTCCTAATACAGCAGGGGCAGGTGCCACATGCACACACTGTGGAATAATATGGTAAGTGTGAGCATCATAAACATCCTACAAACAGCTCTAATTGGTTCATGAGTGGCTAAGGTGATCAAAGATAAATCCTAGGAGCAACAGCATTTGAGAGTTGGGCCTCATGAAGTAGGAAAGATTTCAAAAGACAATGAGGAGGAGAGAAAGTAAAGGTCATATAAGACACAACACATAACTACTACATTTTGAGAGGAAAAAGTGAACAAAAGTTTGATCCATCTCAAACAATTCAACTTGGTAAGAACATTAGGTATATGACAGAGAATAGCAGGAGATAAAGCTGGAGTACAACTTTCTGTAGAATCTTTTCTCATAGCTTATAATAATACATTAATTTATTAATTGATTAATGTTGGTTTATCCCTCCTCCCTGTGTATCCACTCCAAATAAGCACCCTGTCTGGTTATGCTTACTGCATTATTCCTAGTTCATTGAACATCTGTTCAATGAAGGCAGGAAAGGTCCAGGCTGTGAAAGGACTTGATGCTAGACTAAGGAGCGTGGATTTGTCCAGTGGGAAACAAGGAGTTACTGCCTCTTCTCCTGGAAGAACAGAAACAGAATACAAGGAGAAGTATAGCCTAAAAACAGAAGAACCTGTTAGGGAGCTTTTATATTTGTCAAGGGTGGATTATAGTGCTGTAAACCAGGGTGGTGATAACATGATGGAAAAGAGTTATTATTGTTCAGACATGATGCCAAGGAGGAAGCCATGGCACTGTACCCCATGAGAACAGTGCTCTTAGAAGAAATCAGGTAGTCATGGGCAGGAACTGACTTGGTGAGATGAGTGGAGAAGTTAAGTGATAGACGTGTTGAGCCTGAGGTCTGTTTAGGGCGCTCAGGTGGAGGTGTCTAACAGACATCTGAAAATAGGAGACTAAATCAGGAGAAAGTTTAGAAATGAAGATATACTTTTCAATGCCATCTATATAGAACAAAGGTTTGAAAACCATGGGGTCAGTGAGAAAGGGAGCCTGATGAGAGAAAAAGATAAAGGACACAAAAAAGATTAACATTTAAAGGATGGGATGAGAAACAGAACCAGGTAAGAGAAATTTGAAGTGCTAACTTTTAGAGGGATGGGAATACAACTGGGCACAAATGTTGAAAGACAGAGACTTTCAGAAGGAACAAGCTGGTACCAAAAGTACAAGCAGGGGGAGACTTAGGAAAAGTCATTGCGTTTGATTATTTAAAATTTACTGTTGATATTTAAGGGTTTCATTTGAGCCATTGGTACTGAAGCCTGACATTAAGGATTAAGAGCTGAATGAATGAGTATTGAAGAAGTGAATGCAATAATTATAAACCACTCCTTTCAAGGGTTAGCAGTGACAAGCGTAGAAAAATAGAAAAATAATCTGAGAAAGCTGTCGGTAGAGAATACTGCAAGTTGATTACTGTTAAAATTGCTTCCTTGGTTGTTCCATAACTGTGTATTCATCTCCAATATGCAAATATATGGCTGCTCAGATTGGCTGCATGGAATCCTACAATAATAACCTTAAGTTCATGATTCCTGTTTTTGATAGATAAAAGCTCTTTCATAAACTCTCTGGTATCCTAGTTCAAAATGGAACAGTGTTCAAAGAAACCACCATTGTAACTCCAGAGCCAATGTGTATGTTCTCACAAAATGGCAAAATTAAAAAAAAAAAAAAAGATAATCTAGATACCAAAGTATATAACAAATTGGCCGGGCACGGTGGCTCACGCCTGTAATCCTAGCACTCTGGGAGGCCGAGGCGGGTGGATTGTTTGAGCTCAGGAGTTCGAAACCAGCCTGAGCAAGAGCGAGACCCCGTCTCTACTAAAAAAAAAATAGAAAGAAATTAATTGGACAACTAAAAATATATAGAAAAAAAAATTAGCCGGGCATGGTGGCACATACCTGTAGTTCCAGCTACTCGGGAGGCTGAGGCAGTAGGATCGCTTGAGCCCAGGAGTTTCAGGTTGCTGTCAGCTAAGACGCCACAGCACTCACTCTAGCCCAGGCAAGAGAGTGAGACTCTTTCTCAAAAAAAAAAAAGTATATAACAAATTAAATCTACCATTCAATTCTCTAACAAAAATAACCATGTAATTTTCTAGACTGTTATTTTATAATTGAAAATCACATTCTGATCACATTTCAATATATTGTATGTTTTTACAATTTTCTATGGGTCTTCCCTGTTTCTGCACATTGAAGCAAAGGGCAGGTTTGCTTTCAGCATTGAAAGATAGAGATAGTATCCATCACTGGAGCAAAGGGTGAGCATACTTATTGATCATTCTCCTGTAATATCACCCATTGGCTGTGCAGGTATTATTTGACCCTTATTGTGTTGCCCTGAGGGAACTGGGGCTCAGGGAACTGTGCAAAAATGGTGATCCTCTGTGGCTTTGGATGTGAGTAATACACTATCTTTGTATCTGATCCACACAGATACAAAGTCTCTGAGTCTCATATCTTCCAGTCAAACTCATGAAACTGTAGCAGACTAACTTGTCAGCTTCCAAGTAGGGTAAATCCCAGATTTTCCAGTTTTTGTATATACATTATTAACGTTAATAATTCTGAAAAGTTAAAAAATTGTAACATGTATCAAGTACCTAATATGCCAGATATGATGTTAGAACTGTAAGTATTCTCATTCATTCAACAAATATTTAAGTAAGGCCTGTAATAAACCAAGGATTATGCTAGACTGGACATTAGGAAGTAGTGAACAAAAATATATGAATCTTTCTCTCACAAGAGTTGAGGATCTGTTTAATCCTCACAACAGCCCTGCAAAGAAGGAATATCACTATTTTAGAACTGAGAAGGTTGGAGGTCAGCAAGTTTAAATAACTTACCCAAGGTCACACTAGTCTCTGGTTGGGACAGAATTTAAAACTATGTCTTCTGAACTAAATAGGTCAGTACTCTTTTCACCACAACATGTAATACATTTAAAATTTTATTTTATTAATCTTTGAATAAATATATTAATTTAAGCTTATATTTTGTAGATTCTCCTTACATATACCAGATACTATCTAATAAGATTGTTTTGAAAATGGAATAGTGAAATAATCTTAGTTACCAGTGTAGTCAAAATATGCATTTATGTTGAACAGTCCTGTCAAAATATTTCCTCTACCTTCCTTTTCCAAAGCAGAAAGGATTCAGCCATGTTGCAATAGGTTAGAAGTTGAAACTAGACTTTTTTTTTTTTTTTTTAAACCCCTCTTCTCTTTGTTTCCTCCAATCAGCATGATAAACTCTGGATTTTGCATTTTTTTAAAAAAATTAGTATTGGTATGAGGTTATATTATGTTGACACCTGGAAATAAAGAATGTTGTTGGGCAGTTTGATGGGCAGTTCCAAAATCAGGTTAACGCTTTATTTTGTTCATTTTTACTAAACATGTTTTCTGCTGTTAATTTTTTGATGTGACACAGGGATGCAAAAGGAGAGACAGTATCACATAGTAGTAAAGATCACAGGCTCTGAAATCAGACGCCACACATTGTATACCGCTGGCTCCACTGCTTACTCAACTTGTGATTTGAGCAAATTACTTTTCTATTCTTCAGTTTTGAATATTCTTCAGTTTGGAAAATTGAATAATAGTAGTACCTATGGTTAAGGTTATGTGGCTCAATTGATTTTATGAACTCGATGCACTTAGCACAGTGCCTGTCACAGAGTGTACAATAAATGTTAGCAGTATTTGTGACATCACACTGGGGACTCGCTAAATAAATGTCTTAGTTAACTCCATATTTCTTTAAGTTATAATTGTTTGAAGTAACTTGGCTCTGAACTCTGAGCTCCAAAGCAATGGCCCTTGACTTCTGACTATTTCTAAGCATAGTGTAGGCATGTCAGTTTAATAATGATGATGCCTGACTTAAAAAAGTAAGTGTCACCAGCTTCCACTGTGAACAAGGTGAGTGGTCTGAAAGAAAATAAGAAATCAGAAATTTTGTCTCCTCTTCCCAGCTCCATTACTGAGTTGCTAGGGCAGAATAAATAAATCACAAATAAATAAGTAAACAAATCAGCTAACCTTTCTGCATTTCAATTTCAGCAAAATGAGAGTGCTAAGCCTTTGCTTTGCAAGGGCTTTGAAATCATCACGGTTGAAAGGTGCTACAGGAGTGGCAAGTGTTATTAACTTTGTAGTATTTCAGTCTTTCTTATGCACACTCTGAATGTTTGCTTTTCATCTTGGGAATTAAATACTTCTTTAACATTGATATGCGGTAACTGCAGGAATTAGTGAAATTCGCCAGCTCCTCAGATAAAAATCAGAGGACAAGTAAGTCAGGCAGTTAATTATGTGAAAGAATAGATTAGGGGAGGGAAGGACAGCTTCAACAGAAATCTCCTGATTGTTGTCCCAAGTTCAGGGTTACAACTTTGGAAGGTAAAAGGGAGGGTGGAGGTTATAGAGATGAAAGGAGAACAGTTTTTCTGTGTTTCCCATTCATGCTTTCCCTGCACTCTGCCTAGACTTCTTCGAGACTCTTGCATCCTTTTGCTGGCACAGTGTGTAACCACTTCAATCAGATTCAAGCTGCTCTGTTTGTATTTTTTAAGTAATCGCTGTGGTTTGATATGTCTCAAAAACCTATTTTATTTCAAAAGCCATATTCTTTGCCTATTAATTTCCTTCCTTTATTTATTATTTGTAAACTCGTCTTTGAAGGTGCAAACACCTATCCCTTTATATGTGTACACATATGCACATAGATACACACACACATATTTTTGTTTGTAAGGGTGTTAGGGAGTTAAACAAATCCTCAATATTTTCTTATTAATCACCCATTATGATTCTTATTTTCTTAATTATTTTCAAATGACAAACATTTGTAAATTTTTGATAAATTATTGAAATACTTGAAGCATTACCATTTTTGCTCCTGTTCATAAAGCAGACACAAAAGAGTTACAGTTTGTTGGCCAAATGAGATTTGCTACACTCCTCATAAATCTTTTATTTAATGTGTTTTTGTAGGAAATCAATATTACATTGGTGTAAAATACAGATAAAATATAGAGCACAATGCATTTTATAAAATAAGCTTTATTAGAAGTACTTCTATGTCACATTTTTATTTGAATGTGGGATTATATTTTTATGTATATGTGAATGTGTCTTTTCCTTGGAATTTGCAAACTCCATCAAATTTGTTTGTTTCATGTATTATATATGTGAGTGTGTATATATATATAGACAAGTAGATACAGATATAAGCAAAAATACATACAGATATTTTTTCAACCTTTTTTCTTCGACATTTGCTACACCTGAATTTTTGCTATGCAACAATTCTCTAAGGAAATGCTCTAAGCACATCAATAAGCTACAGATATGACAACACACATTTAGGTATTGTACATGTATTAATATTCTTTGAAAGAAATCTTATATTACTCATGAATTTAAATACTTTTTATATAAACCATGTAAATATAATGATTAACAATCTGCTGTATTCACTATTCAGGAGAAGAGATGTAGTATTTTTCTAATTACATAGATCAGTGTGGGAGGATATGACTGCAAAAGAAGATTAAGCCATTTGTATTTATTCAGAGTTGCTTTATAGCATTAACTAGGAAACTCAGTCCTGCTATCTTGAATGCTAAGGAATTTGATTATAAGAGCAGCAGATGCTGCCAATCTTGGCTTGAGACAGCAGACTCAACTAATTGTCTATCAGCAGTGATTTAGCTGTATCATCCTTCTACAATCTTGCTATTGATGGGAGCATTTAAAATCTGATGAAAATTACTGTTTAATAATCAGGACTTGGAAAATCCACCTGGCAGATGCATTCTTTTTTTCTTTCTTTCTTTTTTTCCCCATTCATTTTTAAGGGAGTGGGAAAGAAAATTCAAGTTTCCAAAACTTAAAATACAGACTTTCTTTAAAAAAGAATATTTTAAAATCAGATTTTACAAATATGGTATCAAAAACAAGATTGAATTTTGTTTCTGTTGTTGTTATTTTGTTTTGTTTTATTTTACAGTTTCCACAAACACTGTCCATCCTATATTTTGTATCCTACTTCTATAGTTGAAAATGGCAGGTCCGTGGTCAGGGCTGCATTTACTACTGCAGAAGCTATCTTGATTGCAGTTCCACATCTCGCTGTGACTAGGTTCTGCTGCATTATGCTTATTGGAGGTAGTGCTTTAGAATATTAAATAGATATGAATATACCTAATATATCACATAAATTTAAGTATGATAATTCAGATATGCTTCTTAAAATATGATTTGTGTAACAGAATTACTATTACTTAAGACAAATTTAATGTGTCTAAAAATAGTGTTTTATTATCTGTTTAAGAATAAAAAGAATATTTCACATATAGAGGAGAGAATTAAGACCTTCCAAAATAGTATACAATAAATAAAGGTGTGTGGGTAAGCTGAGTGCAAGATCAATCATCCCCTGGTTGCCAGGTTTGATGAAGTAGATATTTAATAAGTTAGGACATTTACATTCACTCACCACTCAAGTGAGCTTTGCAGAGAGTTTCCCTAAGATTAGTATGGCATTTCTGTAAGTTGACAGTTCAATGCACAGAAGGAGTCACTTAAATGGTTCTCCATTTTTCCCTGAAGCAAAATTTGCAGTGAGCATATGTAACAGTCTGTACTCCTGCGTGAATACCAAGTGGTGTCATTAGGTGCCTGGAGTCTTGGGTTGCATTTTCAAGGCATGATTTTCAACTGGAGCAGATTCATACATACCAATGTCAGTTCTTCACTGTGGGTTTCATAGTTTGATATTGTCTAAGTGACCGGTTTTGTTCTTCCCTAAGTATTCTCATCTACTTGGAGAAAGGGATGATACTAAAGGTTTGGTGGTCCCCCCCACCCCCGTTCAAGCCACAACTGGACTTCTGAGAATCCTTGGTAGATGGGAATGAAGGATCAGTAGAAACAGCAATGCAGAAAGGAGGCTGGAACAAAAAAGAGAGTAGATTCTAACATTTTAGTCAGATATTCAAGGGACTAACCAGAATGAATTCTCTCCGGTAACTGAGAACCATAACCTAAGGTACTCCTGAGCTCACCAAGGTTTCTGTTTTCATACCATAGGTCATTGGACAATACGTTTGTATATTCCACACTCTCAAAAGAATGATGATGAAATAGGTTTAGAGTGAGAAGGTTTGAATTTGAGTCTCTAACTATTTTGTAGATATAAAACCTTACACCAATCACTTTCCTTATTTTAACCCCTATTTTTATTTCTATGTGATAATACATCCTGCATTTCTATGCAATAACACATTTAAAAATGCTATCTACAATGTAAAATTATACATAAATATAAGTGATTAGAATTAATATGTTATTGTCTGGTCCCTGAGAAGCCCCATCAGAGTTTTTTTTCCCTAATATATTTTAATTCCTTCTATAATTTCCTCTTTATTTTCACAGGGAATATTGACTATAAAAAGTACAAGAAGTTAATCTGTGATGAAACAACTTATTAGCATATGAAAAATATAGTTGAGAGATTTTAGAATTTGGGAAATTAAATAAATTCTTTGGCTAATGAAAATATATTAGCCTAAGCATAAAATTTAAAACAGATTAAGAGAAGAAATCATTCTTAGTCTTTCACAGAAAATAGCCATTTTAGCTTGTCTGTGATGCCATTGAGTATTTTTTTAAAAATATGTTTAGAATCCAGAGGACACTATCCCTTCAGATTACCACTGTTGTTTGAAAAGACCCAATAGCAGTTTCAGTTATCCTTGGATCAAATAAATTCCTCAGTATGTAATGGAAAACTCTTGCAAGTTGTCAGCTCATAGGCAATTATCCAGTTTACCGCCAATCATCCACCCAGTCAGAGAAGGACGAGCCTTATCCTTTTCAATATCTTACTGAAGATTTTATTAGAAGATTGATAAGATTGATGAGTGAATTATATGATATTAGCCATGATTTAACATTATATATAAAATGCATATATTTTTTCCTTTCTCCAAGATTGTAGAATGTGATTCAAATTCTGAATTTCTCCAATTTTGTGTGCCACCATTTCTTTCCATAGCATTGTTGTGTGGTAAATCTGTATTTAAAAAATGCTACAGAGTCCTATTTCTATTGGTTTGCATGCCCTTGGTATTAACTACTTATTAACCAAACATCTATCTCCAAAATTCTTCAAAATTGAAAGTGATAAAGAGATTATGATACAAGACTTAAAATTTTTCCTTAGAAAATATGAGCTAGTAATGGAATTTTTCAAGAATTATTTGCTTCTTTAAGTTTAAGGCCACTTGGGCTATTTTGAGGAAACCCACTTTCCACCATTGTTTTCCTCATCATTAGTACTAAATAATCTGGACAAAGAGTTAAAGTGCATGGCCATTTAAATTTTAAACTAGAATTGCTTTACTATTTGTTATAAATGATCAAAACATAGGAGTATTTGAATGGTATTAAGATTGCTATATCTTAAAATATGTGCATGAAAAAAACTTAAGACAAATAAAACGTTAATTATGAAACTTGGTTGTAATAGATACAAGTTAATTATTATGACATGAATTGGATATCAGCAGGTGTTGGGATAATTGATGTTAGATGAATGTGGAAACTCCCTAGGATGAGCTCAATCCCAGATGAAGTGACGACTAGAAAAATGCAAAAGCTGCTGCGATGCATGTACTCATCCCCTGGTGAAAGCCGATTAATTCCAAAAGTTGATATTAAGTCAGTGGGGGGAAAACCTATAAAGATCCTTTTACAAAAGTTTGAATGGAAGCAGTCTATTTTCTATCCTTAAGGTATGAAGAATATCATTTGTTTGGGTGGATATTTTGCTACTATTCATTAAAGGGTCCGTTGAGTCTTACATCTTCCACCTTCCTCCTCCAGTAATTGTTTCATATCCCTTGATACAAAGTGTAATTTGTTCTGTTGTTTTTTTATTGTCTCCTCTTCGTATAAAAGTAGACGCATACGCGTTTTAGATTATTTTGTTTCATTACATGCCAAATTAGCAGCACTTCCACTAGCCTGGTTTTGATATTTCATTAATTCCAGGAATAACAGTGGGTTGCAGAATGGGGCACCAAAATCCAAGGGCAAAGCCAAATCTGTCTCCTGCTTTTGTTTGCAACATTTGAGCCATTAGTTGTGGAAGGAAAAATTTCCGTTGAATTGAAACTGGAGATTTTTAGCTCTTTATTTATACAGTCCCATTTACAAAGTCCTTATTGATTTACTGTCATGGATTTTGTTCCTATGTTTATAGTTCCAACAGACAAATGGACAGAGGAGATACATAGGTATAGATATAGACATAGATATAGATATATCACAAACTGTCCAGTGATTATTTTTACATTCAGAATTAAGGGATCCAAGTGGATTGAAGAATTGACATTTTGCCTTTGTGATCTTTTGATTTAACATGAATACTAAACTAACTTTTGTGTTGTTTCATATAAGCATATTAGCCTCTTCAATCTTAGTTTGCAAATGCTTCATGAAGAATGAATGTCAAAGGTAGCTCAAGTAATAATCAGAATTGAAGAAAATGTGTATCAATTCGATCAAGTTTCCTACAAAAAATGAAAATTAACAAGCAGAAAAAATATTCATCATGACCCCAATTCATCCAAAATCTCTCCTGCGATTATCCTCAATGCCTTTATTTCTCTGTTTTTTAAATGAACTTTTGAATTTGTCACTGATTTCCACACTATTCCACCTTTCGGAGAACTTAGTATCACTTCTTAGAACAGAGTCTGAGTCTGCTATTGTCTGGGAACTCAGCTTATTGAATCTTGTTGATTGTTCCCTCTTTTTCATGGTTCTCTCTTTTGCTCAGCTCTCAAATCCTATTACAACTTCCAGAGACTGTCTAGTATTGTTTTGGGTTACTTTTTTTTTTTTTTTTTTAATGGTACAGTTTGGTTTCAACAGATAATAATAAAAAGCATTTCACTACTAGCACTTGGCAAAATTTTGTTAAACACAGACATTACAATAGCGTTTTGTTATAAAAAGAGTTGGTCTTGAGTTTCTGCAATTATTTCACCATGACCCTAGTCTTTTCTAAACAATAAAACACATATGTTTATTCACACATCTATACATAATTGAATCATCTCACATTTTCACTTACGTCCCTGCACTGCCAAAAACATTCCATGATATTCTTTTATCCATAACTCATGACCATGCACTTTATGACCTTCCTTGCTTCACATCTTTACCTCCTTCTTAGGAAAAAAAGAAATCCTTTGTTGAAAGCTGCTGCTGTTCTAAGAGTTAGCTCCCTCCACCTGGGAAGTCCCCATTAAAAAAAAACCCTTTACATTGCCTACAGGCTGCCAATTAGTCTTCTACCATAGCTGTGGCTGCTTTTTTAGAGAAACTTTTTTTTGGTTGTCCATTGTGTTAACTCTCGTGTTAACATTATAGGAATTTGACCTATAAATTTCTAAAACTTCACTGCAGATAAAGAAATACAATATTATGAAATAAATCTACTTAAATGGAATATGGTTTACCACAATGTATAGTAACACCTCACTTATCCAATTTACTTGGTGGAATGAAATTTCTCTCATAAGTTAATTTTCTAGGTAACAAAGGTGCTATTTATATTCCATTTTTAGCGTATAAATTTTGATTAAAATGCTCTTAAGTATATGGCATGTTTTTGTATTGTAGCAAACATGTGGCCAACGTGATTTAACATTTTCTTAATGACTTGAGTGTCTTCATTATTAAAATCACTTGTTCTGTTCTGTGTTATCCTTGCAGCTTCTGACCCGCAGGCTTTTATATTAAATGCTCACAGACAGTTGAGATTTTATTGTTTGTTTGTTTGTGTTTTATTGTTCTTCTATGTCAGCTTTCAGTTCTCACTTACCTAACATCATCAAAATTTTTAAAAGACCAAAGATGTCCTGGGCAAATTAGCACAAAAGATCACACCGGGAATCACGATTTGAGAAAACATGGAGTCCCCTACTTATTATCCTTATTTCATCAGCTTTTTTCTCTATTTTGTCTAGGTTCTTCTGCCTTTGTTCCATTCAGGGAGATACACTGTGGGGGAAGGGACAGACAGAGCTGTGACATCGCATGCATCATGCTGAACAACTGACAGAACAGTTCCTCTGTCTGGGGCAAGAGAATGGATAGCTGACAGATGTGGTTCCTGACTTGCTTGGCACCAGTAGAAAAGATTTGAGTGTGAATATATTTTCCTAGAAACTTAGGAAATTACCCCCACTACAATGGTCTCTCCCATAGAATATAAGGCCTTTGAGGACAGAAGCTCTGTCTTTTCACAAGCCATTAGGTAGCATTTGTGGGCTGACTGGCTGGCTAGCTGACAAGATGGCAGAAGTAAAGGAATAAAGAAAGCATTGATAAGGAGCGGTGCAGATTGGCAAACATCCCTTCGGTAAAAATGAGACCTGGGCTCCTCACTCCCCATACAAGCTCCTGAAAGAGTCCTGAACACAGTTTACAACAGACATGCTCTCGGCATTTCATTTGAGAAGGGAGAATATCAAGGTCACTGTCCCCACTTGAAGGAGGGAAGAAAAACTTACATAAAATATGGATAAAGTGTCAATCACAGCTGGTTTTTCTATATGTGCTATGGTAATATGAGTCATATTGCTCTACTGCTTTTTTTATTTTTAAACACAACTAGATCTGGTAGTTGGGCAGCATTTTTTTTCTTCTTCTTTTTCTTGTTCTTCTTCTCCCCCTACCACCTCCCACCCCCACCCCTTTAAACAAAGACAGCGCCTTCTAACTCTTTTCATAGCAAAGCTGGAAATCCTGCCAGGTTAAAAAAAAAAAAAAAAATGTTATTGAAAACCTTTCTCCCCTTATAGGCCTGTTTTGACGGGAAATCTTTGAGAGGCAGCAGCAATGAAGTGCCCAGAGATTTCATCTGTCTTCTTTTGCTTCAGGAAATGCTGAGCACAAGGCACCCTATTAGGCAAATAGCAGGAGTACCAAATCCCCCTAACAATCATCTTCTGCGGCTCCTGGGTTGACAGCTCTCTGTGTCCTAGACTGTCAGGCAGGCCCTGGAACTGAGGATCATATTACTGGGACCAGCGTAAAAGTTTCTGACAGTACTTTATAAAAAATATTATATTGTCTCTGTTTGCAGATTATTTGGCACCATAAATTTTGCATAGGCTAATCAGAATAAAATCTATTATACCAGGAAGGCATTAATGTGCAGTACTTTAGCTTTTTTTCCTCCATGGTTTTGACATAAAGTTCCTGTCTGAGTGTTTTTCCCCTGTCATTCTGTGTGATTGGTTAAATTTTAGCAGTCATTACCTGCCATATTATAATATCCAATAGGATGACAGTGTGTTTCTTTTTTTGTTTTTGACAGATGCCCAAACTAAATTTCAAATAGTCCTTTTCAAAAAATCAAAATGCCAACTTGTAACAATACTACAGAAATCTAAGCAGATGTACTTTAAAAATTAATTAGAATTAGGTAAAATGGGTAAAGTTCACAGTGAAAGTTAAAAATAATTGTCACAATATCAGGCAGACATACGTTAGCTGAGGTTTGTTTTTGCCTTTTCTGTTATTTAAGAACTATATTTAACTACCATATTGTAGACATTGCAAAAATAACAAAAAAGCCTGAATGTAGAAGTGTAAATCAATCTGTAAATAACAGAAGTTTGATAGAAAGTGGAATATATGTGTATCTTATGCTGTGTGAATTAATCACATTGTATATTTAAACATCAATTAGATTACAGCCTATGTCCCAAGAAATAGAAGCAAGAGGAAGGGGGATATAATTTCTAAAGCATTCCTCAAAGTAAATTCTATGGCAGTGATATGATTTTTGCAATATCTGTGACAAGAAAACAAGTTTTAAAAGGGATGATTGCAGTTGCTTCATAGTAAACTCTATATATTTTATATCATCTATGCTTTTATTTTGGCAATTAATATTCAAAAGCAATAATCAGAACAATAGATGCAAAGGGATAAATAAGTATAGAATTCTGAAAGCAAGCCATACAAACAGAATCCTAAATGACTTTTCAGACTCTAGCCCTGTCCCCCGTAAGTCCAGCCACCAAATAACTGTCCCCGAGTGATGGATACTCTTAAAATATAAAAGGTATTAATTCACTTCTCTATATAAAACCCTTAACAATTCTTAATGCATAAAACTACTGCCCACATTCTTCAGGATGGCTTGTAAGATTCTCCTTTATTTGGCCCCTGCCTCTCTCTCTGGGCTCATCATCTTAACATAATATCTCCGTTATCATGGTTTACTCACTAGAGGTCATCAAATGCCTTCTAAGGTACAAGTATTACCATTAACTGATGGGGTGATGCAAATAGACTGCAAGTGTAATGGATATTTTGGTTGCCCTTTGAGTGTTTGTGTTTCCATCCCTTCTTCCTTAAAGCCATTGGCATTTGTTCAGGGACACTCTCTTTCCTCACATAGCCCATGGAACGCAGCGAGGTCCAGCCCGCCCTGGCTGCAGAGCCAGGCTTTCTGACTGTCTAAGCGTCAGAGAGTGCTGCCCCTCTGAGTTTAGGAGTGAACTGTGATGTGTGGAAATGTTTATTGGGCCAAGGAAATATGAGGAAAAGTTTTCTGGGGGAATTTCTTTCTTGTACATCTTAAAGTGCTCCCAAGAGTGACTGACTTTATCTTCTTAGTTCTTCTAACTCTGATTACTACCTTTACTTACAAAATGACTCAAGAGTCAGAGAGAATGGAACATTCTATAAGGTAGGATAATAAACATCGAATGTTATTTTTAATAGTTAAGTCCATGCCTAAAAATCATGGATTTCATATGACTTTGAATAATAAATCACTAAAGAATTTTCAAAATCATATATAGAAAGTCTGAAAGATAACAAGCATATCAACTATGATTAAGATTAACAAATGCCCTTTTGCCAACAGAAAAGAAAGAAATTACAATTCTTCAGCATAATTAAAAAGTACTAGCAGTGAACTTCTAGTTCAGGAAGGCAAATGCGGTGTCGGTACAGTTTCTTTTCATTTACCCATGTCTCTGTTATAATGCTACTAAAGGTATTTTAAAAGATAAAATCCCACCCCAATAAATATAACAAAGACAGCCAGCAGCTGATGTGAAGTTTCAATATATCAAAGGAATGTGGGATGCTGATGGGAGCTAATGGTTGACGTAGCACAGAGAAGAAGCAGAAGCCTGGTGTACACTTTGAGCAGCTGCAGGGGCCTGCGGACCTTCTGCCCAAAAGAACCCCAGAATGCCAGAACCCCAGCAAGCCTTCAAACACAGACACTGCTGTAAAGGAGAGACAACAGGAGTGAAAGTTGGGACTGAAATGGGGGGTATAGAGAACAAATGAATTCTTTACTTCTTTACTCACAGGTGTCTCTCTCCCTCTTTATCTCTCTCTGTCTCTCTGTCTCTGTCTCTCCACATACACGCAAACACACACACACACACACACACACACACACACTCACAGAATTAAACAACTTGTCTAGGGAAAATGAATCACCTACCACAGCTGATCGACCAGAAAGTACAGCACTCCAAGTACTGCAATTTGCAACCCACATCCCTGAAAGTACATGGTGCCAGTAGACAAGCCCCACCAACGCCCACAGCAATTCCAGTCAGTTTCACAGTTGCTTCCTTCTTAAATATGCATTTATTTAACAAGACAACCAGGCATTTAAAGACAGCCTATAACATAAAGATCAAATTAAAATGGGAAAACATACCCCAAAGGAAACAAGATTTTTTTCTGTGAAAATTCTCTCTCAGAAAAGGAAATGTAAAAAAGAAATTTCTAGTATACTTTGAGAAAGTCAAAATATTACATCCATAAAAGATAAACAAGATACTATGAAAAAGGACAGACAGGATAAAAAGAACCCTTAGAAATTAAAATTGTAACTATTAACTCCCCAAATAAATCAATAAATTTGTTAAAACATAAAGTCAAAAAATAGATTAAAATTTATAATCAAAAGACAAGAAAGTGAAAAATGTAGATATATAAATATTCTATCCAATAGGTATAGAATTAGGAATTCTGTAATTTGAAAAAAATAAATAAATATAAAACATTCAATTATATAAATATTTATTAAATTATTCCAGAATGGAAAAAACACAGGGGCCCAGAGAAAGCTGATCATGGGGAAAAAAACATAATAATAAATAAATAGTAACATATGAATTTAAAAAACAAATATATCATTGTAAAATTTCAGGACACTAAAAATAAAGTGAAGCCTCAAAAATTTCCAGAAAGAGAGGGAAAAGAGAGGGGAAAAAAAATGAAGAAAGGAAGAAAAGAAGGAAGGAAGAAGGAAGGAAAAAGGAAGGAAGGACATAAAAGATTTCTGTTTTCAAAAAAGGACAAAAATCAGACTGGTATCAGACATCATCAGCAATATCAGATGCTAGAAAACAATGGAGAAATGCTTTTAAAATTATGAGAAGAAATAATTTTAGCCCTAGAAATTCTGTATTGAACCAAATCATCAAATCACATATAAAAACAAAAGAAAGACTTGTTAGACACAGCTGCGTCCCCGGCGTATTTTCTTAGACAGTTAATTGAGGAGGCACTACATCATTTTCAAGAATTAAATACAGAATGAAGTCATGGGATCCAGTAAGAGGCACATCTAAATCAGCACAGTTATGAAAAGCGATCTCAAAATGATAGATGTCTGAGAGTCCTAGATTAGAACCAAAGTATGGAGAATTCAAAAGAAAGTTCTCCTTGGGAAAACAAAATTAGGGTTGGGGGAGAGGAGTAGCTAGTAAACTGACAGTATGTACAATTAAAGATATGGTGAACAGAGAATTAAAAAAAGAAGGAAGAAGAAAAAACATATGTGTTGGTGTAGGTGGGTAGAAAGACTGGCAGCTTCAGGAAGATAAAAATATTGGATAAGAAACAATACGTGTCACCTCTCTGTGTTAATGAAAGTATTTACTGCCATGCCCCAATACCCAGACCAGTGTTTACAGAGAGAAAATATGGTTTTAAAACTAATGGAATATATAGAGGAAGGAAAGGAGGGAAGAGTCATAATAATGAAAATGCTCCACATTTATTTACAACTTTTAAATTAATGGGCAAGATTCAATAACCATAAAGTTCGTGAATTAAATGCAAAATGTATTGACGTTTAAAATACAGAAGTACACAAACAAATGACAGATAACAAGAATTGAAAGAAATTTAGGGACACTAAAATCTTCGTTTTTTTATGAGGCAGATCAGATATTCTCTCTTTAGTAGATGAAATAAGTAAAAGTTACATAAGTATATTCTCTTAAAATAAAGTTAAAAACTAAAATGGCAATACAAATAATCTAAATCCTTATATGTTATAATAGGAATGTGACAGATAATGTTTATAATTTTTAAAAAACAAGAACAGTAGTAGAATTAGCAAATTATGTAAAAACAAGAATACAACTAGAAGTTATAAAGCCAAAACGACTGGAAAAGGTAGCCTCTAGCTAGATGCAATGAGTAGAGACAGAAGGAATTTATCAGGACACTGCACTGAAAAACTCATACATTCAAAGACAATGTGACATACTTAACCCAAGAAAAGTCCAGAGTTCCCATAGCTCCCGGGAGAGGAAAGTCTCAGTGGACTAGACTGGATCAAGTCACTGGCGAGGGTGAAATGGGGCGGAGGAGGCAGAACTAATGTGATTGATGGTTACACCAGGGCTGCGTGTTATAGGAAGGTGAAAGCAAGGCAATAGAAACAAAAATAAAGTAAAATTGGATTCTATTAATATTACTGAAAGACGGTGACAGGATTCTGTGTAGCCAGAACAATTGTTCATTGCATTAATCTTAAAATTTAATTGTCCTACGTAGAGGCTTCATCTATGGTGAAGCAGACAGAATATTTTCTGAGCTACCAAATCAACCAGACAAATGAACATTATCTATATAATACAGGATAAAAAGGAGTGTCCTGCCAGCTCTACCTTCGAAACATACTTTCCATCTTTTTACTCCCCTACATCTCTGGAGTCCATCATCATTTTTCATTTAGTCTTGTAAAACAACCCACCAGTTTTTCTCCCCTGCTTGTACCCTTGCCCCAACCTCTTACGTTTCCTTGTCTACAAAGTTGCCAGAATTATACTTGAAAAACACAGGTCACATCACATTACTTCTCTGCTTAATTATTTCATCATTGCATGTTTAGAAATATGTCCAAACACCTTAGTCTGACACCTCTCTTTCCATCTGCCTCTGCACCCTTCCCACTTCTGGATTCTTGCATTTACAGCTCCATCCGCCCAGGGAATCCACATGTGTAGCTCATTTTCACATTTCTCCATAAAGCACTTCCTCACTCCCAGGTAGTCATATGACCATATATATTTGGTTCCTAGTACTTGTCTGGATTTGATGTTTTCTTTCTTTCTAACTTGCTTACTGTCTCCCTAGCCCCAGTAAGAGCTACAAACCAGAAGAGGGCCAAATCCTTCTCTGGCACGTTTACCATTTAATCTCCAGAACCTACAATTGTGCCTGCTATTTACTAGGTGCACAAAATATATACTTACTGAACAGTAAATGAATGTGCAAATTCAGGTAAAAAAATGAAAGAGTTTACCTTCAAACTGCAAGCTTATGTTTATTAATAAATAACAAAAACCAGTTAACTTTCTGTTGCCGGAATTGACCTATAATGCTTTGTGTGCCAGACTGTCTGTTGGCATCACCCAGTTTCTATGCACGCCAGAGGCTTAAGGTCTGGGAACTACATTTCCCAATTGCCCCTGCCAGCAGTATTCCAGGTTCATTCCTCAAATGGGAATTAATAACTGATTTGGAAAGAAGAACAGAATCAAAAGCCATATTATTGTCTCTCTGACAGCAGTTGACATATGTGTGAATCTTTAACATGTAGAATTTTGCAACAACCTCTGTGTTTCATTTTGAATCACCCACCTCATTTCTGGATCATCACTGGCAATTTCATGAAACTCCTGCAGCTTTCCAACTCTCTGAATGTCAGCTGGAATTTGAGAATTATCAGCATCTTCACCTGACTCTTCAGTCACTGTTATTCTAGGATTTTTTGTTTTAAATTTTTATTTTTGAATAGTTTAAAACTTTCAGAACGTTGCAAAAATAATAGAGCAATCCCCCATATCATCTTCACCTGCAGGTCCCATTTAAACTTCACCCATGTTTCCACTAATGTACTTTATGGTACAGGAATTACGCTTTACAGCTGGTTGCCTTTCTTGTCTCTTCCAATCTAAGACAGGTCCTCAGTATTTCATTTTCATGCCCTGATGTTCTTGAAGATTACAGGGCAACTATTTTGTAGAACGTTTCTCAGTTGGATTTATTGGATGATGTGTCGTGATTAGATTTAGATTATACATTTCGGGCAAGAATAGCACGGAAGTAATGCAGTCCTTCTCATCGCATCCCATCTGGTAGCACATAATGTTGACTTGTTCCATTACAAGTGGTTTAAATTTTGATCACTAGTTTCAAATTATGAATACCAGTAAAGGTTTGTTTTTTTTTTAACTTTGTAAATAATAAATATTTCCTGTGGAAATATTTGAAATTAGATTAAAATTCCTCTTCTCACTCTGCTTCACACAACAGTTTTACTATGCATCAATATTTCTTGTCTGATTAGTACTATGACGATTGCAAAACGATGACTATTTTTCCTGATTCAGTCACTCCTTCTACATTTATTGGCTAACATTATTGGAAAGGCAGCTTTTTCTTCTTCCCACTTATTTATCTATGGATTTCTATGTCATTATGGGAATTAATATTCATTCCTATCAATATTTATTTTGATTCTTCAACTTCTCATATTTGGCCAGTGGGAACCCCTTCAAGCAGGTTTGTTTTTTTTTTTGTCCCTTTGATTTGCTTCCAAAATTCTTTCATTCGTTGAGTATTGCATTACTTATTTACATATTTCAATTATTTCCAGGTCCATATTGTATTTTTCCAAATTCTATCATGGAATCTACCATTTTTCCAGGAGTCCTGGTTCACTGTAGTGAAAAGTTACACTGTAATTAGAAACCAAGATGTGGGTGGTGGGTGAGTTCATTGCTCCTGGTGTGTTGCTGCATCTAGAAACTCTTATTGACAGAGCTAGGAAGTATGTGTGTGTACAAATATACACACATACACATACCCACACACACATCTATAATTGTATATATCTATGATCTATTCATTGATCTATCTATTTATCTATCTATCTTAAAAACCATGAGTTTATGCCAATGGCTCCAATTTCATTCTAATACTGCTGGGTTTATTCCAGCTTCCCTTATTTTCATATTTGCACATTCCTTCTTCTTCATTTAGAAATCTGTTCCCATTATTCTCAGTACATTTGCTTATTAGCCCAATTCCCTCAATATAGCTAATCACCAGGACTGTCAGTCTGTAGTTACTTGCTGCACTCACTGCTGCTCCTACACATCAACTTCTTATACAGCTACCATTATTGATGGCTTCTGGATGTCCCTGCCATCCTGTTCCAACATGCTGTCCTTATGTAAACCCTGTGCAAATTATTATAGGCCAGACACCTGACTCCCTGCTCCAAGATACCATCCTTCCACAAGTAACAATCATTGCCTTTGCTAATATTAGTATCTTTTACAGGAGAAAGGAAGGCAAGCAGACAGGCTCTAATGCATATTTACAACCCTAATCCCCTACATTAAATCCCCTTCTGCTTGACATACCTAAAGCAGTTTTTGTTTCTTTAACCAAAAGCTAATCATTACACTCTGATATATACAAGGGCTGTCCAGAAAGTATCCATCCATTGTTAATATACTATATCAAGAAAGGTTACATGACTGGATACTTTTCCAAACAGCCCTGGTAAACGTCAATGCAAAAAAAAAAAAAATCTAATGCACTATAATTTTATATACCAAATAAATAAAACAGTACATGAAAGTCAAAATTTTAAAAAGCTGCCTAAATAAAAAGAAAAATCATGACTGAATTTTTAACCTGAAAATGGGAAATTTTTGAAATTTCAAGCTTAAAATAATAACTGATTATAAATGTTGCTACTAATAACTTAGCAGATGCTCAAAACGCTCTGCTACAGATTAATAAATATGTATTTTTCAGTTATAGTAGTTAACTGAAGCTTGGAATTTTATCCTGCCGAACTAATTCAAGGTCAGACTTATATAGAAAATTTCAGACTGCTAAAGACATAGCAAAAATATCAAGTGCCAGTAAATATCAGGCAATAAATTTTAGACTATTATTTTACTGAATAAATTTATCCTTTGAAAGAAGGCTGCCTTTTATTTTTATTTTCAGGGAATGGCATCTAGAATAAAAATTTCTGCAAGAAAAGGAAAGTGACTACATTAAAGAACATATTCATTATCTGTATGTCAGGACAGAATTTAACTAGCCGGGGGCTCAAGCTATATGATGTGTGAAAGCAAGCCTTTTCTCAGTCCTGCACTTGTAACCTTCTATCTGCTCATTTTGTGCCATGTGACAGGTGAAAAATGTAATCTGAGAAAAAACAAACTTCTGCTTTGAAATATTTTTGGTAAGTGAAGTTTGTTCATCTGAAATATTTGTTCCCAAGGAAAATACCCCTGGCAGTATCTCTCTCTCTTTCCCCCATAGTTTTAAAATCCTTGGGATTTTACATGATGACATTAGAAGAAAATCTATGCACCATGTTGATGTAGTCCCTTGAAAAAAAAAATTCTCACCATTTGTGAAATAAAATATGAAAATGAATAAAGGCATCAGGAAAAGTAATATTAGCATTTTCAGTTCTAGTATGCTTATGAATCAAATTAAGAATTTAAAAATTCTTGACTTGTGTGTACCATCTATCCATTTGTATATTTGAAACTGACTATATTTCACCTGTTGCTAAATCCTACGATGCACATAAGGTAAAATTTTTTTAAAAATTGGGGTCGATTTTCAGCTGAATAATTCCAAGGGTTTAGGAGCTATACCATGAAAATAAATAGGCTGAGGAAATCTATGTTCTTTAATTCAATTCAGTAAATATTCATTGGTAGATTCCTCTGTTCTAGGAACATTGCTAGGTGTCAAGATAGTTATGAAGAAATGTAAATGTAGTATAGTCTGGTGCCACGAAATGTTTTCAGTCAATTATTGGAGAAGCGGGAGCAGGGATTTTACACAAATCGGTATAGCACAAACTGGCAGCTTTTGTAAGTGCCACATTTCCTCACAGTGGCAGAGAAAGTTGTATTTCCTCTCTCATTGCCTTCCTGTCTCGTAACTTGGATTGGCACCTTAAAATACAGAATATCTATAGTCACTGTGAAATAATTTGAGGAAATAAAGAAGAAAATAAAACATTTGAGACTTAGTAGTGATATTTGCTATGGTCTGAATGTCCCTCAAAATTCATGTTGAAATTTAATCCCCATTGTGGTGGTATTAAGAGATGGAGATTTTGGGGGGATGATTAAGCCACAAGGGCTCCTCCCTTATGAATGAATTAACGCCCTTATAAAAGAGATTTCAGGGAGACTTTGCCTCTCTTGCTCTTCTGCTATGCAAAGACATCACATTCATCCCCTCCAGAGGATGCAGCAACAAAGCAGCATCTTGGAAGTGGAGACTGGGTTCTTACCAGACATCAAACCTGACAGTGCCTTGATCTGGACTTCCTAGCCTCCAGAACTGCGAGAAAAAAATTGTGTTGTTTATAAGTTACCCAGTCTGTGGTATTTTGTTACAGCAGCACAGACAGACTGAGACAATATTCTAAAATCACAAGAGATAGTATGGTAGAACAATATTTCCCAAATGGTGCTCAAAGGTGAACGTAGCTGGGTGCTGAGAAGGAACGAAAAAAAAAAAGATATTCCAAGGTCAGTGAGTTTGAGAAATGTTGGGTTAATTAAAGTTGAATCAGCTTCTTTTCTGTAGAACTTCTTTTATATAAACAGTTTCCAAAATATGCTGGGACACAATTTGGGGACGTCTATGCTACTGAAAATAGGCAGAAATAGCAGGCAAAACAACAACCTAAAATCAAAATTCATTTAACTGCTTTGATTTCCTATACTCTTTTTAAATATCTGACTCAAATGTTGCTTGTAGCTTAGCCAGTATCAATCCCTGTTTTCTGTTGCCACATTTAAACACTGGAAACAAATGCATCAAAATGCTTGGTATTTTTTTTTATCCCTTACAGATGTCCTTGCTGTCTGGTAAAGAAACCACTGGAACGTTGCCATTTTAATTAGGCTCAGCTACAAAAAAGCCTTAATCTGCCACTGAGATGTATATTTGCCTGTTTTATTAAATTTTGGAGGGGGGAGGTAGTTTTTCATCTATAGAAATTATGTAATAATACAGATAAAAAGTTATTCCAAGATGGTTTTACAACTTAGAGTGAATTTGAAGTGTAATTGATGATATTGAGGCACTTGCCAAAATAAAGAACACTTTTATTTTATGTTATTTTTAATAGCCAGAATTTTTTTCTGTCATTATTAAAGCAATTATTTCTTGGAACAGTGTCAAACAGTATAATTTTTCATGTTAAAAAGAATCTCCAAGTCATATATCAGATACTTTTATTAGAATAAATATCACCAGCCCTTAATTAAGAAAAAATCAAATTGAAAAAACAGCTTTTATAAGAGTGTTATTAGCCTGTTATAATAATGTACCTCTGATATTTATTTTAAGTAAATGATTATAAGAACTTTGCAAATTATACCTTTTTCTTGTATGATTTCTTAAGAATGAATTTTAACTGTGTTTGGTAAGGATTATTCTACGTTTAGAGAATTTTTTTGGTGCTAAATTTTGTTTTACTATAGTAAATATTTATTTAAAGGTAAAAGAACATGAAAGGGGAAGTGTGTCATAAACAAGAATACATCAAAAATTTAAAATAAATAAGCCTAACAATTATTTTAGCATGTGAATACCCACACTAATATTTAGCTTGTGTTTTCCAAAATACTGTGTCTAAGAATTAATCAATGTGTTAATATTTTAGTTAAGTGAAAACATGCAACAGTCTAAGGAGCAAGGGCCAGAGAGCTAGACTGCCTGGGATTAAACCCTGGCTCCTCCACTGCAGGATGTGTATCTTCGGAAAAATCTCTAAACGTCTCTCCGCTTCAGTTTCCTAAGCTGAAAAATTAGAATGATATTAGCAGTTATCTGAAAGCATTGCTTTGAGGATTACATGAGTTAAGATTCATGAAGTCCCCAGAATAATGCCTGGCACATGGTTACCACTAAATATATTTGGTTTGCTTCCACTAATCTAACATTTATTTCCAGAGTAGTCTCATCTCGCCTTAAAAATCTCAATTCAATCCCCTTCTTTTAACTGCTATTGTTGCCTTTGGCTATTATTACTAAAAGCTCCTGTAAGAATTAGTAAGACATTGGAGACAGCAGCCTCTGTAAGGTTTTTAAATTGTAACTTCACATGAGTGCTGCTCTGAAAGTACCAAAAAATCTCCAAGAAAGTTTAATGAAATAAAAATACTGTGTTTTACTTCTAAACAAACTAATGAGGTCATAGCTAATTTTTCTTCTAAAAATTATTAAAGGAAATTATTATTAAATCAATGTTGTGTTGAACAAACAAAACTTTTCCAGCCAATACTTCCATGAACAAATAAATACCTGTATCTAAAAATACAAAATCTATAAAGTCTCTCCCTCCCTTACACACTTTTTCAAACATACTTTGGATTTTTTTGGTGCTAAACTTTGTTTTAATATAGTAAATATTTATTTAAAGGTAAAAGAACATGAAAGGGGAAGTGTGTCATAAACACGAATACATCAAAAATTTAAAACAAATAAGCCTATTGATGATTTTGGCATGTGAATACCCCCATTAATACTTAGCTTTTGTTTTCCAAAATACTGTGTCTAAGAATTAATCGATGCACTAATGTTTTAGTTAAGTGAAAACATGCAAGAGTCTAAGGAAAAAACACTTGGCATAGTGTTTTTTCCATAATAATCATTTTCTACATATTTGAGGAATTCTTTATTGCTCAAAATTATAAAATAATCATTTAAATTAAGATTTCAGTTTGGCATTAAGATAAAATAATGGAAAAGAGGTGTTTAAAATAACACCATTGCTAATCATTGAAATATTTGGTCTCTCTAAGATTTCCTTGTTTTCCTTGGTTTTCTCTTCACCTATGCTTGCTGTATCCTCAGCCCTAGGTGCTCAATGAGCTTTAGCAACCTACCCAAGCCTGACCTCATTCTATGCTTTAGAATTTATCTCGCATCTCCCCATACTTATAAACTTCTCCCTTAGTACTTGTAATGGGTACATATGGAGATATCTTTCCAGCCCACACACTAGTGGCTGTTTTTTTTCTATAGATGCTACTTCCCATTCAAGAGTGAGCTACCATCAGCCAGGCGTATAATAGATGATACCACCCCTCGACAATAGCTTATTAGCACAAAGGTGTTCATTAGTTCCAAGTTGGGCCAGTGATAATTTTTATTACTAGGGAATTGGAATGGAAACAAAGGCTCTTAATTGTGAGCCTAATGTTTAAAGTCATAATTTTGGGTTGTCACTGTTTTATCTGTGGAGTGAAAAACCAAGAAGAATCTATAAGGAAAAGACTGAAACCAACACTCTGGGAAGAGTAAAGGTGAAAATCACAGAGAATGTGAATAGGCTTCTAACTCCCAGTTTTAGCCATTTTCTGAGGTTTGTGTCTATTCATGGCTTTGGGATTTTGGACATACACCTCCCCTTTCCAAAAATAATTACCATTGTGCTGGTGATAGAAGAGTCAAGGAGATATTTTGCCTCACACTACCAAGATGCAAATTTGAATCTTACCACAATGGCCAAAGAACATACAGCATCAAAATAATAATACTTCATACCAAAGTATTTAAGATTTACAGAGGAAACACCCATAGATGAGTAGTTGTCAAGATAAGTATCCACAGCTAGAAAACAATTTGTTTAATCAAAGTCTCAAGTAACGGTTTATTCAAATTACAGATGAAAACTCTGCAAAGACTTTGCACTATCAAGAGTACTGCTCATATTTCAGGTCATCCAGGTCCTTTTATTTCATCTTTGAGCACAATTAGGGTTGCCAGATTTAGCAAGTAAAAATACAAGACACCAGTTACATTTGAATTTCAGATAGCAAATACTAATTTTTAGTGTAAGAGTGGTCCATGCAATATTTGAGACTTACTTATACTAAAAAGTTATTTGTTCTTTATCTGGAATTCAAATTTAACCTGGCATCTTGTACTTAAGGTGGCAACCCCGAGCACAATGAATAATTCACAACCGCAGGCATAGGAGGAGAATTTTTTTTCCCCAGTATCCATTTTGAGCGGTAAGACTTGTCACTAGGCAGTTAAATCGGTCAAGATGCAAAATGGCAATTTCTACCAAAATGTTCTTTCAAGGAATTGTACAGATGTGCTAAATGTAGTTGTATGATTATTTTCTTTTGAGGCTCATTCTGAGTTCCTTCTTGTAGGGAGAGTTGGGGAAATGAAATAACATTATACACATTAAATTTTAGTAAAACCTTAATTTTTGCTATTAATAGCAACATGGAAGCCATTATTTTAATAGTATACTCATTTTCTTGAGAAAGGAATAGGATGGCAAAAAGGGGAAAAGAAAGATAACTAGGGAAGAAAATAAAAATCAAAAACAAAGGCAAGATATTTTTGAAAAAAGAAAAATATTTAGATTTTTTTAAGGTGTCTGCTTGCTTGGGCTATTTTTAAACCAAATTGGTTTAAACCCCAAGACAAATCTAATCATTTGGGCAGAAATTGGTAATAGGAGCTGGAAAAAAAACAGAATTTAACCAGTGTATAGTCACGAAAATTGATACTGCTTCTGATTTGAAAAAACTTGGTTGTACTGAGATTTATATCACAGTCCAGAAAGATTGGTTTTTTCTTTTATCCTCTGAAAATTTCTGTTCACCCACACTCTGTATGTCTTTCTCTCTCCCTCTCCCTCTTCCTTCCGTAAATGAAAATAACATACAAGTGTAAAGTGTGAAAAATTCTATATTCAGGGAGGCTTGGCACAAAAACAGCAGCCAGGAAAGGAAAAAAGGCTACTCTAATGGCTGGGATTTGGGCCTCTGGTGGGGCAGGTAATAGGTAGTGGTAATAGGGTGTAGAGAATGCCACTTAAAAAACTGCCCTTAATAACAGCCAATGCTACAGCAGGTCATTAGTATGCTAAGTTGTGTTTCAGGGTATGTAATGTGTCCTCCTGAATCCATGTAATAATGAACTGTGATACTGATGAATATTAATTAAATCAAGATAAATACGATCATTGTACTTTGAACTCAAAAGTGATGTATATTCAACAATAATATCTTACAAATTTGAGTGTAGCGTAATATACACCTCAAGTATTTTGCTGGTAAAATAAAGGATTACATTCTCAGAAATAATTGAGACCCTTTGCCAAACTGAGGCTGAAGCTCCATAAAGGAAAATTCCAGCAACATGACTTACTTTCACTCAGTGCCTATCAAAATTCTCCTTGTGGTAGCTCTTGGAAAGATCATCTTTTTTTATGATTAGAACAGGGAATATAGGTGTCTTGCTGACTAAATTGCTCTTTCTGATGTCTGATGTACCCACCCACTATGTCAGACACTCCAGTACTAATATGTAGGTCCCTTTAAACCAGTAGGTTACACATCAAACTTCAGGTTTGAAGCTCTGGAAGATTCTCTAGGATCACAGGTTAAAATCTCACCAGGTCCAACGCAACCTTTCATTCTTCCAGAAGGGATAAATCAACCAGCACGTACTTCACTGTGTTAGGGTGTTTCAGATGAGAACTTATAAACTTAGACTCCTTTGCTTTGTAATGACATTAAAGATCTCATGGGGTGTTTGTTCTAAGGTTTGGAGACCGTCCTAAAACCTTGAGTAATTTTTGCTTATACTTGAAGTCTGCACTATGGAATGCTTGAACATTCTTACATATTATTAACGTTTTATATACCTTATTAAATTATGAAAACTAAATTCACCTTTAGAAAGTACTTGCAGAATTAACATTATCTGGAGCTAGAGATCACAGCATACGTGGTGTGATTTGAACATCTCTGTAGTCTCACTTTCATCTTTTGTGTATCTCACAGGAGTTTTATGCACCTTCAGCTAAATAGCATAACAATTGGGCCAGGGTCTGTGTTTTTAATAAGCCACAGCCTACTGGTGTGAGACTCAATTCTGGAGTCATGACGTGTAACACATTTAGGCCTCTGGTGACTTCTGTGTCCTAGGCCCCAAAGACTTTTTGCAGACTTTAATAAAGTTACTCTCATTGCCCTGTGTCTGATTGAGTCTGCCTGGATTACCCCCTGCCCTGCACTGTATTATAAACATTCGTCTTTTGATTTCAATTCCTCTTTTCATGCTTTTTCTCTTTACTTTATTGCTTTTAAACTGCCATTTCTCCCATTGTTTATGATTAGTTGATCTGTCTTTCTGGCAAACAAATAAGCAAGGAGAAAAAGTAAAGGGGCAGCTGCTCAGTGTGTGAATGTGAATAAAGGAGACACATTCTCATAATCAGCATTCAGATGTGGCCTCTCAATGACTTGAGTTTAGAGTTCGATTTAGAAATCTCCGAGAGCTATCTATAACACTCTGTGTCACACGTTTTTACTTCATTTTTTCTTGCTTGATTGAAAGCCACTTAGAGGATTCATTTTCATTTCATTGTGAAACATGATCCTATGGGATCATTCCATCAGAAAAATTTCCACACCCTGCTCACAAATCCTCATAGGGAGGGCATCCTGTTGGAAACATCCAAAAAATTTCAGGAAGGTACAGAAAATATAACACATTTATTTTTGCAATTTATGTGAAATGACTTGAGGAAAGTCATAGGTAAAAACCAACCTTACACCATCCCTAAAATATCTGAAAGTCTTATTCAAATCCTAAATGGAGATGTTTCTTCCATTCTGTTCATTTTCTTTAATGCACTTACTGCCCCATGGAAATACCTCCTCTCTTCTCTTCACGTATCATCATAATTAATTCCATAAGCTTCCTCCAGCTTGAGAATTTAATTTTTATTTTCATGGAAGTTAATAGCTTTGAAATAGAACAAATGCGGGGAGTAGTTCCTCTGAATGGAGATGCCACATTTTTATGTACCCAAATGAATCTCCCCTTTCTGTGTTTAGCATGACCTATGTTCTTTGCCAGAAATTTTAATATCATCTCACTCATCACTCGGTTTGCTTAGTCTCCTTTGTCTTTTTCATTTTTTCCCCCAAATTACTTGCCGATAGAGCATAATTAGAACTATAGTGTTTCCCTGTGCTAGGTCTTATATTTTTCTTTTAAAAATAGTACAATGAAGATGGATAATTCCTTGTCATTCTATTTGAATGTTGGGTTCTAAGTAAATATGGTGCAATGTAACATTTCAGAGTTCTGTGGTCTGGATAAACAACCTCAAACAGATGTATGTGTCCACAACCATGTGTGCACACAAACGCTCTATGAGACAAAGATCTTTTGTGCCTTAGTTACTGCTTTATCTCCTGGTCCTAGATCAGTGCCAAGCACATAGCACACAGCCAACAAATATTTGTTGAACAAATGAAATTACATATTAATAATTTATTAAACTATTTGGAATTTTTTTTATAAATCAAAAACTAAATGCTTATAATCAGTTTGATGAGTTAAAACAAGCATAACAAAATCCCAGTAAACTAGCTGTCAGTGACTGGAGTATTTTGTGCTGTTCAGTTCCGTTCAATCGATCTCTCAAAGTTCACAGTAGTTTCAAGGTAAACTATCTGTCCAATTAGAAAATATCATTTATATGTTCATTTTACAATTAGACGTTGAGAGTCTCATAATATAAAACTTTATAATGCACAAAAATTTATGCATGTTTTCTTATTAATCCTGTAATAAGGTAATGGTCTTCCTATTTTTGAAGGAGAAACCCTAGATTCAAAAAGTTAAGTATTTAGACTATAACAGAATAGTTAGTAAGAAGTAGTAATTGTAAGAGATAAGTCCGATCCTCCCATCTCTGACCCCTTTGCTTTACAATAGCTTGTATGGAGTACTGTTGGGATTACCAAGCATGATCTCTTCCTGGTTTTGCGTTCAATAGGACAGAGCTCCCTGGGAGCAGCACTCAGCCAATGACTGATAGGCATTGAGGAAGTGGATGAATATTTCTGCTTGCTCAAGTTTCAGGTGAGAAAACTGCTAAGACACAGTTCCCACACCATCTCTTAGAGTAGGTTGTAGCTTGCCACTGCAGTGACATATCTTTAATTGGCCCCTCTCCCTTCTCTGTAAGCACTTCTCCACACCCCTACAGTGTTTTCTGGTATTTCTCTTACCAGTTTCTCTCAAGAAACTACTTGAACTTGAATTGTAGTCTCAGAGTCTGCTTCTGAAGAATAAAAGCAAGAGAGTTGACACTGAAAGCAGTCCTAGGAAGCAAATTCTTAGAATGTGATTCTGGAATTGGATCTTTTGCCGGCCATATGGAACAAGGGCATTGTTGCCCTTCATGAGTAGAGTAGTGACAATACCTAGCATGTGATTACTAAGAATTATTAAGGTGCTCACCTGTGGTAGATGAGATACAAATAGAAGGGAATGCCCTTTTTTAATCATTTCAGAGATATAGTGGAAATTAGCATTATAAAAGCTGTTGAGGGGTAGTTTTTGTCACCAAAGCTCTAAAGGAAGAAAACAACAGGTTTAGGTAAGCCAGCCGTCAGCCTAAGGCATGGTATGAAAGCCAAAAACATATGGCTACATTTAAAGAGACCCATATTCCTACAGTTAGTGGGGAGACTGTTCTGAAAATCATGGCCAGGATTTGATTATGAGAATAACAGAATAACCAAAAAAAAAAAAGCATGAATTCACAGCCCCAGCACACTTCCTGAGACCTCAGATGGGGACATCTGTGTCGATACACTTAAAAACCTTGAGGCTGCAGATTTTTATGAACACATTATGTTGGCATATGTGCCCCACTTGCTAGAGAAGAGCTGCTTCCCTTCCCCCGGAGGCCATCTTAGTCTGCGCTGAGGTGACTGCCTTACAAGATGACTTCCTCAAGATCTGTGCTCAGCTGCCCTCATGGCCTTTGGACCAATAATGAAAGACAACTTTCAGCATGGCCTCATTGGAGAAGTACCATCTGTGTTATGGGAAGAAAGGCCTTATTCATTAAAAAGGTTAAAGGATCTGGCTAATATGTTGCAATGGCAATGGATAACATGCCTGACAATGGATCTTGAGGGATCTGGACTAGGGGTGGGGGTTGAATATGAGGCTGGATGAGGAGGACTTATTGATACGAGGACATTCTTCTGTGACTCAAGATTTAACATACTGGCAAGGACACCTGGAACTGGTCCTAATATGCTGCTTGGATGGCTCTTTGAAGCTTGGATAAAAATGATGGCCTACAATAAAAGACGTGGTTATGCCTTGTTGCCTTGAAAGAGCATTGAGGAAGGAGTTAAAATACATCAAGAGATCCAGGATGCAAGAATGGATTTACTACATTAGACCTGAGAACACGCCAGCTAATTATGTGCCCTGGGAAGGTTTAGAGCAGCAGTCCCCAACATTTTTGGCACCAGGGACCTGTTTCATGGAAGACATTTTTTTCATGGACTGGGGGCAGGGGGTGGGGATGGTTTCAGGATGATTCAAGTGCATTATATTTATTGTGCACTTTATTTCTATTATTATTACCTTGTAATATATAATGCAATAATTGTACAACTCACTATAATGCAGAATCAGTGGGAGCCCTGAGCTTATTTTCCTGCAACTAGATGGTCTTATCTGGGGGAGATGGGAGACAGTGATTGATCTGATAGGAAGCTGAGCTCAGGCATTGATGCAAGTAATGGGGAGTGGCTGTAAATACAGATGGAGCCTCCCTCATTCACCCACCACTCACTTCCTGCAGTGTGGCCTGGTTCCTAACAGGCCACAGACCGGTACTGGTCCAAAGCCAAGGATTGGGGACTGCAGATTTAGAGTACACTTTTTTCACTAAAGCAGTAGGAATTATGCAAGGGAAGGGGCAACTACATGCCTAAGGAGCTCTGTGGTGGCTGTCTTACACAAGCCAGAGTGGACTATAAGAGACACAGCTATCGGCTCCCTGAAGTCAATGGGGATGATAGAATTCTGGAGCAGCAGGGACCAGGTAACAGCATTTAACCATCAGAGCCATGGTGGGCACAAGTTAAAGGGAAGCAGGGCTGTAACAGCATCCTACAGGTTCTGAAACACAGGGCAAGATTAAATACATAATTTGCAGGGCAGTGCAAAATGAAAACGCAGTCATCTTGTTAAAAAATTATTAAAAAAGTTAAGATGGCAACAGCAGAGAGATAAGCCCAGCACGGAACACTTCTGAGCATAGGTCTCTGTTCAGTGGCACAGGCTGCACACCACGAAGCCAACCCTAATACAGGGATCCGTGGCAATAATAGATCATGGTGTTTCTAGGGCTGAGATAGATGGGGCATCAACAAAGATATCATTTGACTTATGTTCCCCAAAATATGACAAGAATAGGTGAGAAGAAAGCTTATGTTAACCTCTACAGTGTAAAAGTCATAATCCCTCACCTACCTTTCAGACTTGAGCCAGTTCTCAGACCAAGAACACACCACTGAAAGAGACACTTGGCCCCTTTGAGAAAAGATCCTGCAAAGACACAAACTAAACAGAAAATGACTAATAACTCTTGTTGGAGACCTAGTACTTTGGGATTTAGAGCCTTGGTGGGGAGGTGGGGTGAAAGTTTGTGTAAAAGGGGAAGAGAATATGATAGTGATGGCCCAAGAAGTCTATGGTCTGCATTTGTGGATGATGGCTTCTGATGCATCTCGAGATGAACTTATGTCCTATTTTGAACAGACCAAGAAAGCCACCTTTGAATCACCATCATTTTGTTAACTCTGTAAATGATAGCTCATATTGCTTAAATGTTAAGAGAAGAATGGATTGTATATTCTTATGGATTTCTTGTAGAGTTTCATATATTGATGGAAAGAGATGAGTTCACCCTGCCACTCTCCCCTCCCCAAATGAGGCTTGTCTAAGCCCGGTGATTGTCAATTCCTTCCTGATCTGGCTCCTGGCTCCCTTGCCATTCCTGTTTTATCTCTCTCTCTCTCTCCACCCTTCCTCTCACACTCAGTGCTCTAGCAACACTGAACATCTTCCATCCTGTGTTATTCTTTGTCTCTTTCCTGATCTTCAGGCATGCTGTTTCTTCCTTAGGGAATACTCCCCCTTTCTGTCCATCCCACCCCACCCTTCCACCTCCTGGTTAACCAGCACTAATTTTTAGTTCTCTATTTAAAGGTCCACAGGGTATCTTAGGTTAATTTAGGTTTTATCCATCCTTCTGGCCTAGGCTCATGTGCTTGGCCCACACTGACTTTTGAATAAAAGATAATAAACTTATTTTTATGAAAATTTTAATTTTTTATCCTACTTGAATAGGTTGAATTCCAAATTTTATTTTAAACCTACTTTATTTCAGTCTTTACAGGAGTTATTTTAAGAATCAATAAGGCAGGAGAGTTGGGTAGTTAAAGACATCTTAAGATGGTACCCATCTTTGGTCTACTGAAGATCTTTATCTTTAAACTATTGAAATTCTGTCTATCCTTTCTGTCTAAATTAAAAATAGGTCTTAAATGCAGAAAGAACAATGCATCATGGGAAACTTTAACATCCTACTCTTTTTAAAGATTTCATTGGCTAAAAATACTTAATAATTCTTAGGGAACTGTTACATATTAGCCTCTTGTAACTCCATAAATTCATATGTCTTTTTTCCCAAAGGAAGAAAAAGGGAACCAAAAAAAAAAAAAAATCTGGAAGATGGATTTTTTTTTTTCAGTTTATTTACTGAAAGTATTACAAAACACTGGAGTTAGGGACTAAAATCTCTGTTTTTGTGTTTCAACTTAATATTCAAACCTTCCTCTTATCACATTAACTCAGTAAAACTAGAGTCAAGATAGCAGTGGCCTAGGATGAAGGAAGTGTGTGTGTGTGTGTGTGTGTGTGTGTGTGTGTGTGTGTGTGTGTGTGAGAGAGAGACATTTTTAAGTGTACACAAGTGTCTGTGCACTTTTCTTGTCATGGTGGTTTAGGAGGGGTGAGGAACCTGTGACTGTGGAGCCACATGTGGCCTTCTGGATCCTTGAGTGTGGCCTTTTGACTGAATCCAAATCTTTACAGAATAAATCCTTTTAATAAAGGAATTTGTTCTGTAAAGTCTGGATTTGGTTGAGGGGCCACACTTGGGGATCTAGAGGGCCACGTGTGGCCTTAAAGCCTCAGTTTCCCCACCTAAAAAGTACCTGTTCTGGAGATCATTACACAGGCTTCTGTAAGATCCTTACTCACCTGGAAAATGGGGAAAAACTGGATAACAAATATGAATGACAACAACAGCAAAAACACTCCAAGTAAAAATTTAAATTAAAGTGGCCACCCATTCACCACTGACAAGGAATCATGTGTGAAGAATGTTCCCCCTTCTGCTCTGGTTACTGGCTTAAGTGAATTTGGGCAATTCACTTAACCTCTCCATGCCCCCATTTCCTTCTTCTGGCATCTGATGACACTGGTAGTGAATTTCCTTGCAGTAATGTGACAATTAGCCGATTAATGGCTATTAAAATCTCTAAAGATAGAATGCAAGGAAATGCTTAATAATGGTAAATAAAGAGAAAATGGACAGTAAACGGACTGTAGCCACAACTAGAAAAATTATTAGAGGTTACTTTGAAAGGTACCGTGAGAGACAACTTCTAACACTGTCTAATTGCTGACTGCCTGATCTTATAACTCATAGGTTGGCCTAAGCTTTCATGGTGCGTGACAACAGGGTCTTCCACACCTGCATCGTGGTGAGGCTGCCATCATAGCCAAGTTCCCAATCACAGCGGTATCTGAACTTTCCCCCCAGAGTTGCTTTCATGTCATTGAAACCTCTGTTTAAAAAAAATAGACTTTTTTTTGCAAAGATAGGACACTAAGTCATTCTCCCCTCCAGAGAAAAGTCCCCCCACCCTTCTCTGTAGAAGGGCTTTATCTCTGTAGTTCCCTGTAGTTCAAAGTCAGAAATGGAAGATAATGGGATTTGGCTGAAGGGTTATAATCCTAAGAATTCCAAAACTTTTCATCGATAAAGAGAGCTTTTATCCATTGGCAATTTCAGCTGCGAGCTATTCAGCGTGACTTAGAAGGCACCACATAAAGACTTTAAAACACCCTGGTCTGCTACTGTCCCTTTGCAAGGCCAGAGACAGAGCCTCTGTGTGGTGTTTCTCAGCCCATTTGTGATAGTATTCTTGTGAAAGAGGAATAGCCTACAGCCAAACTGGGAGGAATGAGAAGGCTATTTCCTTGGTCAAATTTACTATGAGGGCATAGAGTCCCCCTTTCTCCATGCTGTGATAGCCTTAACATTTACTATTAGCCAGGCTCAACTAGGAAAATATATAAGTTGAATTAAGAGTTTTTTTTCATCCAGGATGGCGGCAGGACAATGGGAAGAGGAGACCATGCTTTGTGATCCAGGTGTCGGAAGAGAAGTGATCACACACTTGTGTTTTACCACCTCATTATTTCCCATCTCAGAGGAACAATGAGGAGAATTCCTTTTGTATGGATGAAGCTGAATGTCTACACAAAGGTTCAACATGTCCTCTTGGCTGTAGTCCACACCTCTGCCCTCCTGGCTATACTCTGGATTCTGTGTGAGGCATTATTTAGAATGAATAGGGAGGCTTTTGAGCAGTTTCTCCCATTAGAGTAGGAAAATGTTAATATAGAACAATAACTTTTAGAAATATCCCTGTAGTATCTAGTGAGTTATACACATTTCCATTGCTTTAGGAGGGGGTAAGGGTAATTTATTTCCATGTAGTTCCAAGCCCATGGGGTTGAACAATGATGACTCTCCAAGTACTTGGAGAAAAGGGAAATAATGTTGCCCTGTGAGAATTAAATGACTTGAAAACTACACTTAGCAAAATGTCTTCTAGTTTCATGGGAACATACTAGAATATCACTTAATTAGTGAAATTAACACATCTACAGTCAGCATACATTATCCAAAGCTTCAGAGGACCTGACTGCCTACACAGGTGGGGAGATAAGAAAAGAGACACAGAGATGTCACCAGGTCTCCTAAGGTCTTATGAACCATACTCAAGACATTCAACCACACTCTCTTTGCATCCTGTAATTACTGAGCAGTCCTCTGATTGAGTAATTCACCTTACTATTTACATATGGGAAAACTGTTGCCCTCGATAGGAGATATAAGTGCCTTAGTCACCAGAACTAATAATATTCCCTGTTTATAAATTAATAATCTGGTTTTCTAGTCCACTTATCAGTTTAAAGTGAATCTGGCTTTATAAGTTTGTCTCTAAGAGTCTAATTATTTCTATGTTTATTCATAAAATCCTGTTTTCATACCTATAAGACCAAGGACCAAGGAAAATCTATCAAGGTAATGCCACCCATGAGACCTGGGATCAACCACTAGCATCTGGAGATTGTTCCCAGATATTCCACCCACATAGATGTTTTCTTCCTTTTTTTTTTTTTTTGTGGCAGAGTCTCACTGTTTTGCCCGGGCTAGAGTGAGTGCCATAGCGTCAGCCTAGCTCACAGCAACCTCATACTCCTGGGCTCCAGTGATCCTTCTGCCTCAGCCTCCCAAGGAGCAGGGACTACAGGCATGCACCACCATGCCCAGCTAATTTTTTCTATATATTTTTAGTTGGCCGATTAATTTCTTTCTAATTTTAGTAGAGACAGGGTCTCGCTCTTGCTCAGGTTGCTTTCGAACTCCTGAGCTCAAACAATCCGCCGGCCTCGGTCTCCCAGAGTGCTAGGATTACAGGCGTGAGCCACTGCACCCAGCCTTTTCTTCCTTTTTAACTCCAATAATTCTTAGGTATTTCTATAGGCATGGTGAAGAATCTCTAGAAATTGAAATAATGTTCATGTTTCCTTAACATATGAAGTTGATATTTGTTGTTTATAAAAATTGAGTCTTTTCCTATGGGATATGCATATTTTCTTTGAGGAATCTGGTTCCCAATGATGCCAGAAATAATGATACCTGGTCATTCTTACAGTTAAAGACCGTGAGAAGCAACCAATTCCACTTTAACCCAATATGAATGATTAGGACATAAAGCAGGAACTTACTTATTTTAAATTATTTTCTATCCAGATACACTCCCTTCCATTATCCATTCAATGTTTTTCACGTGCCTAGTATGGGCTAGTCATTTGCTGATTTTTAGAGATACATTAGTGAACAAAGCAATACCTCACAGAACATGTGGTTTAGTAGAAAAGGTAAGGGTTAAGATGATAATTCCAAAGATAATCCATTGATGGGAATTGCAAATGTGTTAAGTTCAGTGAGGAACACAACCAAGATGTTTTATTGAATATAGTGGAGCTGGACAGGAAAAGATTCTCTGACAAATTAACATTTAAGCTTTGCCCTAAAGAATAATCAGGGACCAATCTGGGAAGGGCATCCAAGCATAGAGAAAAGAATGTACAGAAATCTTGAGGTCAAAAGGAGAATGATATGTTCCAAGAACTTAAAGGAGGCTGGAAATAGCTGACACTGAGAACTGTGAGGAGAGAATGGAGGTTTAGACAGCAACCTGTGCATGCATAACAAAACTGATTCCATGACAGATTTTATTTATTCTTTTAGCAAAAAAGAGATGCTATGATTTGAATGTTTGTGCCCTCCAAAACTCAAGTTGAAATTTCATTGCCATTATAACTATATAAAGAGGTGGGTCCTTTAAGAAGAGTTTAGACCATGAGGGTGGGATTGGTGCCATTATGAGAGGGCGAGTTTGGCCCCCTCTTGCTCTCTCGACCCTTCTGCCTTCAGCCATGTGAGAAGGATGCAGCAAAGAAGTGCCATCTTGGAAGCAGAGAAACTGGGCCCTAACTTGCCAGCTTGGACTTCCCAACCTCCAGAACAGTAAGAAAATATAGTTCTGGTTGTTGTTAATTACCCATTCTGTGGTATTCTGTTACAGCAGCACAAATAGACAAGGGCCTACTACGAACCAGGAACCATTCAGGTGTTGGCTGTATAACAGGAAACAATATTTTTGGGAAGGAGGAAAATTATAAAGAAGCACATTTCTAGTGTGTCAGATGTAGTTAATGTTCTGGAGAATGATAAAAATAGGCAAGGGAAACAAGAAAGCATTAGGGTTGGAGTTTGGTTACTATTTATATAAAGTGTTAAGCTATTGTTTTACTGGTAAGGTGGTGTTTGAGCAGACACACAAAGTAAATGTGAGACAGCAAACCAAGGGATTATCTATGGGAAGAGCAGGCAGATAGAAAAATAAGTGCAAAGGCCCTGAGGTTAGTGCATAATTGAAGTGCTAAAAGACAGCAGGGCAGCCAGTATGATCCAAGTAATTAAGAGGAGAGTAATAAGAAATGAGATCAGAGAAAGAATGTGTTTGTGAGTCCAATCATGTAGAACTTCCTATGCCACTGTAAGACTTATTCTAAGTGAAATAAGAAACTTTAAGCAGGTTTTGAGCTGAGGAGTGCCATGATTTAATTCCAATTTAAACAGCTCATTCTGGCTTTTGTGTTGAGTAAGACTGCGGGGGAGAAGAGACCACTTAGGAGGCTATTATCTTTATCCTGAAAGTAATGGGAAATAAAGAGTTTCAAGTCAGAGAGTTACACTTTATTAAAATGCCATAATACATATTCTAATTATAAGCCTCAGCTTAGCAATTAATTAAAAATACAAACACCTTAGCAAAATTAAGTACTTTCCTATCTTAAACTCATATATTAATTAATTACTGCTAAACTTTACTTTGATTTTTCTTTTCTTCTTTGCTTCCTGTAACTTGTAGCCATTTGTCCTGGTTGCATCTTCCGACTCTCTTCTGATGTTGGAATAAACTGTACTAATTTTATCTCTAATTACCCTACTAAGAAAACATTTGGACTGCATTTTTCCAGCTTCAAGAAATACCTTGGCTCCCTGAGGCTACCTTGTATAACAAGTACCTACAACATCAGGGTACAAGAAAATCTGGCTCTGAGCATCCATTCATCAGTATTGGTAAGAATTCTAATATTCTAGGATTTCCAGCTCTCTGCACTGGGTTGTACAGAATTCCCAGAATTACAATGTTACCAGAGAATGAAGAGATTTCCATTCTATCCTGGATACGTGTGGTGTGGCTCCCTCCCTGAACTTGGGCAGTTTGAACAGAGATGACCCCATTGGTGGGGCCCACCTGCCAAGTGCCAAACTCCATCATGAGGACCCTTCAGTATGGCAATCAAAGCCTTGGTCCTCAGTATTCTATGATGCTGCCTCCTTATCTGTGACCCTGCTAGCTCATCAGCGCTTTATTCAAGAGAATTTCCAGTCTTGGCTGTCCTTAGAAACCAGCAAACTGCAGTCTTCATTTCCAGATAACCAACAATCTTCCAGGTGAAACTAAAAATCTAGAAAGTCACATCAGTACCTATGGATTTAAATGTCCCTGAACTAGACAGACCACAACATCTGGTATAGTTTCAAAGACTCTGGATTTGTGTAAAGTATTTTTCCTTTCAATTTTTTACTCAATCAGCTAATGAGCTGTACAAAGTATATGGACTACATATGAGTGAACATTCCTCACCCCCTCCATTGACATCTAAATTGTTCAGAGTGGCTTACCTGAAATCTGGTGGTCAGTGCAGCCCCCACTAGGTGAGGATTCAGCCAGGTTCAAGGACTCAGGACTTGGGCTAACTGCCTTTTTTACCACTAGGCTGGCAGAGAAGCCATGTCAGGACTCAATCATCTACCTGCTGCCATATTCAGGAAATTCTCATTGCATATATACTTCTGTGTTCTATTTTTTGCTGAACAGTCAAGCTTACGCAATGGTTCTGGCCTACCACTCATCCCTTATCTCTCCCCTAGACAGCAATACACCCTCTTTCTCAATCTGCTAACAATCTTGGAGAAGGAATATTCTTCATCAGAAAAAAATGTACACACACAAATATCTCAATAATTTAGCATTTTACATTAGTGTAAGAGAAAAATGATTGCTGGTCTGTGACATCTCTTCCCTACCTTCTCCCCTTCCAGCTAAGCTGAAAGAATGAGAATGTTTTACCTCCCATACATTTCTGAACATTTTAGGTTGTTTGGTGCAGGAGAGGAAAGGCGTATCCCCTAGATACAGGGTAAGGTATCTGGATTTTATGCTTAGATTTGATGTATCAGGCGCAGCTGTGTAGAAATGTGATTGGACCAAAAGAGTATGAGCTAATGTTAATAGACTGAGTGGGGAAGCCCAGTAAGGCCTATCTACTCAGATTCTTCTTGGCTTTTCTGTTGTAGTATTTCTTCCTCCTGGGTATAGGTAGGATCTCTCTGGAATAAGGGTCTTAAATTCTTTATGGCCAGAAAAGCAGGGTGCAGGGAGAGGTTAGAGTAATATTAAAATTTTTTAGGCTAAAACTGGCTGGCTGTGGGAAAAATGGGTGCTAATTTCTATGGCTCACATTGGTGAAGAGGAATTCTATTTTCTATGACTTGCCTTGGGGGAGAATGGAGGAGGAGAGACAGGAGGGCAGAAGGTCAGAGGGAAACTTTGCTTCTCTGGCTTTATTTTGGGATATCATTTTCTAAGTCCCTACATTGGCGTCCTAGGTCTGTGAAATACCCTCTGATTTCTCATTGCCATTTGAGGGAAGTTTTCTTTGGTAACTATTTATATTCATTCCAACATCAAATTTTCTGATTAATATCTCATCCCATAAATGTGTTTTTTAAATAATTTTTTATTTAGAAATATTAGAGGGTACAAGCATTCTTGTTACATGATGAATTGTATAATGCTGAAGTGAAGCCTTTAAGTGTGCCTGTCACCAGAACAGTGTACACGGTACCTAAGAGGCAAGTTTTTAGTCCCTTACCCACCTCCCGTCCTCTCCCCTTCTTAGTCTCCAATGTCCTTTACCCTACTTTATGACCATGTATACCCATCATTTAGCTCCCACTATATTAGTGAGAACATGTGGTGTTTGTTTTTTCATTCCTGAGATACTTCCCTTAGGATAATGTTTGCCAGTTCACTCCATGTTGCTGCAAATGACATTACTTCATCCCTTTTTATGGCTGAGAAGTACTACATGGTATATATACCACATTTTCTTATCCACTCATCAGTGGATGGGCACTTAGGCTGATTCTACGTCTTTGCAATTGTGAATTGTGCTGTGATAAACATTCGGGTACAGCTGTCATTTTGATATAATGACTTCTTTTACTTTGGGTAGATACCCCGTAGTGGGATTGCTGAATCAAATGGTAGGTCTATTTTTAGTTCTTTGAGGGATCTCTGTACTGTTTCCCATCGAGGTTGTATTAATTTGCAGTCCTACCAACAGCATATAAGCATTCCTTTTTTACTACATCCATTCCAACATCTATTGTTTATTTTTATTTTTAATAATGGCCATTCTGATAGGGGTAAGGTGTTATCTCATTGTGATTTTAATTTGCATTTCCCTGCTGATTAGTGATGTTGAGCATTTTTTCATATGTCTGTTGGCCATTTGTATATCTTCTTTTGAAAAAACTGTTCATGTCAGTTGCCCGCTTTTTAATGAAGTCACGTTTTTTTTTTTCTTGCTATTTGTTTGAGTTCTTTGTAGATTCTGAATATCAGCCCTTTGTCAGATGTATAGTTTGTGAATATCTTCTTCCATTCTGTAGGTTGTCTATTTAGTCTGTTGATTATTTCCTTTGCTGTGCAGAAACTTTTTAATTTAATTAAGTCACATTTATTTATTTTTCTTGTTGCTGTATTTGCCTTTGGGGTCTTACTCATACATTCTTTGCCTAGGCTGATGTCTAGAAGACTTTTTCCTATGGTTTCTTCCAGAATTTTTATGGTTTCAGATCTTATATTTAGGTCTTTAATTCATCTTGAGTTAATTTTGTATATGTGGTGAGAGATAGGGATCCTGTTTCATTCTTCAGCATGTGGCTATCCAATTCTCCTAAAACTGTCCCATAACATTGAGAAGGAGGGAACACTCTGTAAATCATTCTACAAAACCAGTATCACCTTGATACCAAAGCCAGGAAAGGACACAACAAAAAAGGAAAACTACGGAACGTAGATGCACATAGATGAACACAGATGCAAAAAGTCCTCAACAAAGTACAGAAAACTGGATTCAACAGCACATTGAAAAGATAATCCACCATGATCAAGTGGGTTTCATTCCAGGGATGCAAGGATGGTTCAACATATGCAAATCCATGAATGTGATTCACCACGTTAACAAAAGTAAAAATAAAGACCATATAATCATCTCAATAGATACAGAAAAAGCATTCAATAAAATCCATCACCCCTTCATGGTTAAAAACCCTCAACAAACTAGGCATAGAAGGAACATACATCAAAATAATAAAAGCTACATATGACAAACCCACAGCCAACATCATACTGAATGGTGAATGTTGAAAAGTTGAAAGTATTCCCACTAAAAATTGGAAGAAGACAAGGTGCCCACTGTCACCACTTCTATTCAACAGAGTACTGGAAGTCCTAGCCAGAGGAACCAGGCAAGAGAATGAAATAAAGAGTATCCAGATCAGGAAAGAAGAGATCAAATTATCCCTGTTTCTCGACAACATGATCCTGCATCTAGAAAACTTCAAAGACTCCATCAAAAGACTTCTAGAATTGATAAATTCAGCAAAGTCTCAGGTTATAAAATCAATGTAGACAAATCAGTAGCATTTCTATATGCTAATAACAGTCAAGTTGATAGTCAAACAAGAAGTCAATGCCATTTACAATAGTTGCAAAAAAATAAATAAAATACCTAGGAATATATTTAACAAAGGTGGTGAAAGATCTCTAGAAGGAGAACTACAAAACACGGAGGAAAGAAATATTAGATGACACAAACAAATGGAAAAACATCTCGTGCTCATGAATTGGAAGAATCAACATTGATAAAATGTCCATACTGCCCAAAGTGATTAACAGATTCAACTCAATTCCCATCAAAATACCAATGTCATTTTTCACAGATCTAAATTTATTTTCATACTTAGTTTTGTTGATTGTCAACAATTTTAGATCTGGGTCACCATAAAAGACTTAAGAAAGTTTATGCCTTTTAAATTTCAGGAAATAAATACTTAAGCATGAATTTCAACTGAAATACTTGAGAAATAAATGTGCAAAGACCTTACTCAGAACTAACAAAAAGTCTTATAAGTCCACTCAGAAAATTGAGCTATAGGCTACCCCAAGCAGAGGTTGATAAAGAAGATGTCATTTGAGAGGAAATAAGGAAAGTTTCATTCATGCAATGACTATATTTCAAATATCTACCACTAACACTGGCTATGTCTGTAGTTCAAACTCTTATTCAGCCCAATCAAAATTGGGCTCCTCAGGTTTCATAAGCAAATATCAAGCTCACCTCTGCTTGAATTATTCTTACAAGTATGGGTCTACCATAAATTAGTTAAAAAAAAAAATTACACTCCCATGTTTATTCTATTTGATACTTGGCTATAAGAAGCATTTGTGATGGATTAGTTGAAAAATATGAAGTCTTCCTTTATTTTGCCTAATTTCATCCTTGGATCATTTTGGAGTGTTACTGAACTGCTATTATAAAACTATGCCTTTGTATCTTGGCAGTTTGGCATTGAAGAAAATGTTTATGAGTAAATATCTCATTTACTGTAATGTAGTTAATTGTAATGAGATTTTTGAGGGCAGTGTTTCCCACAAAACATGTTCTCCTTTTATGAGGATCTAATAGGAATATTTTTATCACATTTCAATAAGAAAGGGGGTATACCTCTCCCTTGTTCATTCTTTTAACAAATTCTAACTGAAACTTCACCATGTGCTAATCACTGTAAAAGACACTAGGCATACAATGATGAACACAAAGTGACATGGTCCCTAACCTCATGGAACATAGAGTTTAATAGGTGAGAGTAAGGAAATATTTATCTTATTTAAAAATGCTGAAATGAAACTGTAATATGTGCTGTGAAATAGTGTTCTGTTTTGCTCTAGGTCACAGATTAAGGGCCTTGACCTATCTCTGAGGTCCTGGAAGAAGTGAAAGTGGAGATGGGAAGTCATCGAAGGGTTTAAGCAGGTTGCGAAAGTGTGATGCGTTTAGATCTGTGTTCTGAAACAACTGCCATGTGAAGGGAACATTAGGCTTCCCTTTTTGAACAGTCTCCTAGGAAGCACAGATCAAATTTTCAGGCCACTTTTCTCCGAGTTTGTAACACTTGATGGCATTGATTTCAGTTATTAACTTTATCCCTGGCTCTATATATTATCTCTTCTTCCCTTATTCTCCCTTTACTCCATTTTTCTTACTTAGCGATTTTTATTTTGTACCTGTCTTTATAATCCATATATTTTGCAGCTTGGGAGAGAAATGAGGAAAGGTACTAACAATAAATAAAATGAAAGAGAATATGTTCTATTTCTGAAAATGTTTACCATGTATTTGAAGAATTAGAGAAAGTGTGGAAGAAATGGCTTTGAAAAATAGAAAAGACGCGGAAGAGTTGTTACAGATTAATTCACAAATAAGAGAATTTCACTTTTAAACGAAGTAGAATTAAACAGTCAGCAGCACTGGGATGTCTAGCAAACCCTACAGAATGTCTTTTTCATTATAGATAGACTTTATCTCTCATATCTTTCTCTTTCGTTTCTTTTAATCTTGTGACTATTATTTTTTTATTTTGCTAATTGCTTGCTATTAGGCAGTAAACTCATTGAGGAGAGGGATCCTGCCTTTCATTTATTTATTTTTCTTTAACTATGTTACCCATTATAGCATCTAGCATGATACTAAGGGACTGTTTCTTAAGTAATCTACAGCTATGCATCCAAAAAGTATTTATTCTTTGTCACAGTTTACATTTGTTGTTGGTAGGGCTAGTATCCGGATATTCAAGCTTTGGCATATAAAATTGATAGTTGTAATTCTTATTTCTTTTGTGCTTTCCCTCTACTCTCCTTCCTGGTAAGAGTTAAGAAAAGGGCATCATTTGGCAGTGAAAGAGCTAATGTTCCTACATAAGATGCTGATGAACATCACCACTAGCTTATATATAAATGCCAGAAAAATGAGTAGATAAGAGAGGCACCTATATTGAATTTTATTTCTGTATTTTCCGCTTATGTTTTTAATTTTATCCCAATGTTTTTAAAGTTCAAAATGTGTGGGCAACTTTTTCTTTTCATAGCTTAACCTATCGGAAGCACCAAACAGGCTGGGGATGAGGTAAAATGTGCTACGGTAGGAGCCGGAGGCTGTTAACCTTCAGGCCAGCGGAAATACCAAGCAGCAAGAGAAAGTGGTTGGAGACAATTTGGGGTCTTTATGGAAGGTTTTCTTTTCCCCCTGGGAAAGCAATTTACTTTGTGAAAAATCTACTTCTGTCTTGTTAACCTGGCTTTGAAGAGGAGTGACCCAGAGAGGGAAACAATAGTAGCAGCCGAGTATAAAGGGTAATAAACTCCTACGAGCCTTCTTCCTTTCTTCGGAGTCTAGTTTGGGGCACTGTGAAGGCGTACCCACTGAGGGCGAGGCATCGGGAGCAATATAGCATGTTCCTGCTCCTTGTCTTTCAAGATGCAGCTCTGTGTTCGCTTGTTCCTTATGATTATGAAGGACCTTGCTGTTGTCCTGACACAGCTGGAAGGCCTCTTTGCTCTTGGATTATTTCCTTCCTTTTCTTGCTTCCTTCTTGCCTTTCCTCAATACCTCCTTTCCTGTTAAAGCTGCTGTGGGAGACTGCCACCTGGCATGTCCTTACAAGGGAGTGGCTTGGAAAGCTGTAGGTGAGCTACTTTGAGGGCTGCAGATCAGAGATTGCACCTTCTCCCCTGGGCTCTGTGGGCACAGTTGGAAAAGCTTTGACCTGATCAGACCTAGAACAGAAACAGTGCAGCACTCATTGCATTTTCATTAATAGTTAGAAATCCTTGGCTGAAGTTTAAAATATGACTTTTAATTACATGAACACATACTCTGGACTAGAATTCATTAATATCATGGTCATTTGATTAAATATGGCAAGTACATGTGTAGTATTTGGGCTTTTTATATTTCAATTTCAATATTTATTGACCTATACAAATGTATGTGTAATATATATGTCAATATATGTAATATATACATTTATAATACATGTATAAAACAAGCACTTAGATCAAGAAACATCAGAGCCAGCACCAAAGGATTCACCTAGCCTTCCTATTACTACCACCTCCTACGTGTAACCACACTGTGACTTTAAACACGGTGAATTTGTTTTGCATGTTTTTCACCTTTATGTCAATGTTATGCTCAATATCAGTTTTGTAAATTCACACACACACTGTGCAGTAGTGGTGGATCGTCTGTTCTCATCACTGTGTCCAGTTATTCTCAAAATGTGGTGATAGACCACCGGTATCGGCAATATTAGAACTTCTTAGAAATGCAAATTTCTAAGCAAATTCTTGATTTGCTGAATCAGAAACTCTGGTATAGGGTATAGCAATTTGTGTTTTAACAAACCTTCCAGATGATTCTAATACTAATTTTTAGAAACATTGCTATGTAGTATTCCATTCTCTATATATACTGTGATGTATTTATCATTCTACTGTTGATGGATATCTGAGCTGTTTCTAGTGTAAGGTTATTACAAAGAGCTATGAGTATTCTAGTACATATCTTTTGGTGATCATAAAAATTCATTTTTCATGTGATTGCATACCTAGGTGTATAATTTCTGAGTCATAGAATTTTGTTCAGCAATACAGTAGATATACCCATACAGTTTCCAAATGGTTACACTAATTTATACTCCCTAGAAGCATATGAGAGCTGTAGTTTCTTAATATCTATACCAAAAATATACTTGGCATTCATTTTATTTTTAGGCATTCTGAGGGATGGTTGTTATCTCATCAATGTTTTAATATGCATTTCTCTAATGACTAGAGAAATTGAGTGTTTTGTTATAAACTCATTTGCCATTTGTGTGTCTTCTTTATGAAGTGTGTACATTCAAATATTTTTCCATTTTTCTATTAAGTAGTCTCTTTCTATCTCACTGACTTTTAGAAACAAGTCTTTGTCAGACAAATGTATGGCAAGTATCTTTTCCCACCTTGTGGGATTCAAGGCAATTATATTTTTCATAACAAACTAATCTAAGTATAAGTATGGACTAAATGCCTGCCTTGTAACTTACAGATTTTTTCAACATACTTCCCATTTCCTGATTGTCCACTAACTTTCTCTTTTAGTGAAACGTTATTGCATAAGGTACTGGAGCTTTGTGGCATTATGTATGCAGCTTAGGTGATGCTGATAAAATCATGCAAAAAGCTGTATGCAATATTTGGGGCAGGCCAGTGTCTCACAGTAAACTCACTCCAAATATTCTAACCCTTAGGCATGTGCATCCCCATCCTCTCTGTATCTCGTAATCACTGTCCGATCTTCTTTTAAATATGGTTCCTGGGTGACTGGCAAGTAGTCCACTAATAGGTTATGGATGATAAAGGAGGCATAACAAATCTTTGAGAGAGGCAGAGATTATTTCAATAAACAGAGCTGGGGCAATTGGCTGGTTATTTGGATAAAAATCCATTCAGATTCTGATCTCAAGCCATTTATGAAAATAAGTTCCAAGCAGAACAAAAGTTAAATATAAAACTTCCAACCATGAAGAAATAGAAGATAATATTTGTGAATATTTTTCTGATTTCTTTATGTGAAAGGAAATAGCAATGGGAAAGATATATAGATATAATTATATCACAATTTGACACTTTTGAAGTTCTAAAACCAAACTGAATTAAACAGTAAAAAAACAAAATGTTATCAAGAAATACAACACAGAGTATACTTAACACATAAATATCACAAACAATTAGGGAAAATATTAAGGACCCAAGAGAAAATGTACAAAAAATTAAGAAGAGCATATTTGTAATAACATTCAACTGGCTATTAAATTAATAGTTGTTTAAAAAAATAAAAGTAAAAACTAGGTAAGGAAGAAGAAGTCCAAACTTATATACAGTCAAAGGAATACAAATTAATCCTTTTAAAAATTATATTTTAACATTGTGTGGAGTCTACACTATCTTTATAACCAAATGTAGTTTGAATCAAGAAAGAAAAATTCTCATGGAGAAGCAAAAATCCAGTTCCTACTGTAGCAAAATGTAAACCTAAGGATAGAAAAGAAAGGCAAGAGTCCCCGCCCCCACATTCCAGGGAGCAGTGCAAAAAGAAAGGTGTCTCGATAGATGTTCTATTGGTAGCTCTGAGAAGAAGGTGGCCTTTTAGGCTGTGTCAAAAGAAAACAACAGTCAACAACAGCCATAATAACAACAAAAGAGAAAATAAAATAGCAAAGAGAAGATCAGAGGTCATGGGTGTCATTGATGAGAATTAGAAGTGGAGAATAAAAAGCAGGCCAGGCTTTGCAGTGAAAAAAAGAATCGTTATTTATTGTATTCAAAATGATCGAGGCACAGTTTAGCACTAGGTTGACAAAGATGAATGCAGCCTATACCTGCCTTCAAGGAGCTTAGACAGGTTAGCTAATAATTTGAATAAAATATTGTTGAAGTGGTTACAATGTCAGCATCTTGAATAGGATTTTATTAAATTTGCCTGAAGCATTTCCACCTAGCCCTTTGGAAACACTAACTGTTTCTGCCGTGAGTGTGTGTTTCAATTCATCCTAATAGCTGATGTTTATAATGATGATCCTGATTTATTAGACACAGTGAAATTAAATTAGTACATTTTGTTAAAGATGACAGGGAAGTACAAGGTATATTTTAGAAAGTTTTGTAGCAAAACTGACTTAAAAAATGATTCTAGCTCTTACAGAGTTAATCTGCAACTCTCTCTGAGTCAACTGAGAGCTCTGAGATTTTATTGCATATGCTTCTTGAGCATATAGGATTGACTGAAATATTAAAATGAGCTGCTCATTCTGCTACCTTTGGGAGTATAGACCAAAATAAAGAGGGGTGCCTGGAAGAAATAGGCACCCGTTGAAATTTTACAGCACGCAAATATCCTACATGGCAGCCACTTTAGGAAAAGTTAAACGGAAGTGGGGATAAACATCTGTCATTTCAGACACACACACACACAAAAAAAAATCTGTTGTTTTTGTGATTAACATAATTTAGATTATTTTTTGCTTGACTCATCTAAGTAATTACCTCAAACCTCTATTTTATTTTTTAATCTCACCCTATGGTTTCTTATTGTTCGTACCTAAAGAAATAAGTAAAATATTGTGCGACTTACTTGCTTTTTAAAAGATAGAATCTTTGTTTTTGTAAAATACCGTATTTGGTGATATCATCAAAAACATTATTTTTTTCCTAGAATTAGAAACGGCATTCATTAAAAAAATCTGAAAGTGTACTGGTTAAAAAAAAATTATTTGCTTCATGTAACTGATTCTCTGGGAAATTTCATGACAAATATTCATCCATTGTTTTTGTAGTAATCATTGCATCATGAAATTAAAACAGACTCAATGCTAAGCATTTTTAAAACAATTACCCAGCAGTGAAATTACTATATATTTTCTTCTAAAAACAAGTTGTATCATATGTACATTTATGTGAAAATGGCTGACCTTTTTTATTCAGTTCAGCAGCAACATTCATTAAACTTGCTTTTTAATTTCTTCAACTGGTCCACATAAAATGCAAGGCCGTGCTGAAGGTTTACGGTGTGAACACGTGGACGTGATTCCTTTTGATCAAGAACAGAGCTGAACCTGATTCTCACCCAGCTTTCCCCTTTTGTGCCTGTGCGTTTTGAACAGCCTTTCAGAACAGAGTCCCAAATTGCAACGATGTCCCAAATCACAGGATTAATGTGTCTACGAACAGACCTCTTATGCCTCCAAAATGAAGTACTCCTTGCTAATTTCTCTTCAAGACACCAGCTTAATTGCATTTTAAACAAATGGGCTGCTTTGCTGGCCAACTTTTAAATGAGATAACAGCAATGTTCACTCTCCAGCAGTGATGAGTGCCTTGCAGTAGATTCAAAACTCTGTTCAATAACAGGTTTAATCTCACACCAGCAGATTTACTGCAGAATAAACTGCCACTGAGCTCATAATTAGTAAAACAACAACAACAAAAAAATCCAACCTACTAAATATTATTTTCCAAAGCAGCAGGCAATCTTTTAGTGGAAAATTTCAGTCCTGTTCTTTGTGTGTTTTATTGATTTTATGTATGATATTGGGAATTCATGCTATGATTTAAGATAATGTTCTTTATCGATCACGTAAGCAGTTGTTTAGCTATCCAGTAACACAATGATGCTCCCATTCACAGAATATGTGACATACACAGCCAGGAGACTACTGTGCTACTCTCTCTAATGTTTATTTCTTTTCTTTTTTTTCCTAAAAGCATATTCGCTGCTGGAAAACAACAGCAAAGAAGCATTTGTGCTTTGCGAACAATCTTCTCATAATTTTCTTTGTTGCAGCTGTTAGTGGCCAATTGTGATTCAGTGAAAAACCCCTTCAACAAACAGATGTTACAAAGTATATTCTCTGCTTGCTGCATCTAAACAAATATTAATGAGGTAATTGGAACTATTAAGGGAAAAAAAAACGTGCTTTGTTTGTATTTATTGTCTCACGTTTGAGGCTATACCCTTCTAAAACTTCTCATTTATATTGCACGATAGTAAGATATAGTTATAATGATATACCAAGGGACACGTTTTTTATAATTGTTTCAAATATCTGTGCAAAAACTGTATTACATAATTCTAAAAGGCTCATCTGCAAATAAAGGCGAATAAAAGCTTTTGTGCAAAAATGAAGGAAAACAACTATAGGTATTAAATAAAAAGAAACCCAACTGCATTAAATATACCGTACATAGATTTTTGAAAGTCTTACTGTTTGGTGTAAATATAAATTAAACATGTATGATAGCCCAAAAACTAACAAATAGCTTCTACAAACTCAAGTAGTGTGCTTTTCCCAACATTTTTCAGACAGAAATAATTTGGTTTCAGAAGGAGCACTAGCTCACCTCCCGTCATTCAAACATATAGTAATGACGTGAGGCTAGTTTTATTTCTGGCATTAACCTTTTGATAATGAGTGCTACGTCAAATGGAATTTGAGGAATCTAATGGTACTGCTGTGCAGTTTATTTTTTTAAGATCCCCAAAGCAAATTAAACCTCAGTGAATCAGACAGCATATTCACAGACAACAGTAGTTTTAAGAAATAACTAAAAGATACCAATTTACAAATAAAGCTTTTAATGCTATGGGTTTGCCAAGAGATGTTCAAAGAAAAATTACTCATCCTTGTCTTCATTTAAATTGCCTCTTATTAGCACTGATCCTGAGGATTAAAAGTTGCAAAAAAGAAGAAAAGGAAAGAAAGAAAAGAAAGTGTTTCCAGCTCTATCTCTGACTAATTATTATGGTATTTCTAAGCCATAGACCCAGAGAATTTTAGAAGTGAAAGGCCACAGGAATAACCCAATTCCCTTAACTCACGAAGGAGGAAACTAATGCTCAGAAGATGTGACAAGCCCAATGGCACATTTTTCATTTGTCTCATCTGTTATCTAGGAGCAGTGTTTATTCTTTCATCACATACATAGTAAGTTTAATAATACATACATGGGTCCATCAAAATTCAAAATCTCTGCTCCTGACCAAATACAATGCGTGACAGCATCTAAATATGGCCGCCTTGTAGATACTGTGCAAGACTCCATTCATCATTTTCTCATCATTCCGATTTTAGCCTAAGTGCTGCTAGAGCAAACATTTGCTGAAACTCTTTTTCAACTTTATTGAAGCATGATATACGTATATAGAAATGTGCCCATTTCTAAGTGTACAGTTTGATGAGTTTTGACAGACCCTTGTTTAACCACCATTCTAATCAAGATATAGAACATTGCCTTTGCTCCAAAAATTGTCCTTCTGCCCCTTTGCAATAAATTCTTCCTTACCATTCACGACTGTAAATCACTGATCAGATTTCTGTCATTATAAATAAATTTTGCCTGTTCTAGGACTTCATATAAAAGGCAGCACAATTTTATTTATTAATTTGACTTGACAAATACTTACATAGAGCTGACTATGTGCCAGACAATTAGTGCTATACAAATATCACAATATTTAATCCTCAAAAACACCATGAGATTGGTTTTATTATCCCTATTTTACAGACAGTAAAGCAGAAGCCCAGAGAGATCAAGTAAGTAGTCTAAGGTCACACAGCTGGTAGGTGGTTAACTGGAATTTTAGCACAACCAGTCTAGTTTCAGAGTCTGTCCTGTAAACACCACATAATGCAGCATGAGAATAGATAATAATGATAACAGCTAACCCTTATTCTCTGCTGGTCACTCTACCAAGCACTTACAAATATTAGCTCAATTAATCCTCAGAGCAATCCTACGATACAGGAAGTGTTTTTCTCTTGACTTCACAGATGAGAAAATGGAGGCAGAGCAACACACAGGATGGTTATAAAGCCAAGAACTTGACGTGAGTTATGTCTGAATCTTCAGAGCCTAGAAGAGTGCCTGGTATGTGGCAGGTGTTCAAAAAAACACACACAATTTATATATATTGCACATCATATACACTACATTATATATGTAATATATTATACATATTTTATATATAAAAACATGGGTTTTTTTTAATAAATGGACAGATTTATATTGATTTTATTAGCATCCTCTGTATGGAAAAAATGAACTCAAAGTGCTTTTTCTATTCTCTTACTCAATAACAATCAACACAGAAGATCTGTAACCAGATGTGTGGGGGTTTTCTCTTTTCCTTACAAGCCAAGCAAGCAAGCAATTTTGCAGCAGATGCCTAACAGGTGTCCTCTAATTCAGTTCCACTCTGACAATATTACCTAGAGATAGTGTCAGATCCCACAGGTTGAGAGGCCAGTCCCCAGAGACTGCCTCCCTTCAGATACCAGTCCTAAGTGCTGGCCTCTGGAACTTCTGACTGACTGGCTTCAAGTTGGGGTTTCCACATCCCCTATTTAGGATCTATTAATTTGATAGAGTAGCTCACAGAACTCAGGGAAACATTTATGTTTACTGATTTATCATAAAGGCTGTTATTAACACCGTACAACTTTTCTCATGTAACCATCACAACAACCTTATGGAGAAAGTCTTCTCACCATTTTACTTGTTAGATAACCAATATGCAGGCGGATTCAGCACATTGCCTGTGGTCACCTAGCTGGGGAAGCTTATACTCCATGTTCCAATTCAGGTTGAGAGTTGAGTCTGATGTTGATAAATCTGAAATTCTTCATTGTGTAGGTGACACATTGAAAGTGCACGAAATTATTAGAGTATGAAAAAGGTAACACAACGCTGATTAAAGTAAGTTACAGCTAATGAGCATCTCCAAGTGCCAGAAATTGTGTATACTACATTTCATTGAATATAAGTCAACGTCAATTGTAAGACACATCCTGATTTGTTAAAATGAGAAAGCAATCCATGATTTGGAATTAATGACATGCAGTATGTTATCCTATAATGATCCTGCCTGATTATTAGATGAGGAAAATAAGGCTCAAAGAGAAGAAGTGACACACACCCAAGGACGCAGAGCCTGGATTTAGGTGACTCTGATGCCTGTCCCTTCATGAGGCTTGTCTCTGCTGTTATTGTTTCTGCACTGTTGGATTGTTTTGCATGTTTGGGGGCTGCTCCTGCAAAACGACATTTTAGAGAGCATTTACTCTAAGGGAAGTTTATGACACTGCTAATCCAAATTATTCTCTATTTGACCTATTGAATTTTTTAGCTATTTTTAAATTAATATTGTACACACAACCTACAATTAATTTCTTCATAGCTGCACAAGATCTCATATTTCCCACTTTGGAGGTTAGCTCAGACATACCCTTTCTTTAGTTACAAATGGTTAAATCCACCTCTTTTCCATAGGTTACCCTGTCTCTCATGATGAACTAACTGCTAACCCATTATGACAATAAGGGGAATACGGTGTTTTGACAATATGTTCCCTTCAATATATTTTATTTTTACAGTGGAGTGTTGTTAAGATTTTAGCGTAAACATTTAGTCAAATAATTGCATAAAATGAATAGGCTCACATGTTCTAATGCCTTTTTCCTATTTTCAATTTTAAGACGGTGTAAATTTATAGCTCCCCAAAGATAATCCATCAGAGGAATTAAGTCTGCCACACCCACTCACAATTCCCACTTTGATCTTTCATCGCTGAATTCAAGTGTTGATGTTACCTTTGCTCATAACAGGAAATGTCTGTTCTTCCTCAGCTGGACAAGACTTTTTTTTCTGAAGTCATATCAAGAACTTTTGTTCCATTAGAGAAAATCTTCTATAATTTAAATGACAAGATTTTCTAATAGAAATTTTTTTTTTCATATCAAATTAAAAGTTTCTCATGAGGAGAGAGATGTGACTTTGTGGAAATAAACTCCTGAAAAATAACTGGCCATTTTCATAGAAGATATGATTTGTTTAGCATCCATAGAAAAAAAAAATGCACCCTTGACTTGTACTTTGTACAAATAAAGAGTATCAATTCTTGATTTTTCTTCTCAGAAAAGTCTAAATTTCAGTTATCCATAAACTTCGAAATTTGAAATTCTTATTTTTTTTCCAATTTTACTTTCTCTCTCTCTCTCACTCTCACCAGACATAATTTATAAACCCAAATGAAAGAAGAAACCATCTAGAAATATAGCAGATTTAGATTGCATATATCAGGTGAGCTTTTTGCATCCTTTAGAGGTAGTAAAGCTCCTTTACACATAGGCAATTTTTGAAAGTTGTCAAAACACTGAACCTTCCTTCCTTTACCGTTTGTCTCCCAATCACCTCAAGACACAGCCAAGACAAGCAGTATTAGTTTTCAGGATTGGCTTCATGGCTCTGCAACTTGTGCAGTTGAATAGGGTCCCATGCTTGGAAGGGTCCCACACTTTGTTTAATGTTCTGCTGTCATCATCTTAAAATTCCTAATGATATTTTAACAAGAACTCCGGCATTTTCACTTTGTACTAGACCCCACAAATTATGTAACTAGTCTTGTTAGTTATCAGCATATAACACATTTTCATGTATGATACATTTTAATATGATTTTCAACTTGCAATGGTTTTATCCAGACGTCACCCCATCATAAGTCTGGGAGCATAATCAAGCTATCATATCAGGAACCCTCTGTAGACAGGATAATTTCCTTCTCTGCTCCACACCAGAAGGATAGTCAGCAAAGAGGAACCAAGTAAAGAGCAGTGAGAGAAGTTAAAGTAAACAGTTATTACATTTGGTTTCATTCTTTAGCTTGAAATGTAAATTTGTAAAACCTTAGATAAATTCATACTTAATTGCCCTCTGCCCCCAAATATAAGCCATTTTTTTCCTTCTGAAAAATTCGTATCTAAAAAAGGGGAACTGTCATATATTTGAATTCTTGCAAAGTCTGTCTTATAAAGTGTGATCTCTCAATTATTTTATTTTGAACATAGACCTAGGATAACCTAAATCAATGCTACTCTGTAATATTTATAGATATCACATAAGAGAATTGGTTGACTAAAAAAAGGGGGATAAACATATTTAGTTATTATTGGACACACTATCTCACAATTTTGTATGTGTCGGATCTTACTATAAAAAAGCCTTCTAAAGATCAACTTTAAAAATAAATAGTAAATTTTTACTTTATGGAGACAATACAAATATACCTTTAGGAAAATTTTTAAAAATGCTAGAATGATATATATGAATGGGTACTTGCAACTAGAGATAAAATTTCTAGTGACAGCATCATACATGAATTCAAAATGAACTCAAACAGCTTTGACAGACGCTGTGCTCTGGAAGATTCAGGAAGATGGCCCAAAAGCGGACTTGGCTGATGGGGATGTCACTGATGTTGGAGATCACGTGAGGAGCTTGATAAAATTATTTCATAAAGTCGTAGTGTGAGAACATTTTATAAATTCATATCGTTCAGTAAAATATTTGACCTTAACTGTGTACACTTAAATTAATAAATATTAGAAGTAGCTATTTGGCTATTTAATCTATATGCCTCAATGTTTATGCATTCACACTGTCCCCTCCACCTCTCAAAAATCTTTCCACTAGGAAAATGAAGAGTTGCCTTGTATTCAGGTTTGCCTTAACATCAAAGGTGTGTGATTGCAATCATAAACCTTTCAAAATCATATATTAAAGTGATTTTCCTGCTATTTCGTGTTATTTGCTCTTTATACAATGTAGATGGTTGATTAGCATAGCTAATTGAAAGTTGAATATATTCAGGCATTCTCAGTTGAAAGGTTCTTTATAGCTACAGAGTGCCAAATTGAATTATTTTCATCTCTCTAGTCCAAATCCTGGGCTGTGAATCTCTCCGGGACGGCTCTGTTGAGATTTATTACATGCACACAGCTGTATTCTCCCAGAAGTCTTTCATTCCTGCCTAAATGAAGAGAGAGAGTCTGATTGCCTGTCTACCTCCCTCCTAGCCCCTACACCCATGGCTGGAGGCAATCGGGCTGGTGAGGAGGAGGTTACAACTTGAAGCAACAACCCTGAGAATTTGCATCTATCTCAGATGAAAGCAAGCAAACAAAAAAATGAAGTAAATCCTACTTATTCTGCATAGACATTTCCTTTCTGTTGCTACTTTAATTTTAACAACTTTTTTCTTTCCTGAATGCTTCTATTCTTATCTTTCATGGCTTTCTCTCCCTTTCCATTCTTACTGCCATAATCTTATCACAACATGTTTTCTCTCCCTGTCTAGATCTCCTTCCTCCAATTAGTCCATCCTCCCTTTTTACCACCCCCATTTCAACCCATCTTCAAGCTTGCTGCCTGGCGCTCTTTCAAGGGCTTCATTAATATCCTCTCAACTCTCGCTCACACAATTTCTGTGCCTTTTGACTCCCATAAAATAAAACTTTCTTAGTTTGGCATGTCAAAATCTCTAAACTGTGGTCCAAACTCACTTTTCCAACTTCGCTTCTTACTATTAGCAACCTGAACTCAACCAAGAAATACCTGAAGTGGTTTTTTTTAATATAATTGTTAATCATATTACTTTGCTATAATTTATGTATCCTTGTGGGATACTTTAAGTCAGGTATGTAAAAAAAGTAAAAATACTCTAATTTTGAAATACCATATTTCCCAGCTCTCTGTTTTTGTTCGTGCTGTTCCCTCTGGAGCACTCTCTCATCCTGATATTTACTATTGAAATTCTATCCACCCCTTCACGAAGGCCCAGTCCATATGTCATTTCCCACACAACTAATTTCCTAAGAAATCCAGTTAAGACTTTTTCCCTCTCTCCTGCACTTGAATTCTGTGAACCTCTCATGTGATGGCTCTCATAACCTGGTGTTAGAGATAACTATGAATTGTACCTACTAAATTATACACTGATTACATATAAGCTTTAAAACTTTTAGTCTTAAAGAAAGTCCAGTATAGAATTTTGCACAAAGCAGATACTCTTAAACACATGTTAACGAATAGAATGATTGAAGAAATGAATAGGGTTAAATGTTATGCCTCTAAGTTTCAAATTAAATTCTGGACTCCTACTGAGGGCTTCCTTTTTCTAGTAGAACTCCTGTTTAAAAAAAAAATTAATTTTATGAAGTGGGTTACTTTTTGACATTAGTGTCATAGAAAGAATTCTAGTCAGTGAGACATTCATTCTGTTACTTCCTAGTTGTGACATGGCAAGCAACTGACATAAAGCTTGGGGCATTCTTTTCATAATTAGAAACAATAAATAATAGCTAACATTTAAATAGTCCTTCCTGTGTGACAGAAACTATTCTAATACTTTATTTATCTTACTTCATTTAATTCTCCCCAAAATCCTACAAGGTAGATACTATTGTTACAGGTTGAATTTCCCTTATCTGAAATGCTTGGGACTAGAAGTATTTTGGATTTAAATTCTTTTTGGATTCAGAAATATTTGCATATACATAATGAGATATTTCAGGAATGGGACCAGAATCTAAACATGAAATTTATTTATGTTTTATGTACAAGGTGATTTTATACAGTATTTTTAATAATTTTTCACATGAAACGAATTTTGTGTACACTGAACCATCAGAAAGCAAAGGTGTCACTATCTCAGCCACCCATGAGGACCGTCTGTGGTTGTTGGGCATCACCGTCATTCCTGACTGAGTTTATATGCTACCAATTAGCAATCATTTTCTTACACTTATTCACACATAAGTACTTAGTTTAAAAAAAAATGACATACCACTAATACAGTGAAACAGTAATGTGTTTAGGGTAACTAAGCAGCACAGTAGTGTTACTAAAATACCTGTATCAGCTGTTAAACAACAGCAACAATCAAAAACGTCAGGTTTTCAGTCTCCACTTACAATACTGTATTTTAATTAAAAGTTAACATACACTGTATTTTATTTTTTTAGGTGAGAAGAAACATCAGAAGCAGTTGAGGGACCAGGAAGTGGGTCCTCTAGGGATGAGGAGACATTCTGCTGGATGGCTTTTTAAAAGGTTTCTTCCAGAATCATCTACCTCATTAACAATGGTTTTTGTCTTAGAGGGCTCTCTTTGATTTTATAAACTGACATGCTTTCTTGTTCTATTATGAATGCATGTTGCCCTAGTCCTTCACTAAGCCCATCACACATTTTCACCATGTCATCACAGGCACTTTTTCTGCAGTTTTAACAACATCATCTTCATTGTCACTATTACCATGATCACTTTGGTTTGGAACCATGTCAGCTGTTTTACCATCGGTCAATGAATGAACACCTGGAGCCTCATTATGATGTTAAAAACTTCTTCAATATCCACTTCTTCCAGCTCACTGACTGACTCTGAAGGTACATTTTTTTGCATATGTAAGGAGATCAGACACTTCTTTTTCCATCTGACACAGAATTCTTCAAAGTCACCACCTTGTTCATCATCATCACAGAACATCATAGCAGGTCAGAGGTTATGCCAGGCATGCACAACTCTGCCTTAAGCCACTGTGTTCCAAGTATTAGCATTTATGACAATTTTCATGCTAAATTACTTTTGAAAATTTTCTACACCCTTGACTGTCCACTGCTACTAGTGTACTGTTCAAGACAGTGTTTTTATATTTACTCTTCATTGACCTAAGAAACCCCGGTCACATGGCTGAATTAATGAAGTCACATTTGGGGACAGGTACACTGCATACACATCATTTTTGATAAGAATTTCAGCTGATGGATGAGAACATTTGTCAAGGAATAACAAAATTTTGTAGTCTTCATCCAGCCCAGCTTTCCTGCAGTAAGCACAAGCTGCTGGTAGAAAATGTTTATGAGACCAATTAGAAAAGATGTCCTTGGGGATCCATACTTTTTGTTAGCATAATAATGGTCTAAGAAGAAATTCACTCCTTGAAAACGGTGAGGACCCAAGCTTTTGCCTATCACAGCAAGTTTACACTTAGGTGTGCCTGCTGCATTAGCACATCCCGGCACAGTTATTCTGTCCTTGGCATCCTTAATCCCTGTAGGGGCTCGCTCATCAGCTGTAGTCAGTGTATTTCTGGGGCAATAATACTAAAATAGTGGCATTTCAACAGCACGACAGACTTGTTTTGGTATCAGATTTTCATTAACTATAAACTTGGTAAACTCATCAATGAATGTCTTCACTGTTTCATGAGCAGCAGATGCTTTATTACCGCAAATCTTTAAAAAATCAACGGTGCATTTTTTCATAAATTTCTGCAACCAGCCTAATGAATATTCACAGTTCCCTTTAATTTGCAGTCATTGTGATAGATATTTGCTTGTTTCATAATCAGTATATACCATTAAGTGGCATGTGTTCACTGCAGCACCAATGAATCCACTCTTCCAATACACAATCGAGATCTTCATTTTTCGTTTCATGCAGTGTTTTACTATTTTTCATTAACTAATGTTCATCACTTTCAGCACAGAACTCCAACAGTTTATTCTTCTGATACTTCAAGTCATATATGGTAATCATTCCAACATTATGCTCTTCTGTAAGACATTTCATACTTACATTGTTGTCTAGTTTCCCCAACAGCTTGACTTTCTGTGCTATAAATAAACAACAATGCTTCCTTTTTTTCTTACCACTGTTACCAAGGGGGGGGTTGTAGGCCTCTGTGACATTTTAAACATTATCTTTATACTAAAGAGCAGAAAATAAGAAAAAACACATAGTGAGTGACTGATACACGTAAGTCTTGGTCCCATGTGAGGCATTGTGGGAAACCCATCATTGGGGCATCAGCCTGCACACGTGCCAGTGTATTACCCTCTGTGGACATGACTAAGTGGGGAAATCTGTGTGTGTGCAGCAAAGATGTATCATATGCTGAAAGGGGCTGAGAGGGTCTTTTTCCCTTGGGAACACTGAATGAATTGTGTTTTGTACCAGGAAATCTGCTGCAACCTGTTATGTGAGGTCAGGTGTAGAGTTTTCCACTTGCAGGATCATGTCTGCACTCAAAAACTTTCAGATTTTGGAGCTTTTGGGATTTCATATTTTCAGATTAGGAATGCTCAACATTTATTATCGTTTTACAAAACATAGGCTAAGTGAATTTCTCAAGATCGTATAGCATAAATAATAAGAGATGGGATTCGAACCCATTCATTTGGGCTCCAAAGTCAGTATGTGTGCATTCTATAGTAAGGTGGTATTGGATGAGATAAACATTAAGTTTACTTTAATCTAAAAAACCTATCAATATTCGATAGATATGATGCTCTACTTCATGCCTTAAGAACAAGGAAAGATCTAAGGCAACATTCTTGAACTTTAGTAAAATCTTTCATTATTCTGCATAGTTATGGTTATAAATCAAAGATTAATGCAAGCTTGGCTTTTAAGCATATAACGTGTGCAGTTGTACAGACCCTGTACCCAGAAGGGCCTCATGCTTGTTAATGTGTCTTGAAATTTGTAATAATTTTTGAACTGTGTTCCAGACTTTTATATTTCATTTTTTTAATTTTAAATTATGCTGCTGGTCCTGATTTAATGTTGTTGGGAAAAACATAAATATTTTCTTGGTACAATAAGGTAAACATTAAAGTCTTATCCCTTCCACTTCCATGCCCCTTTCCTTTAAACATACCTCAAAAGGTATAGAATCAAGATCTTAAAATAGCTAAAGATGTCTTTTGAAAGAAAGCAGTAGAATTTCCTGAAGAAGAAGTTAATATTAACATGTCCATCTAGAAAACAGATGAAATATTTGTCTCACTTTCCTCATCCTAGTTTAGTTAAGAATTGGCCCCTATTCCCATAAACCAAGATATATGAATAAATATATTTCCTTCTTCTAACTCTTCTCTGCAATTTCTGGAATGGCTTTTTACTCACGTTCTTCCTTCACTCTTCTGTCCCTTCCCCCTGGTTCCCTTAGCCCTCAATATCTCTGGGCTATCTTTGAAACTCATGTCCATTTATTATTTTACTTGGCAATGAACTGTGATGGATCTCTACTACAATGAAGAAAGAAGAACACTGAGATGATGAGACAATTGGTTGTGTAGTTTGGCTTCCTATGGTCATAAAATGTGTAAAATGCATCTAAGGATAGCCAAGGGATGAATAACATTTTGCAATATTGGCCTGGTCCAAATACAAGAAACACAGATTGGGTCGCTTTTCACAGAACAGATCTTCCTATCAATAATGTTATTTAAATGAGGACCCCAATTATGTTCTGGAGAGGCAAAGATGAAGTCCAGACAGTTTCTGTCTTCTGGTAGCTCCTCACTTAAGTGGGGATATGGTTATGTACTTAGTGATGTACATGATGTTAATGTAAATAAACTACATTATGGATCCAGGCTTAAATGAAATGGGACACAGAAAAATGGGAACAAAACAGATAATGTTTAGGCTTCCTCCAGGGGTGGAGGAGGGCAGCCTTTGCCCCACATTAAAGTGACAAAGTCATGAAATTGTAACATCCATTTGTAAAAGTGAGTGATTGTTGCGATTGGGCTTGGGTTTCACTGGGTTAAAAATGTAGGGAGGGACAGGTGTGCAACACAAGAGGTGGAATGACAATCTGTTGAAAAGGATGAATCCATAAAAGGTTTTAAGGAGTGAAGAGACTTGATAGGAATATATGTTTAACACATATAATATGTGTGGTAGGCAGAATAATGACTTTCCTCCTCCACATGGAGTTCACATCCTAGTCCCTGGAATCTGTGAGTGTATTAGGTTAGGCAAAGGAGAATTAAGGTTGCAGATGAAATTAAGGTTGCTAATTCTCAGCTGACCCTGAGATGGGAACATGATCCTGGATTATGCAGATGGGTCCAAGGTCATCACAAGTGTCCTTATAAGTGGAAGAAGGCAGAAGAAAAGGAACAAGAGAAATGACAGCATTGAAAGGACTTCATCAGGTGTTGCTGGCTTCGGAGATTGAGAAATGTGGCCACAAAACAATCAATGCCTGTGGCCTCTAGAAACTGAAAAAAGGCAAAGAAACTCATTCTCCCCTTGAGCCTCCATAAAGAATGTAGTTCTGCTCATATTTTGATTGTATTTAGGTCAGGGAAAGGAGTTGAACTTCTCACCCCCAGAGCTCTATGGCAATACATCTGTGTTGTTTTCAACCACTGTGTTTGTGTTAAGTTGTTACAACAGCAATAGGAAACTTGTGCAACTAGTTAAATTCATAATTGTATCATGAAATCTTTGAAAGTCAGTTTTAAAATAAGATTTAATAATTGATAAATATATTCTACTATCTATCTGCCTTCTCTTAAATTTCACAGGTCTTGAGCACATTCCCCAGTGCTCCCTGTCTGTGCCCGCTGCTTCCTATTGTTCCTAGATTTTCTTAGATTTGTAATCACAATCTTCTGCTTCCACCTAAATTCAGGGCAGAAGCACAAATGCTAATACCATTCCATCATAACCCTAAACTACTAAAAAAGAGAAGCAGTTACTGAGTGTTTTAGGCACATCGCCTACTGACTTTCTGTTGGACAGGAGACTCTATGTTTTCTTACATCATTATGTGCCTAGATTATTATTTCTACTTGTATCAAATGCAAAATAACTTGGATCTGGCAAAAAAAAAAAATTAAAAGGTCATAAAGGCCCTGGAGATGCTTGACATCTTGCCAAATTCATAATTGTAAATTTTGTTTATGCCATTCCTTTTGACACAGGGTAACACAGCTATATAAAAACTCTTTTACTATAGGGTGACAATTCTGTTTAGATTAATTGGGTAGGGAGATTAATATTTACTCTACTTTTCTGTCACTGTTGAAATGTTAACTGTATTGTATAAAATTCATTAAGTACTAAAGCATACTTTGGAAACTACATACAATACGTTGATTTACTTCTAAAATGCAGCTCATGTGGTCACAAAATGGCAGAAAATCTTTGCGTGTTTTAAAGGACAAATGGTTTTATTTGAGCATCAGGAACATAATTAGGGACATTTGAGTTTAGAGGCACTTATCCCTCTGGTGGAATGACCGAAACTCTTCCTCTCATGAAAACAGACTGAATTTGCTCTCTGAGTTGCCATTTTGTAAAAATTCAAAGTCTTTATACAGGATTTATTCAAGATCTGTGTTCAAAGGGCTTCTGATGTGAAACAAAACAAAAAAGTAGGGGTTTTTTTGTTTGTCTTTTGTGTAGATACATTCTGGAAGAGGTGGTAGTTTCTCCATTCTGCTGAGAATAATGTAGAAAATCCTTAATTCTATTAATAAAAATAATAGCACTTACATGGTTTTTCAGCTTAGGAATTTAAAAATCTGTTAAGAACAAAAAGACTTCATTCAGTCTTTTTGTCCTAAAGGAAAACCTTGAACTAATTGTTATTTGGCTGTTAGTAACAGTCTTTCAAAAGCAGGCTCAAGAGAGAGTTCTCCAAGGTGCCTGTCACCCCTCCACTTCCTTGGAAAATCAAATGTTCTCTTTTTATCGAATTAGACACCATCACCCAGTCACCTTCACTGAATTTTACTTCATTGCAACACCTTTCACTTTTATAAAATGCAGTTACAAGAATTGGCTATATAAATTTAATTTCTGCTCTTTCTGCATAACGTATTGAATGATATTGCCCATTGCATTGCACAATGCCCTCTATAAATTGTCCCGTGTGAGAAACCTCTCTCAGGATTCAGGACCAGAAATTTTTCTTGAGACACTTGCTTCCTTCTTTCCAATAATGAGGATGATGTATTCTCTCTATTTTCTTGTGTGTACCTTGGCACAGTGCTATAACTTATCACTTGACCTACCGGGCTGCTAAAAATCAGAAGAGAAGCTCATTTATACAATTCAACATATTCACCTGTGGTTTGATATTTGAATTTACCCTTTATTTTTTTTTTAATCTTTGACTCTATTTTTTTTAGCAAAAGGAAAGGAATATATAAATTAGTAAAATTAATTTTAAAAAATGTCTTTATTATTTGCGAAGCTGAGAAAGATGCACTTCAAGCTGAATAAGATGGAGGAGTTAAAATGGCTTGGAAATGATATTCTAAGAGGTAGATAAAGAAGGCTATAAAAGCAACATCAGAGTATTCTGTACAAAAAAATGACTATTATTTTTTGATATGGTGGCAAAAGTGAAAATAATGAGACTTTGTTAAGGCATCCATTAAGCTATCTAACAATATTTATCAAGACTCTGCTGAAAATAATAATGTAGAAGAGCGTGTCTGACACAGCTCCTGCCTTTAGGAAATTTTCTCTCATGAGCATCAATAGACAATTTCACTGTATTATAGCATCTGCTACTTTAGAGGAAATGCATGCTGCCATAGAACCAAATTACTAAGCAAAATTCAAATTTCGATTTGAATTTAGGGTGGGCTTGAAGAAGAAGCAATTTCAAAGCAAAGACCAGAAGGATGATAACAAAAGAAGGTATCCAGAGGAAGAAGGAAGGGAAGAGGGCTCCCAGGAAAGGGCAAAAAACTGGCAAAGACTCCAAATTAACAAAGGACAGTGAGCCTCTAGGAACTAAAACATGTTAACCATCACCTTCCCTGTCAGAGGCATTGTGGTTAATCTCATCTTCAAGAGCCCTGTACACATCTACTGTTAACACTAGTTACCTTATTGATGGTGATTGCATTATTCGGAGGGTAAGAATGCACTCCTATGTCATCTACAGTGATTATAAAACATTATTTAGAGTATGTTTCTAGTTATGTTCATTTGTGTGTATGTATATATTTATAAGTAGGATCTGAAAATAATAGCTTAAAGAGGACAGAATTTTATTTCTGTTTCACAAGAAGTTCTTGACATAATCAGTTCAAGGCTACTGTGGTTTCTGCATTGTCAGGGACCATTGCTGTCTGTTGTGTGGCCTCCATTATCAATGTCAAGTCATGGTAGGATAGCTGGCTGGTGCAACACCTGAAATCACATCTACCATCCAGCCAGTAGGAAAGAAGGAACAATTAAACAAAGAGAAACAGAGGTATATATTTTTTTTAAAAAAGAGATTGCCATAGCAGAGCTCCATTTACTAATTGGCCAGAGCAGTTTCATCACAACACCTACCTGTGCTTTGAGGCTGAGAGATGAAGTCTTTATTCAAGGTGGCAAATGAATCCTGAGGAAAAGTGTTAATATTTAAAAAGGGTAGAGCAGATTATAAAAGACCACTCACAGTTTCTAATACTCTATAGCTATAGCTGTATCTATAAATAATGCTTACTGATTTGCATGTCTATCTGTTTAAAAAGATAAACCATGAAATGTCAAGTTCTCAAAGTTGGTGGTTTTTCCACATTGTACACCAATTCATGATAGAGAGTGATGTTGCATCTTATCCATTGACCTGACTGATGAACCAATAAAATCATCTTAATAAAAACTATATATCACAGCTACATTCTCTATCGGTCATTTGAAAAGGGGAACAGATATACTCACCTAGCTACAGCAAACTAAATTACCTGGAACATTAGTCTATCAGTGTTAAGAAGTTTGAGTGGTTATTAACTATCCACATAATCACCTTATTTCCCAACATATTTTACCAGTGTACACTTCATATTCTTTATATAATACCCTATAGAAGAATAACTCATGTTCTATTTATGTAGAATGGCATGTCTCAAAGTTATTGTGGCAATCATCCATGGAACCCAGGTAATTTTTAAATGGTTTTGTGGGGTGAGGAAGCTGCAGCCTCAAAGCCTCATGTGGCCCTCCAGATGCCCCAGTGCAGCCCCTCAACCGAACCCAAACTTCATCCTGCAAAATTTGTGTTAAGTCAAAAGGCCGCACTCAAGGATCCAGAAGGCCACATGTGGCCCCAAGGCCACAGGTTCCCCAACCCACTGTTAATGCAAAGTTTCTGCATTTCCCCCCCTAATGTTTACCAGTCTTGGTCATTTCATCTGTCCTTAAAAGTGCACAGTCCCCACATGTTTTTGCCGCAGTGTATACAAGCAAGACTTTTTACTCCCTGTGCCCATTTGCCCAATAAGACATGGATGTCAGAACACAGATCTCTTGTCTTTTTAAGAATTGCATAACAACAAACATCACAGAAAAAATTAAATTGTTTACCAACATAGTATATGTAATTATTAACCATATCTCATATTTTATCATATTTCAGACTTTCATAAAATGTATTTTATAATATAATATAATATTTATGTATAATATAAAATGCATTCAGAGTTTGGGATTTGGGGAAGAATTATAAGAGTGTGGATATAAACTGCTGTTTTCTGCTGGCTACATTTAACTTTGCTGGAACTTTGATGCTCAGGTAGTTAAGCTGGCATTTTTAATACTTGCTTATCTCTTCAAGTCAAATATGTGAACACAACAATTTGTAGTGATATGTTTATTACTGAGAGATGAATCTGTGTAATTCTTTAATCTAACACTCTACTGTGGTTCAGTAAACTTGAATTATATTGAGTGCTTTGACAAATATAAAATACATAATGTAGAAAGCACAAAATGAAGTGGGCAATTATTCTGTGCATTTGGGGGGATGCAGATAGGTAAACCATGAAATTTAGGACAATATAGTCACTTTTGGATCTACGTTATCTGTTTGGTTCCCCCCTCAGTTAAATGTATGAGGAAACTGCCAGTTTTCCACATCACTTCAGGCTCCATAAATTTGCATAAAGGGGAAATTTTAAACAGACAGTGATGAAGATAATGCATATTTTAAAGGTCACAAGGGACATAGTATCACTGTTTAAAATTATTACTTTCTGGGTCTTTCTCAAATTGGTACCAACTGGATACCATGACTTGGTCATGTACTGGTATTTGTACTAAAAGGCAGGAAAACTAGGTTCTCATAATGTTTTACCACTTGCTAGTGATATAACCTCTCATAGGGGCAGTTACATAACCAGTAGAATGGTGTAATGATCAATTTATCTGCCTGAAGACACATAATGCCTTATTTTCTGGTCCACTGGAGCTATAAGACAAGGGTCAGTAAAGTATAGCCCATGAGACAAATCCAACCCACCACCTGGTTTTGTAAATAAAGTTTTGTTGGAACACAGCCCTGCCTGTTTATTTATGTATTGTCTCACAGCTGCTTTCATGCTACAATGGCAGAGTTGAGTAGTTGCACAGAGATCATGTGGCCTGCAAAGCCAGAATTATTTACTTATCTGGCCCTTTACAGGAAAAGTTTGCTGACCCCTGCTATGCCAGCCATAGTACTGTCATGCTGAACACATCCTGCCAGAGATGGGAAGCACTTTCTGATAATCAAGCACGCTTTGTTTGAGCTCACCGTATCCTCTGAACCTACTAGAATCCAACACTAGAAAACATTTCTATGTGTGGAAGTAGAGGTGGGGCTGGTTGTATTAGACCTGCTCCACAAATAGAAAATAGATTTCTCTTGAGCAATCAGTTTGCCATCTTTTGTGAGCATGAAATTCATTTTATAATTTTAGGGAGGAAAATGCGGGCTTAAGCATGGGAAAAAGTTTTAAAATATCTTATATTCTGTAATGTGATCTACCTTCTCACTGTTTGTTCCAACTCAATAATAAAATATAACTCCCAAATGTGAAGAACTTTCCTGGGCTGTGAAATTGATAAGATCCAGACGCTTCATCTGGAAAGTATCTCAAGCCTCCTCCCTCCCAATTCTCACCCCGTTTTCTTTAGGCAAATTTGAAAAAAATAACAAATTTGGGTTCCTCATATTTGCATGTGTGCTTTTTTTTTTAATTTACTTTTTCTTGGTAAACCAAAGGCAGTTCACATTTATTTTAGAGTGATATCAAATTTAAAAGTAGAATATAACAAATAAAATGAGACATATCAAAATGATTCACAGGACCTTCTAGTTCAAAAACAACAGCTATTTTCTCAAAATGGATATACCACAGTAATGGCGTGACATGTAAACTTACTTGGAAAGAAAATTGTTTGTTGCTATTCACTACTGTGTTCTCTCCTTGGTTCTAAATAACCTCCTGATTTACTTCTCCATTCAGCAGAAGGTAACTGTATGCCCCGTTATTTCTTCTTCTTTCCCATTCTCAGAGGCCGTTGCTCATCATTCCATACCTGTGTAACAGCTCCTTGAGCGCTCCTGTCCTTCCTTGGCTGCTATTAGGATTCCAAGTAATTCCTGAGCAGTTATTTGTTATGTGTGTCAACCTCAACTTTGGTCTCTCATCATGTTCTATACTACACTAAATATAAACTATTGTTACTTAAAGATCAATGTCAACCTTACTTAGGGATGTTAAACTTTTTTAAAAGGTGGGGACATTAGGCAAGATGGCGCAAGGAATTCATGCTGTAACGCATCCCCCCTCAATCCTAAATAGAATAGAAGCGAAACACAGACATCAAGGCTAATACCACCTCTCCTTATTTCCAAGCCCAGAATTATACAGGGGAGCTGAGGATTTGGCCTGTGTTGAATATTGGGAACCAGTAAAGCATCACGCCTGATTGGGGACCAGAACTTAGAGCTTGAAGCTGTGGACTAGAATCTGGCCCCACACTACAGCCATATAAGACCCTAGAGAACTTAGGGAGCTGGAGGGCAAACGGAAAATTGAGGCCAAGCAGGAATTCAGTGAAGCCACCTGCTGACCTAGTCACTGCATGTGCGGTAAATTCAATTTTAGATTCTGTAAGAAGAGCTTATTATGTTAAAAATTTGGGTTACTCACTAGAAGACCACAAATACAATGTCTAGTATCCAAACCAGCAGAAGGCAACAGGAGGGTTAATAAAGAAAGTACTATCAATACCAACAGAAGACAGAAAAGAAGAGGAAGAGGAGGAGGAAGAAGGGGAAGAGGAGGAAGAGGAGCTGAAGAGCAATCTAGCCGAAGCCTCTTTTATAAGGGCCTTCATCCCATTGATGAGGGAGAAGCACTCATGGGCTAATTACCCCTTAAAGTCTCTACCTCTTAATACCATCACATTGACAACACCTGAATTTTGGAGGGACACATTCCAACCACAGCAGAGGGATACTACATAACAATTAAAGGAACCATACAGAAGGAATATATAAAAAAATAACAGCATAACCTAATCAGATTATCTGAGTTCTACAAAGCAAAAAAGGAGAAAATTACAAGAAGAAATCACTGAATCTATAATCTGGATTGCAGTTTTAACACACAATATTAGAAACAGTAGATTAAGTAACACATGTAAACAAAAATATAAGAAATTTGAACAACAAATTAACAAACTTGACCTAAGACATATATATATATATACATACATATAGAACCCTATGTTCAAGAATCATTTTCATAGAGACCATTTAGAAAAAATAATTTAGCATATAGCCACCAACAAAATAACTTTCAAAAAATTGTCGTCATCCAGACAACCTTCTCTGACTGTAATGCAATCAAGTCAATAATAAAAAGTTGTTTTTTTAATTTTTATTGATACATAATATTTTATGTATTAATGGGGTAGACGTGATATTTTGTTGCATGCATAGAATGTGTAATGATCAAGTTAGGGTATTGGGGTATCCATCATCTTGAGTATTTATCATTTCTATGTGTTGGAAACATTTCAAGTTCTCTCTTCTAGCTACTTCAAAATATATTGCACAAATGTTGCAAAACTATAGTCACCCTACTCTGCTTTCAAACGTTAGAACTTATACCTTCTATCTACCTGTAAGTTTCTACCCATTGACCAATCTCGCTTCACTCCCCTTACCCCCTCCCGCACCATTCCCAGGCTCTGGTATGAGTTCATTCTACTCTCTACCTCAATGAGGTCAACTCTGTTAGCTCCCACATATGAGTAAGAATATGCAATATTTGTCTTTTTTTATCTGTTTTATTTCACTTAATGACCTCCAGTTCCATCCAGGTTGCTGCAAATGACATAATTTCATTGTTTTTTATGGCCTAATATTTCATCGTGTATATGTACCACATTGGCTTTATTCATTTGTCTGTCAACAGACACAGCTTGACTCCATATCTTTGCTATTGTGGATAATGCCTCAATAAGCACGTGAGTACAGGTATCCCTTTAATGCACTGATTTCCTTTGGTTAAATACCTACTAGTGGAAGTGCTGGATCATATAGCAGCATATTTTTAATATTTTGAGAAATCTGCATACCATTTTCCATAGTGGTTATACTAATTTACATTCCCACCAACAGTGTGTAAGAGTTCCCTTTTCTCCACATCCTCACCGGCATCTGTTACATTTTGCATTTTCAATAATAGCCATCCTGCCTGAGGTTAGATGACATTTCATTGTGGTTTTGATTTGCATTTTCCTGATAATTAGTGATGTTGAGCACTTTTATACACCTGTTTTGGCCATTTGTATGTCTTCTTTTGAGAAATGTCTATTCATGTTCAAGAAATTGGTTTTTTATGTTATATTTGGAAACTTAAAAATGCACTCTTTTGTAACCCATCACTTTAAATGGGAAATGGAAATTATATGTTATTTGGCACAGAAAGCAAAAGAATAATGTATCAAAATACGCTGGATGTTTTTAAATGAGAGGAAATTTTATAACCTAAAATGTATTTATTAAAGGTCAACCAAAATATTTTTGTGTTTAACTGGAAGGGTGAAAGAGAACATAATGCATATAAGAAAAAAAAACAGAAGGAAGACAATAAAGATTCAAGCAGAAATTAATGAAATAGAAAGAATAAGAAGAAAAGCTGGTTCTTCTAAAGTAGCAGTAAAATAGATAAACTTACAGTGAATTTGATTCCACCTGTTCAGAGCAAGCAGAACAAATACCTAGAGGTCGATCTATACGTTACCTAGGTATAAATTTATGTCTATGTCTGTATCATCTATGGCTAAATTAACTATATCTATATCGTCTACAGCAAGACTTTTCAACTTTAGAACTATTGAAATTTTGGTCCAGACAGTTCTTTTAAGAGGGGCTATGCTGTGCATTGTAGGATGTTTACCAGAATCCCTGTTCTCGACCCTCTAGCTACCAAGGCATCCTCCCTTCCCCCAGGGAAGGCAAATAAAACATTCTCCAGACACTGCCAAATGTCCCCTGGGAGGCAAAATAGTCTCCAGTGAGAACCACTATATCATCTATATTACTTATAGATGTATAATCTGCTTCTTTCTCTTTTCATCTCCCAGTAAAAAGAGCCCAGACTTTAGAAACCAGTCTATATGTAGTATTCAATGAATGGCTTAGTGCATCTGTGACTAGGATCTCTCTGTAAAATGCAGATGGTAATTCCTAACCTTATCTTCTGTGTGGTTTGTTTAGGTGCTAAAAGGAGACAATAAGTATGGAAATGTTTGAAAAAATGAAATGTACTTTAATGTTAGATGTGCATTGAAACAGTTTATTTTAAAAAAAGAATTAAAGTCAGGAGACTTGATATGGAATAAGTTGGCTAATTGGTGATAGGTATAACTGTGAGCAAATAACTTTTTTCATAGTTTCAAAGTTTCAGTTCTTAACTGTTACCATGGGGATAATAACTCAAACCTAGTACAATTGTTGGAAGAAATAACCTGTGGTTGTATATGGATAAGAATACTGACTTATAGTAGGTACAAGAAGAAATATTTTTAGAATCAAAATCAACTCCTTTTTCTTGTAATATTCTGGGGCATTTTCTTTTGTAACTTGCCTTTTGCTTAAGTAATTTTGGCTACATATCTTGGGATTTCTCTATTCTGGAGTCCTCATTCCCAAGCAATCTCATTCACTACTTACTTTCTTGTCTATGTCCCAAGTTTCTATTCTCTCTTGGTGAAACTTCTACTCCTTTGTCATCCTAAAGAATGCATTTCTCTTATTTTCAAAATTTGGAAGAGGCTTTCCAATGATACCATATTTGGAAGTACTATCAGCTCTATTAATAAGATTCAACCAAATTACCTTTCTGTAAATAGCCAGTATCATGTATTAAAATATTAACAGCATAAACCTAAATATGTCCTTCTTTCAGAAATATTATGTCTGCAGTGGCTACTAACAACAAAACTTGTTCTATGTTTATGCTATAAATCCTTTGTTTTCAAAGTTAATGTCTCAGCTGTGAAAATTCTCTTTGTGGTTAAACTTGGCAGAAAGGTTGACACTCCAGAATGATATTTTCCTTTCCTCAAGTTTAGAGGGAAAGCCATTACTTTATTTTTAATATCTTAGCAGGAAGAAAGGGGAGGAAGTGACAACAGAGATGTTTCAGATGCTTTATATTGCCAGAAAATTGAGTAACCAATCGACTTTATTTTAAGCAGTCTGGTAACATGAAAACTTACTTGGGACTTCTGATAATTCTTTCCCAAATTTGATACCTCTGATAAGTCTAATCAACTGTAATTTTCTTTTTTAATGTTTAAAGTGGATTTTGGCCCATGCACACTTGCTCATTTTCTTCAGAAATTTCATAAGGATTTTTAGTATGAAAAGTTATTGAGCATGCAAGGTTTGGCGGATGAAAAGCTCCCTAAGCATGCATTGACAAGGAGGACCAGGGTTGTTACAGTTTGTTGTGTCAATGATTTGCAAATAATGGGTCTCTGGGAGATTTTTAAATTGCAGCTTTCACTCCAGGCCATGATGCTTTTTAGGATGAGCTGAGTTGCTATGAGGCTTGGCACTCTTCAACGTACCTTAGGCAGGGGCTCTTATACTTCCATTGAAATCATAACAGCTGGCCATTACAATCAATCTCAATGACATATTTTTCTTGCATTTTTTCTTTTAATAAAAAACAAAAAAGCACACTCAAAAGACAATATTAAAGTTGTAACTTAAGCCAACTACAGTGAAGAGCTTTCACTGAATGCCTTGAACAACATGAATCAAGTCTTTATAGAGCCATGTTTAAACCACACATGGCTTAGAGCTGTGGTCCCCAGCCCCTGGTCAGTGGCCTGTTAGGCACCAGGCTGCACAGCAGGAGGTGAGTGACAGAAGCTTCATCTGTATTTATAGCCACTCCCCATAGCAGGCATCACTGCATAAGCTCTGCCTCCTGTCAGATTAATGGTGGCATTGGATTTTCATAGGAACATGAACCCTACTGTAAAGTACACATGCAAAGAATCTAGATTGCGTGCTCCTTATGAGAATCTAATGTTTGTTGATCTGAGGTGGGGCGGAGGTGGTGATGCTAGCTCTGGGGAGCAGCTGCAAATACAGATTGTCATTAGCAGAGAGGTTTGACTGCACAATAAATGTAATGCACCTGAATCATTCCCAAACCATCTCCCCAACCCCCCAGTCTGTGGAAAAATTGTCTTCCATGAAACTGGCCTCTGGTGCCAAACAGGTTGGGGACTGCTGGCTTAAGAGTAGGGACATGTTCTAAATGGGGTGAATTTGGGTCCATTATGGCATCAAAAAGATATGACTTGTACATGGAGTTAGGAAACGTGGGACAACCAAAATAAGCATTATGGGTAAAGTACATGAAGACTCTATTGTTTCCAGAAACTATAAAACATTTGCTAGGTTCTAAGTTTAAATTTCTCAAAGTCACACTTCTGTTTCTTACATAAGCTGAGTTTTAGCTAGTCAAACTGTCTTAATCTTAACCTTAACTTCCCTGAAGTTAATCTAGTATTCTGGAATTTAGGAAACCAAAAGGATTTTTCAGGTCACTAACATCCTTTAGGATTTGACAGTCTGAAGGTTTCTGTTGGAGGATGATATGCAGGAATGCCTCATAGACATAAAACCAGTTCATGTAAAAAACATTTTATAAAATACATCTTTTCATGGTTGATTCTCCCACTAGGTATAATTTTACCCTATTAAAGAACTGATGGTTATTAATAAATATTACTTTTGAACACATATATATATGTTTATGATTTTTAAGAGTGCCTGATGGAGTCGTTTTGCTTTTACTTGAAAATTTTAGGCTCCCTCACTGTAAAGACACTGTCTTATACATTATTTATCATTTACTCAGCATCTATCATAAAGCCTGGCATAGTGGACAACAAATATTTGTTGAATTTTGGGTTACTGTTGGATGACTATTGTGCCTATGCCAAAACTTCCATCAACATTTCCAAGCAGCTCTGGTCAAAATTGAAAAGGGAATTTGAGAATTATTTGGAAAGTTAGGAAGAGCTAGTGTGAATCAGACACTGACTGCTATCCACAAAGTGATGTAAAATCACCAATAGATTGTTGAGAATGTATAAGCAATAATCATTAGGTGAGGAGCAAAGAGATAATCATGAGAGCATGAAATGTTGAAAGGTGGATTTTTAATTCTCTGAATTATTGAGTTAAACCAAGAAAGCAGCCCCTCCCTCAGAAGATTGCAAGAGATGTAATGGAACAAAAAGAAATATTTATGGGAAGAATAAGGATTTTCAATAACTGTAACATACTGATGGTAAGCTTATTTAAATATTATAGGAGGGGGGAAAGGACTGCAGTAAGGTAACCAACAAAAGACACGAGTTGTGGTTTTACTTGCTTTCCTTTTTCCCCCAGAATATTTCCTTGGTTTTGCAAAGTTTTAAGACAAAGGATTTGAATATATTTTCCTTTACAAACTGGCAGTGGACAGAGATGTCAGTAGTGTCCTGTAGGATAAAGGTATAGTTGAGTGACGTAGATAGGAAATACTGGCAAGTGGTAAAGTTAGAGATAACAATGACGAAGATGCAGAAGGGGGAAAAGGCTCCATGCAAGACTGAATGAGAGGTGAAGTCGCCAGCACATAGTAGTAAGTAAGAAGGGGCTGACAGGCAAGTTTGAAATATGAAAGACAAAAGCCTGGGATACATTCCAAGAAGTAGAAATCTGGACTTTGGGGAAGCTGCTCAGTGGACAAAGTAACTTGTTTTACGGTCAGTTTCTTCGATGCAATTTTTTTTTTTTTTTTGAGACAGGGTCTCACTCTCACCCAGGCTAGAGTTCAGTGGCATAATCATAACTCATTGCAACCTCAAACTCCTGGGCTCAACATATCCTCCTTCCTCAGCCTCTCCAGTAGTTGGGACTACAGGAACACACCACCACACCCAGCTATTTTCTATTTTTTGTAGAGACAGGGTCTTGCGATGTTGTCCAGGTTGGTCTAGAACTCCTGGCCTAAAGTGATCTTCCTGCTTTGTTCTCCCAAAGTGATAGGATTACAGGGATGAGCCATGGCACTCAGCCTATTCAATACATTTTGATACTTATAAAAATCATAATAGAATTACTTGCCTTAATTCTTCAAAGTTTTCTAGCAAAAACAACAATGAAACCATCCATTTTCAAAGCCATATGGGTGTAACCTTAGTTTAAGGTTGAAATCCCATATCCACAGGTCATGGTGAAGAAGAATGCTTTTGTTAGATCCATCTCCAATCTCTGGAAGTCTAAGTAGGTATATGAGTCTTGGTCTCTCTTTTGCTTTTTCTCCCTCTTCTCATTTTTTAAAATGTTGGACATCTCTATGCCTACAACCTGAATATATTCACTGGAAGTCAGAAATAGGTGAAAAGCCCTTGTGGAAGGATCCATGCATTCCGTTGCTTTAGATTAACTATCAATAAAATTTCTTTCAATATAATTAGACATAAGGAGGCTATGGGGCCCCCTGGTAATCCACATTTTTTGAACTCTGCTGGTTGGCATTTCAATCACTTGATTTGACCTTTGATTTTGTTAGCTGGCTGGCACAAACTATTTCCTGTTCTGGCCAACAACTTTCCTAAATATGGTGTTTGACCAACATTAAAAATGAATGACTGAATGAAATAAAAGGAAAGTCTTCCTAGAAACAGTGAGGGCTAGATGTTAACAAGTACTTTACTATTAGAATTAAACTACAGCATGAAAAACACTTTTCTTCTTAATATTGATTTTTGGAATTTTCCCATATCTCAAATTATTTTGGAGTCAAGGGCTAAATATCACAAAAACAAATTTTATCTGCTACAGTATTATAGGAATAGAAAAAATAAAACAGAAACATCAATATAATTCCAAAAAGAGACAGATTTTCTAAAAGCTGGTGAGGCCAATCACACTTGCTTATTTAAAAGTGAAGGCATTTTTAAGGAATGTGTAGTTTCGTCCCTCTAAGCTCTCTGTAAGTGAATAAAAGGGTCTAATTATTCCAGACTGTCTTCTTTAAATCAACATGACAAGGAAGTGTACAATATGCAGTTCAATGTGGGTGTAAAAGTCAGTGTCAGTAGATTTTTACCCCATTTTTAGCATTTTCTTCCCATAAGATTTTTAGGGGTAGTGTTTATTTTTCTAGGGTGCTTAAATACGACTTAGTTCAGTAAAACTTGTGACTATGTGTCGGCAAGCTAATGTTTTGACAAGGCATAAGTCAATGCATGTGAACACTGATGATGTATGAATCTCCCCAACAAAACATTTCGTCAAAATATGTCTTTCAAACCAATATGTCTGTCATAGTTCCTGGGCCAAATGTTTAATGAACAGTTCATCTAAACACTACTGTCAAGAGAGAATGTTATTGGTTGTCAGCTTCCCACATGTAAGTGATTAATAAAGTGACAAATTCAAGATCAAAGTTTTCTTGGCCTAGGATAGATTTAGCAGTGAGTATGTAAGATACGGGTCTTTGAACAGGAATTTAGCCTCCAGATCTGATCAGGCCAACATCCTAGACAATATTTAATATTCTCCCTTTTATTCCTGTCAGAAAACTGCCTAAAATATTTGAGAATAACACTTGGAAAGTAGAAAATGGTATCTCATCATGTTTCCTGGACTAAAATAGACGATGATTCAAATGTGCATTAACCAAGAATTCAGGACTAATTGTTGATCCTGAATCAAAAACTATGGCAATGTATTATTTCTTATTTATAAGCACAAGCTATGCTTCTTCTATTTATTGCACTCAATTCTTTTACATAAATAAAAGCATTTTATTCTTTGAGGATATGAAGTTTCATGAAAAGTAGGATCTCAAGATTACCAGGAAATGTTAATATTCCTTTGATAAGAATCAATGACAATGTTTTCCAAAGTGGACAACTTTCAAGTTTTGAATATTATTATTTAATGTTATTAAATAGTCAATAACTTTAAACAATTGAAATGTGATTTTGAATTCAAAACATTTTCTAAGTATTCCGGTATTATTTATGTAAGTTATAGCATTGCTAACACTCAGAAGTTAATAATATAAATCCATTTATTTATTAAAGATACGTGCACTATTATGACAAAAAGTGCATCCCCTTTATTTGTTAATATATGGAGCATCTTGCTTTCAGAAATTACATGTTGTCTTTCATATTTCAAAGAGAATAAAGTTTTTTTAATGTTAAAATATGCTACATTTTACATAAAACAATTAAGAATATATAAAGAGTTGCCTTATGCGACATGAAGAACTATTTTATTGCTGGCTGCTATGTATGTGAATTATGCAGAGTGATGTCTTAAGGAAAGCATAAAAGTGTTTCTGTATATAATGTATTTTTTTATTTATAAGTACATTGAGTTTGGATTAAAACGGCTTAACTATCAATACAGTTGTCATGTGAATAAATTAAAGACACTAAACTATATATTCTCTTTTGTAATTACAAAAGAGACATTGTAACAGAGGTCACTGATTTCCCAATGTATAATAAATAAGTGTAATCGAAAGTAAATATTTAATTAACCTAATAACATCATTTTAATTATTTTTGTTCCAATTCAAATTAATGACATTCTTTTTTATTTATTCGTTCTGCTGCGAGGGTGTTTTCCTGTGGCATGTACTGGTTTGAAAAAGGTAACATTACATCAACTTCAAAAGCTAATGAATTGTAAATGATGGGGGGTGCCTAGGTTTCAAAAATGCTTTTGTTGTGAAAATCTCGCTTCACTTATGCCTCTCATTGGACACAAAAAACTTACGAATTCTGGTTATCACAGATTTTGGGAAAGACCATCAACAACCAATAGACCAGCCATGACAATAAGCACTGGCCCCATGTACCGAGGATCCAGAAGAAATCAGGCATCAGGCCTAATAAGAATCAGGTAATGTACCTAATAAAAGTCAGGCAACAGGCCTAATGAAGCTTAGGCAGTGAGACTCATGAAAACCAGGCAGTGGGCCTAATGAGACAGAGGCAACAGGCCTAATGAAAATCAGGCAACGGGCCTAATGACAAATGCCATAGACTTCATTTTGGTTTCCCTCTCCGTGGAAGTTTGTACTGCACACTCTAAGTGGACCCACTCAGAAACATGCTTTGAGATATATTTGTCTGACTAAGTGCAAAGTAGTGGAAAAAGGAAGTGCTATTAGTACATAAGGCAGAGTCAATGAACAATTTATCTGCCTTACTGAATTGCATCATGAATTTGAAAACCATCAAGCCCTGTACACACCATCACAACGGTAATTTTTAATAAACATGTCACAGCTCTAATTTGAGATTTATTCTGAGTTCCTGAGTTTGTGTCTTGTTGCCATGCTCTGCTCAGCCCTAAAAAAGGTTAACAGGCACTCAGCTTTCTAATATTTGAAGCTTAGAAGTAAACAGAATCATTTACATAATTTCCACTATCCTTAGGTTTAAAAGAATATAGAAAATATACCAGAGATGTCAGGCTTTCATTGATTCTTTCAGAAACTATTTGAATGACTATGTGCAAGGTACCAAATGACAATGGGTTCTTTCTGTGGAGTTTTTAGTCCAACTGGGAGATATAAACAATATATAAGCTATAAAACTAAAAATAGTGGAAACTTCCATGAACAAAACAAACAGGGTATTGTGACAGAGAAGACTGGGGCAAGAGGACTAAGATTTGGTTGTGTGGTCAGGAAAGGCCTCCCCAGAAGGAGAAGATGCACTACAGACTGCCAGAGTCAGGATGAACATTCCAGACCCAGAGAGCAAAGCAGTAGAGTGGGTAGCATGAATGAGGAACTAAAAAATTGGTTTGGGTTATCCATTGTCAGTGAAATGGACAACGTGAAATACAGAAGAAGGACTGTAGAGGCAGACATGCCTCAAGATACCTCCTGTTTCTTGCACTTGCACTTAGTAATTTATCCACTTGTGCCTTATATTTTCTTTGCATATAATGCAACATATAATGTAATGACCTGTAAGACCTATATTGGGTAAGAACTCACTAAAATTTATTTTTGCATTCATTTACTTAAATATTTCAATTTGTCATAATAGACTTTTTTTTTATTTTGCGATAGAAAAGAAAAACAAAAGAAAAATTGAAAATCACCTTGTTCATGAGCAATTGAAATGCTGACTTTAATCTTTGCAAATATAAACATTATATCTTTATCAAAACAAGGTGATAATAAACGTGAATCATGAAAATGGAAAATAAGTCTACAGCATAGTATTATGAAATTTAATCATTTTAATTCTAAAATTATTTTAGCATTCTCAGTGCTCTAGCAACAGAATCAAAGATGATTGTCACATGCAAGTATGACCATATAAAATGTGTCAAATTTTGTACCATTTTAATTATATTAGTCATTCTATTTTTGCTTGCATTGTTTCTAGAATTAATATTAGAGAAAAATAACAGCAACTGTTTGGGATGTGATACTTTCTTTTTGATTTCAAATTGAGTTAGAACAGAAACCACAATAACACAGAATAATATGTCTGACATGTGGTTTTCCTCCAGGAGATATTGAGTTTTTAGATTTTACCAAGTCCCTTGGAAGCTTTAGGGTTCTTACGATGCCTGGAGTCAATTTTGAACAACTTTGCAATTTACTATAGGGAATCTTAATTCAAATTCAACAAAACACTGAAAGAGGAAGTGCTTTGGGGGCAATTAGGTTTCTCCAAGGACATCAATATGAGATTCCCTAATGTGTAGAAGAAAGATGTAAATAAAATATATCTGCAATACTGCAATATGTTAAGTAGTATTACTGTTACAAAATTATAAATAAAAAATTTAAGCCATAACCATTTCATTGAGAGAATTAAGACTAGGTCTAATAACCAAACAAAAGTACACTAGAGCTTGACAATTGCAAAAACTCTATTTAGGGCATCCATTTACACATTTATTCTAAAGTTTTTTATTTGTTTGATGTAAAGACGTTCTAACTTGGATAAAGTCATCAGTGACAAAAAGTAAAAGATTTCGTGTTTATAGTTCCAAAAATATGCTCTGCATACTTTCAATCAATCAACCATTCAATAAATATGCTTTCATTCCCTACTGTGTGTCAGGTATTACTATAGGTGTGAACAAAAGAATCAAAAGTGCCTGTCTCCCTCCTTTCTTTGCAAATCTAATTTATAAATGGTGCCATATACTTCCTGTTGCATTTCGTTGGGAGATCTGTCTTTTAGAGATGTTAATATTGATCAATAGGTAGAAGTACTGTCAGCCAGATTCATTTGTTATAAAGTTACTCACTGACTTTTACATCATGGTTTTAGCAACCATGGATGATCATTTCCTAGAATCCATTAATTCATTGGTTGTTATGAAATGATAATGTTTTGATTCTTTCATTTCTTTTGCATTTTGTAAAATTCTTTCATAAAGAACAACTTTCCTTATCAATTAGGTTGTTTACATGAAAAGAAGTTTGTGCAGGAAAGATAGATGACATGCTTGATTCTTACCCTATATTCACCAGGTTGCAGAATAAGTTGATTCCCTAAGACAGAAAACCAAACATAAACCAAAGGTAAATTTTTTCCTTTCACTATCATTACAAACTCAGGAATATTAACATATTTGATATATTTAAATCCATTGCAGTCCTTGTTCTTTTTGACAGTCAAATTGTTTGAAGTTGGCATATGGGACCTTTTAACAAGACTCTAGAGGTCTCAGACAACTCCCATGTATTTTCCAGACTCTTCTTGTAGAATTCTTGACATAAGCCTGGGCTGACATTTCCCCAGGGATCCCTGGGTCCTTTTGTTAAAAGTGATGTTCAGAGCCCACATTCCAGGTGCTAGGGGTGCCACGTGGTGAATCAGAGCCTTTCCATGAACAAAGGTAGGGACTACTTTGTTGATTATGTTTTCTAAGAAATTAGTCATAAGTTCATATTCTTATTTCTAATTCAAATTTAAGATTAAAGGGTTTTTAGTTTTAAAACTATGCTTACTTCTGTGGATCTTGTATTCTCATGGATGAAGGAAAAAGCCTCAAACCAAAGTATTACACTTTATGTAATGATTACTCTTCATTTTCATATCAGAAATAGAAATAGAATTTAATTTTTGAATGAGCTTATGATTTTCTCCTAATGTATACATTAGTCTTCTCCACTAGTACCTTCTTAAACAAGGTACTATTTCAGAAATAACACCATCATTCGCTCAATATTTTGTGACAAGAACCAGTCAATTAAACTTGGTTATATCACCTTTAGTCTTTCATATCCTACAAAAGTGAGTATTTCATTTAGATATCATTATCATCTTGGATTCACAGTGCCCAAGCAAACCTCTCATAAAGATGACAGAATTTCTGCTAATTATCTTTTTAAAAAAAGATTTAATGAATAGCATTGCATTAATTTATTTTAAATTTCCTTCTGAATAATTACCATTGTGATTCACTAAGAGGAAGAGGAAAATGAGGAGACATCTATCATATTCCATTGTCCTTTTCTTCTTGAGATATTTAGTCATAATATAAATTATTTTAATGTGGATATTTAATTTAATGAAATGAAAATTGCAATGATGACAAATGCATAAGATTTTAACTGCAAGTAATAAAACTCAACACAAAACTTTTATTAAAGTATGTAAAAAGACATCTTGAATGATAATACTATGGAAAATTATGACATTACTTCATTATTAGAACAGCCCAATCTATAAACTGTCTATTATTTGAGTGAGTATGTAAATTGAATAAGGTGGTATCGCCTATTGTAGATTTTACAAAAAACAAATTCTGAAAGCATTTTTTCCTTTAAATATGTTGTTATAAATTAGCTGTTCATAGTCAAAGTCATAGAGAAATATTTTCAAATCTATAAAATGTTTAAAATATTTTATATTAAATGAATACTTTACATTAAATATTTTTATCTGTGGGAGATAAGCATTCAATACATTGACAGCTAGATTTTAAATTTTGCCTGTTTTGCAGAGACAACTATATTATTTTTGAAGAAGGGAAACATGATTAAAAATCAGAATGACTCTTTCTTGCTAACATGACAGTAGGTTGGTAATACCGCAAAGGTCTGCACATTAGAAACCCAGGGAGTTAAAGTACAAAAGAAAACCAGTTAAAAAGGAAGACCAAATGTCAAAGTGTGGTACAAATACTCACTAGTTGCAACACTGCTGTGAATGTATGGACAATTAATATTTTGGACTATGCAGAGCAGTAAAGAACACCCTTAAGGAGGCAGGAATAAGATTTTACTTAATCTTATTGGCGGAGTCACGAGAGTATCACTGACCAGAGACATGGACTTTCCACTCCAAATTCTCACTGATACAATTTATCTCTGAACAAACCAGGGTTGGCTACCTTTGCCTTTTACCACATTATCCATCTTATTTATGCATCTGTTTAAATAGTAACACCCATAATATAGCAGAGATATATTTTAATAATAACACTATCAACACTGTTATATAATTCAATTCTAATAATTCTTAATATTATTACCATTCCCTTATGATTTAATTTTTTAAAAAATATTGAAGTCATATTATGTCTCAGGCAAGTTCTACATTCTTTTGTCATTGTCGCATTGACACTATAAAGTAGAAAGTACTAGTATCTTCACTGTATAGATTAGGAAACTGAGGAATCTAAAACTAATGAATAAGTTGGAATTTGATTCTGGGTCTGACTTCAGTACTCTAGGGAGAAAGAGAAAAAGAGAGGAAGAGGAGGGTAAGAGAGGTGGAAAAAGAGAACGGTGAAAGAGAATTAGAGGTAATTCAAGCATCATGGATTCTACAGAAATGTGCTGGATTTAGGAAAAGCCCATTTTTTTTAAATAGGAATTAAACAAAAAATTCACAAAAAAAAGAGAGTTGTAAATATATCTGTTTGGACACAGGAATCAAGCATTATCCAGAAGATGTAAAGAAATGCCCATGTTTTGTGTGTGGAAAATAAGGAAAATAAGAAATTTTAGAAGATATCTTCTTATGTCCTGATTTCTTCAAATTCAATGAAATAAATAATTTCTATAGACTTAAAAAATAACAAATTATTTAAAATTGTACTGAATTTGTCTGACATTAGCAACAACAACAAAAAGAAGTCGAATAAAGAGATCTAGAAATCCAATAAAAGTCTGGGTGTGGTGGCTCACACCTGTAATCCCAGCACTTTGGGAGGCTGAGGAGGCAGGATCACTTGAGGCCACGAGTTTGAGACCAGAATTCCAATAAAAATTCAGTTCTACATTTGAGGCCTGTGGAAATGATACTCCCAAAATTAAATTATTTCACAACCTCTCAATACACAGGAGAGAGAACCAAGTATATAAAAATAACAGAAGAAGGGTAATAGATTGAAAAGAGAAAGAATGGACTAAAATAACTCCAATTTATGAAAACTAGTGTTCCTGAAGAACTAAGAATAAAATTTAAAAAAAGAAATATTGAAAGACATAATTAAAGAAAACTTTCATGAGATAAAAATTTTTGAATATTCAAATTAATTAGTGTCAACTGGCAAAATAAATAAACTCTTACACAGACATAGTCTGATAATAGTTTAGACTTTTAAACATAAAGAAAATAATGACATGTATCTAACCAAAAGGATAAGAAAAACATTATATATACAGAAGTAAAAATGTTGATTTTAGAGTTTTCTTGGGAAATTCTGAATACACAAATGAAATGGATGATTTTCTACAGAAATTTCAGGGCTAGACTCAAATATATAATCAAAGTGTTGTTCCTATAGTAATGTGACAGGAAGAATCTCAGATAATTGAGTATCAATAAAACACACTGCTTACATCCCCTTGCCAAGAAAACTCTTTATGAAAATATATTTCAGCTAACAGGAAGAAGAATCAAAATAAAGAATTCAAGAGCAAATAATTTTTTTTCCTTACAAAAGTAGAAGGAATGTCAGTCAACATTGAGATTCAGTTAAACAGAGATAAGTATAAAATATTGTAAATATAGTAACAAAATAAAACAAATAAAAAAATTCTGAGATATATTTCACCATTAATAATCTTACTCTATGATCCCAGATTACATTTACAAAATATGGGAAATTGACATGAAAGGAGAAAGAGAAAGTAAAAATGTAAAGAAAATTATTTTTTAGTTTTCAACTTTATCTGCCTTCCAAATAACTATAAAATATCAAAACGAACTACCTATAACCTATACAGAAAAGACTGAAGGTAAAGAAAAAATTAATGAAGCATGAAACAACAAATAAATAACAATTAAAATTGGAGAACAGTATGACAATGATTATAGCAGATCTTAAAATGCCTATATCAATTGAAATGACATTTATACAGTTCATGCTATTATATAAAATAGACAAAATTGGAAGATATGAAGAAAATGCACTGAACTACTAAAAGTGATTAGGTAGAGCATATTGTAGAAAATTTTAATTTTCCTTATATTTCCTACAAAAATAGTCTTGTTACTAAATAGTTTTTAAAGCAACAATATCATCTACTCCCAAAACTCAGCAACAATATTCAACACAAGAGTAATGGGTACTAGTCTTGAAATACCTTCTTGAAAATGAAGATATTTCTGATTTTAAAAACTTAATAAATTAATGATGGCAATTTTAACATAAAATTGAGTACATTTAAAAGGGAATAGTTTAAAATTAAGGAAGAAAATAATTCTGTTGATGAAAGATACAATCCTTAGTAAAATCATGGTTTTTTTTTTAACCTCATGCACTGAATAGCATAATCTCAAAACTGTCAGAAATGTAAAGAATAGTATAATTCTAAATTTTAAGTTAGAGAGCATTTAAGAATTGATTTCATAAATTTTAAAGAATATGCCTAATAAATAGGAATTTGTGCACTTTTTAAGCAGAGTCAGTTAGTCTTTCCAAAGCATTATTGACTTTATATAAAGTAGAACATGCAGCAACCCTTCTAACCTTGTAAATTGAAAGTGAAAGTTTAATCAAAGGAGGAAAGACAAACGCGAAGAAGGGAAAGAAGGAGAAGAGGTAGAAGACAACTATCCAGATAACTAAAGATGTACCCAAATGGGAGAGCATGGTTTTAAAGACTTGGCTTATTTAAAAAAGAGAGACGTAAATTTAGCACTTAGAATACTCCTATATCATTTAGTGCTATCAGTGTGAACAATTATTATTGTAATTGTTAATGGTAATAAAAGATAATGGAGTTTCTAATATTAACATTATGCTAGTAAATAGCTTTTAAAAGTATAAAAAATATATTTGATATGCTAAAACAAGCAATACATAAAATCAAGAATTTAAAACTTGCAGTGAAAAAAGGAATTCTATGTTCAAATGATATTTGTAATTTTTCTCTAATTGGTTTTCAAACCAGGAAATATGTAACCTTGGGGCACATTAAGACTTTTGGAGGTATATGGAGTACAGAAAGTTTTAAGGAAATTAACTTCCAGTGCTCCTTTTTCACTTTGGAAAACCAAGAAGCTTGGAGTTCACTTTTTGAGATATTTTATTTCATCCCCAGCTGAGCAAAAGAAGTAAAGGAGGGGACTTTTTATTTCTGTTATGACAGAAGACTGACATGATAAATGTCTGCTTTAATTTTACCTGGCTACTCCAGGTCTTTAGCATTAAAACAGCGTAGAACAATGGAGGAAAATTGGTAAGATACCTAGCTAGATGCAAACTAGGCAGAGTCAGGTTAAGAAAGGGGCAAAAAGGAAACCTCGGCCCTGGTAATGCAATTTGTTCTTGGTTCTCTTTCTAGGTAGAAATCTTCACTAATAAGTGTAGGATGGAAGTGATGCCTGCACAACATTGGGAAAACATAAATGAGTGGAACATACCTTTCTACCACTTTTCTCTCCTGACTTTGCATGCCATCACTGTCTTCTATCATTTGGCTAGTTCCCTTTGTCCATAAATATAATTTGGGGATACTTCTTAGACCTGGTTGGTGTTCTTGTATGTTGGGCATAATGCTTAGGGTCATGGGTAATATAAATTATGAAAAAATGTGCGGGAGGTAGAATCACAATAGATTTTTATGGGCACATAGCATTCAAAATGCCAAGAGAGATATCTCATGTTACATGTTAAACCTGACTCAGAAGAAGAGGTTTTTATAACCATATCATTAGTAGAATTTCCAAGGTCTCTAACTCCTCTCCTAATTTATTAGAAGAAAGAGGAGGGACTATCAGGATAATATTCTAATATTGGAATATTAGGAGGAGGGGGAAAAGGGTAAACAAACTAGTATAAGCCCTTTGTCTCAAAAGTTTTCTCATTATATTAATATCATCTGATACCCCAAATAGGCAATGATCAGAAACCTAAATTACTTAGACTTTATACACATTACAGTCCTCAACTTTTAGTTTCTTTCTAATTCCTAGTAGGCTGAAAATGCCCCGAAAATTACTCAAGGTATTCTAATGAAATTAGCAAGATGGGGTAAAAAAGGCAAGCTATATATAACATAGATGCTAACTAATGGGATAAAAATAAAAAAAATAAGATTATATGAATTTTTATATATGAATAACAGGTAACATGATTATAGTGTTGTCCTTTAACAGCCTTCCTCTTCCTTTCATAACTACATTTTCCAGGAGTTGAGTGAAACAGGAGAGGAATAGCAGGAGATGAAATCAGACAGGTTAGAGCTTTGGTTTTTGCTCTAAGTGAAATGAGGAGCCATTTGGGGGTCTGAAGAAGTGGAGCGACACGATTTGACACATGTTTTTAAAGGATTGTTCTGGCTGCTGAATTGAGATTAGATTGTGGAAAGTAAAGGTAAAGGCAGGGAGATCACCCAGGGGGCATTACAGCATTCCAGGCTAGAGATGGTGGTAGCTCAGCTGGAATAGCAGAGTATGCGGTGTGACTACCTCAGTTGGGTAGCAGCACATGTGGTGTGACTACCTCAGTTGGGTAGCAGCACATGTGGTGTGACTACCTCAGCTGGGTAGCAGCATATGTGATGTGACTACCTCAGTTGGGTAGCGGTGTATGTGCTGTGACTACCTCAGTTGGGTAGCAGAGTATGTGGTGTGACTGCCTCAGTTGGGTAGCAGTGTATGTGGTGTGACTATCTCAGTTGGCAGCAGTATATATGGTAAGACGTAGGCATATTCTAGATTTATTTTGAGAGTAGAGCCATTAAATTTCTCAACAAATTGGTTGTGGGGAATAAGTGAGAAACGGAAATGGAGAAAAGACATAATATTTTGACCTGAACAAATGGAAGATGGAATTTCCAGTAATTGAGATGAGGAAGAACAAAGGTAGAGCAGGTTTCAGTAGAGCAGGCACTCAGGTTTGGAAATGATGGATTTTTACGAGAGAAGAAAAACTTTCTTCTACCTCTTAGCTTCTGTGACTAGGCCTAAGAATTAAACTGACATAAGACAGATTAAAGGAGAAAAGATTACAAGGTTTATTTAATATTTTTACTTGCACACAGGAGTCTTAAAAAGGAAAATGAAGATCTGAAGAAGCCATTAGGGCCAAAAGTGTATTTACCATTTTAAACAAAGAATGATAAATTGTGGGGATGTGATAAGACAAAAGGGTTTGGCTAAGGGCAATAAATTTTGGGACAGTGACTAGGAAATACATAGGGGAAACTAATGGCCGATAAGGGTTATTTCAGTATGTTTGTTTGTATAGATCCATTTCAGTATCAATTCCCAATCTCAGGAGATAAGAACGTTCTTCTTTTCCTGGTACAGAGAGAGCACCTTTCTCATGGGAAATTTTTGCCTTGCTTTTAGGTAGAAAGCAGAAGATCAGAGAGACTTTCCTGCCTCTGCTGTTTCTCAAGTGCCTTCAGCTCAAAATAATCAATATGCCAAAGGGCATATTTTGGAGTGGCATGTTCTGAACCCCTCCAATTTGAAATATCTGTTGGACATCCAGGTGAAGATCTAAGTACGCAGTTGGATATATACGTTGGGAGTTTGGGAGATAGGTCTGTAGGTATCAACTGTAGATATTAACACGGGAGTCACTGGCAAACTAATGATATTTCGAGTCATGAAACTGAGACTACCAAGAGAAAGTGTGTACACAGAGGATAGGAAGAACAAAACTGAATCCTGAGGTGTTCCAATATTAAAAGGATGGGAAGAAGAAGAGGAGCCATAGAAAGAGAGACTGAAGAGTTACAGTGTAGGAGAAAATTCAGTAGAGTGTGGTATCATAAAGCCAAGAAGAGGGAAAAAATGATCAGCTTTATCAAATGCTGTGAGGGATCAGGATGGAGTCTAAGACTTGGCCATTGGAATTAGCAGTGTGTATTCCACTGATAACTTTGATAAAGAAATCTTTAGTAGAATGGTGAAGTGTGAAACCTGATTGGCATAAGTTTAAAAGAGAAAAGGAATTGGAGACCCAGTGGGTAGAATAACCTAGGAGTTACAACAAAGGAAAGCAAAGGTATAAAGCCTTACTTGGTATGAGAAATGGAGTAATATATTTTTTTAAAAGCCAAAGAGAAGTTATAGTATGTTTATATGGTGATGGGTTCAGTTAAGAGAAAAAAAGAAGAAATTGTTGATGTACTATCGTTTATTTTCACAATAACCCTCTAATAGAAATCTAACTGGTATTTTTGTTGTTTAAATTAAGAACTTGGGAGTAGAAAGTTTAAGTAGCATGCCCACTTTTCTATTTCTGATTTATGTCATCCTTTTAAAGCTTCAATCATTCCTTTCATTTCTTTTAGCTCATGTTGAAATATTTGTTTTGTTTCTGTCTCTTTTGTTGCTTTACTCTTCTTTTGTGTTTTCATTAACTGAAAGAATACTATTTAGTTCACTGTAAGATTTATTCTTATTTATTCTATATGTCTTTTGGACCTTGATTATAGACCCCTTTTTTTTTTTCCATTTTCTGTGTTTACATAAGAAAAGATTTCTTGGACTAATAGAAGCAGGTGCCTAGAGAGTTGAAGGGAATGGACCAAGATAACTTTCCTACCTTTATAGTGCCCTCTTCTGTTACTATGAATGTCTCAATAACCTCTGGTATCTAAAATAGGCAGATTCATGAAAGCAGAAAATAGAATGGTAGGTGGTTACCAGGGATGGCAGGAAGGGATAAATGAGGAGTTGCTATTCAAAGGATATGAAGTTTCAGTTACATAAGATGAATAAGTTTTAGATAGCTGTTGTATAACATCATGCCTATAGTTAAGAATACTATACTGTACACTTAAAAATTTGTTAAAAATTGTTAAAAGATCTTAGGTTAAATGTTCTTACCAAAATAAAAAACACATAAATAAATAACCTCTGTGTAGGCCCATCTCTGAGAGCTGAGCCTAGGTCAGGAAGGCTCTCTGGTTCCAGTGCTGTGGTTCCTAGATCTTGTACTACCAGACACTGTTTTCTACTTTATATCTTGTATTTTTCTTTTAGGATACTTTCTGAGATTGGTCTCCCCAGAACTACTAATAACTCCCCTCAAATATCTAAAACTTCTTTCTCACTTACTCCCAAGCTTTCTTTCCTACTCTATTTGGATTTTTTTTCTTAGAAATTTTTCCTCAAGTGTGAGGCTCTATCCTTTGGAAACAGAGAATTCATTGGAAGTGTCTAAGGTCACTGTGGGCAGTCCATATGGAAAAAATCATAAATGTTTACCTCCCCTCTCTCACACCATATAAAAAAATCAACTTCAGGCATATAGATCTCAACACAAAGAGCCAAATAATAAAGCTTCCAGGAAAAAATAAAGGAGATTATCTTTGTAAACTTGGATATACAAAGTTTTTTTTAAGAGTACATAAAATCCCCAACTCTAAAATAAAATAAAATTTGATAAACTGTATTACATTAAAATTAAGAACTTCCACTCATCAGAAAACACCATGAAGATGGTGGAAAGTCAACAAGGAGGGAGAGAAAACAGTTGGAATGTATACATCTGACAAAGGACAAATATCCAAAATATAAGAAGCACTTCTGCAAATCAATAAAAAAGAAGATAATCTCATAAAAATGATTAAAAGACTTAGAGCAGGCACTTCTCAAAAGAAAATATCCATAAGGCCAGCAAACATGGAAAACTGCTCAACTTCATTAGTCATCAGGAAAATGTAAATTAAAACAACAGTGCAATATATTTACACACCAGCAGAATGGTTAGAACGAGAGATTCATTCTAAGTGTTGACTGAAATGTGGAACAATTGAACTCATGTTCACTGCTAGTAAAAATGTAAGCCGTTATAACCGCATTTAAAAACTCTGGAAGTTCCAAAGAAAGCTGGATATATGCACAGCCAGTGGCTCCACTCCCAAATATATATCCAACAGAAACCCATTCTTTTGTTCACAAATGCACACGTATGTTCATAGCAGCACTATTCCTGAAAGCTTTCAAAGCAGGAAGTAACCAAACATTCCTCAATATCAAAATGAACAAATCTATTGTAGTATATGAATACAATATAGTTGTAGCAACGAATCATTTTGAATGCATGCAACAATGCAGAGGGATCTCCCATACAAGTACTAACCAGGCCCGACCCTGCTTAGCTTCCGAGATCAGACGAGATCGGGCGCGTTTACGGTGGTATGGCTGTAGACAATGTGGGGGGATCTCATAAACAAAATTTTGGACAAAAAAAGGATAAACCCCAAAGAGTATTTACTATATGACTCCATTTAAATAAATTTCAAATACAAGTAAAAATTATCTGTGGTGCTAGAAATCTGAATCCTGGTTGCCCTTTTGAATGGAGCAGTAGTGACTAGGTGGGGCAATGTTGTTCTATTTCTTGACCTTGTCACTGATTTCTAAGTGTGTGTTAACTTTGTGAAAATTCAGGAATCTGTACATTTATAATCTGTAAGTTGTATTTCAATAAAAATTTCACCTAAAAGTCCAGTAATAAACAGACAGTCAATTATGTCCAAAGTGTAGCTCAATGTTGAAGTCTATTTAATCTTTTTAAAGGACATATATCTTATTTGTGTATATGTATAGGCAGGATCTGTACTGCTGCTCTCATCCTAGAGTAACTGGAAACGATGTAATTACTTTGTTTAAAATTTTGAATGCACCCTTCTAAATGCATATGGAATCCACTCTCGGGAAATGCTTATTTGTAGAGGTCACATCTTCATTACTTTGGACCTAAATCCATTGCTCTTTTGATATTATTTAATAAGAGTATTGCTTTTCTGTTAAGAAAGGTTGGGCACTGCTAATTAAATAGAATTAGATTCAATGTTACCCCTGTTTCTGCTGTCAAAATCCATTCTCTGTCCTATGAAAAGACTCATGAAACAGCAGCTAGTCTTCGCTAACTTATTTTGTTCAATTAAAATTAAATTACACAATTGAACTTTTTTCTTGTCTTTTCTATATAACATTTTAGTTAATTGCTTAATTAAAATTGAAGCCTGACATTTGCTTTTTTTTCTCTTTAAGAAAAAAGAAAAAGAAAATAGAAAATACACTCATTGCCACTTTCCAATTCAGTTATTCAGCAGGGAGCTCTGGAAATAATCTTCTGTTACCAAAGAAAGAAATAGTTTACACCATTCTCATGAAAATATTTTTAAAATAGATATGAGACAGTTAGTTAAATTCAATGTCAGATTCCAGTTTCTAGGAAGGCATTTATAATGCAACAAATGTCTGCATGTTCAACAATTATCTCTAGTTTTCATGACACACACACACACACACACACAAAATCCCAGAAACACCAACCTGATTTTCCTTGGTATCTTCATCATTTCCTAGTAGACATTTTGCACATGGAAATAATTAGTGATTCTATCTTCTGGTAGCATTATTTAGTACTATTGCTCCAAAAATCCAATCTCTTTTAAGATCATGACTACCTTCTATACAATGATTACTATTTTGGCATTCTCAAATTGTGTTATGTACAATAACTCATTTAATAATCATAACACCCTATTAAATAGGTACTATCATTATTCCCTTTTTATAGATAAGAAAGCTAAGGCACAGGGTAGTTAAATGACTTGTTGAACGTTACACTGCTAGTAAATGGCAGAGCTGGAATTTTCACCCAGAATTTCATTTTCATTTTTTGTAATTTAACCGCTGTATTGTGTTGCCTCCAAGAAGATACAGGCTAACAGATACCTTTTCTTCTAAAATCACAGAATTTGTTTTTTCTATTCATTCACTGATTCAACAGCCATTTACTGGGATTCTATGTTACACGTAGATGTGTTAAGTGATAGGTATGCATTGGTGAATAAAACAGATGTAGTTTTTGTCTTCATGGAACTTAAAAACAGTTAAGGAGTAAAAATAAATGAATAAACCTATAATTAAACAAAAAGTCAATTAATAAACATTTAATTGTGAGGCAGTCTTCACTGCACAGTTACAGAATAAACCAATTTCAATTATAGCAGTTTAGTTAAATAAAGCCAGTCCCACAACAATATGGCTCAAATTTCAGTTGCCACAATATATATTAACTATAACTATATAGTAACTAAGTAATTGCATAAAGTACAAAATTGGCTGCTGGCTCTTTGGTCCACAAATTGCTACCTAAGTATCAGATACAGGTTATCATCAGTGACCAATCACATCACTTCTTTCAAAGTCTGATCACTGCCTATCACTTCATACAGTAAAGCCCTAGTTGTGTTGCCTCCTGGTCTCCTAGTGATAAACCTACATGACCATTTTATAAAAATGGATATTTGAAAGAAGGAATTGGGCAACAAAGATGGACGTGCAGCAAAGAAAGGAAAAGTGATAATGTGGATAGTAACATTTAAATTGAATGTAAATGAAATTATGGAAGAAACAGCTGACTATGTTGACAGAGCTGCTGTTTAAGATATGTATGCAGCCAGGGGAATTTAGTGAAGGCAAATTTATTGACATAAATGAGAAACATGATTTGACAAAAAGGATGTAGACATCCAGAGTAAGTGACATGAGTGAAAAGCTTCACACTGAAGATCTCTTAAAGATATCTCATGGCATCACAAGCACATAGGATAAAATATTGGAAATTGATCCAAATTTGGAAAGCAGTATGACAATTTGCCAAAGCATAAAAAAGGTGCTTGCTCTGTATCATAAGTTATATGATGAGAAGGTGAGCAGTATTCAAACAACTCCTAGTAACTTTTTCACAAAGAAACATAACACTTTAATTTTCAGTGTTTATAGTGTTTTAAATTACAGCATACTAAATAAATATTAGGTTTACTAATTTTTCCATTTTTCTGCACATTTATAACCTACAGAAAGAGAGTTTTTGTTTCAAAAAAGAGTTTAAAGATCATGGAATGATTTTAATTTTTCCCATTGATTATGAAAATTGCTTTGAACAATTTCAGCTTGTGTTCTCATTTTTTAGAGTCTCACACTACTATGCAAAACAAACATTCCCTGTGCAAAAGAAAAAGCCAACAATCCCTAACCTCCAACCAATGTCTTTTCTCCTGTTATTAGTCCATTTTGGAAACAAAAATTAAATTAATATCCTTACATCTCTTTTCCTAGCTTATCAATTTTAGATATTTTGATTTCCTGCTATATAGATGAGAATTTTGCTTATGTTCACTCTTCCTCTCCTGCCTTATAGCAATATAGTTATATCACCATTTTTTAGTTCCACTATTATCTTTGCATCTATAAATAATATAGCCCCACTTTGATTTCCTCTTTCTTAAGCTACATACTAAAAAACATAACTTTAAAGTCTTATTCATTTTCTGGCTCCCCTTGTCTGCCAACTCTGAAATTTTGACATTTGTACTTTTACTTTAATATCATCAAGGTTAATTGAAGTTATACTATTACATAATCATCTAGATTACTATTCATATAATTATACATATTATTCTCAATTATGACTAAATGTTATTTCTAAAAGTTGACACTTGCAGGGCTTGGTGTCGTGTACCTATAATCCCAACCACTCAGAAGGCCAAGGCAGAAAATCGCATGAGGCCAGGAGCTAAAGGCCAGCCTGAGCAACATAGTGAGACCTCATCTCTTAAAAAAAAAAGTTGACACAATACATCATTTACATTATCATGTTTATGTGACTATTATTCTGTTGAACCAAAAGAAATTGCTGATATTTCACTTTTTTGGTCTGTTGAAACAGAAATTTAATACGGCTCAACCTAATATTTACTGTCACACCAAATACTGCACAGTACTGTGGTATGGATATGTATTTAATCGAAGAGATGATGCATGGCTGGCTCATATTTTGAACTTGAGTGAGACACAGCAGGGACCCCTCTAAGGGATCTGCTGGGCCCCCACGCATAGAAATAAAAATATCTTGAGTTCTTTCAGGGGAAGTTCTGGGCCCCTGGCCAACCTTGAAAAGTAAATGGACAACCTGGTGAGAACAATGGCCTCCCCAAGTGAGCCAGAGTCACAAGGAGCTTTGGTTCCCTGTGGAAACTAAAAGAGCATCTTAACATGTGTTCTTGAGTTGTTTTTCAGAAACCCCATGCCAATGGAAAATACAAATAAGAAAGAACTGAATTGAGGAATTGAACTCTGACCATTCTATATTCTAAATTTCCCCCTGAGGGGCCTGTCACACCTATCTCAACATTCCTTTCCACTAATCTGAGTCTTTGAATGAAGCTAAACTTCTGCCTTCAGGATATCCTGCCTTTTGGGTCCAGGACTGCCTGAAATGTACCCCTGCCTTTAAAATCCCTGGCTTATATACCATACGGGAATTTGGGTCGTAAATGTTAACTGCTTGCTGCCCTTACTTGGCAACCTGCAATAAAAATACCTCTTTCTCCCACTGCAACTCTCAGCTCCAGTGTCTGGCTTTACTGTGCCAGGTGAGTGGACCCTAGTTTGGTTTGATAACATAGGGTAAGGATAAGGGTCCATAGTTCCATAAAAGAACTTGTTTGTCTGTTCCAGCCTTATACCTCACTCCTGCTATCTCTAGAATCCTGAGGACAGATCAAAGCCTTCTTTCCTATGGTTCCTTCCATACTTACTCTAGGCTGTGGCTACCACAGTTCTATTACCTCAGTTAGTGTGCTTCCAGTTGCTCTCTGTCTTCCAGAAGTGTTCCCCCCACCCAAATCTGATTGGACAGTTGATTCCTCTCAATTTCTTTCTCATAAAAATTTGTATACCTTCCTATAAGTTTCTAACATTTTAATGGCATTTATGTCAGGGTACTAAAATAAAATCTTAAACCCCAAAGCCAACTGAATGGATGCCCTCTTGGCCAAGGGGACTTCTCTCCACTAAAAAAACCAAAAATATCCTTAAAGCTGACTTGCCAGCCACGAGAAGGGAGGTCAGCACCCCTAGTTATACTCCATCCCTTTTGGAATTATATTTTGTAACAATGAGATACAAAATCATTAACAAGCCTGAGGCCACGTAAGATAAAGGTTAAAGCACACCTTCAAGTCATTGATTTAGTTCACAGATCACTTCAGTCTGGGTATATGTCCGGCATATGTCCAGTGGCTTATCTCTGATCAACAGACTTCCTTATCTTAACTTAAAACATTCCAAGCCTTTAGACAAAGTTTCATTTCTTTAACCAATTACAAATCAAAGCACCTTTAAACCCACCTATAACCTGTAATCCCCTGCTTTTCTGGGCCAAACCAATGTATGCTTTCCAAGTATTGGTTGATTACTTTTCATGTGATTCCTTTCTCCCTGAAATGTATAAAACCACACTGTAACCCAACCATGGCAAAACCACTTGCTCAAGGCTTCTTGGGTGTGTCTCTCCAGGCCATAGTCATGCATATTCAGCTCAGAATAAACCTCTTTAAGTTATTTACAGAGTTTGGTTTTTTTTCCGTTACATATCTATCTGGGTCATGTGAGAAGCAGACATCAAGGATGGATTAAAAGTACAACAGATTTATTAACCTGTGAAAGGAGAGAAGTAAGAAAGGAGATTGGGAAGGAAGACCCTGATTGCAGCACATCTCTAGAAAGTCTCAGTCAGGCTGATGGGGAGTCCTAGAGCACAGATTACCCATTAAAAGTGGAAAGGCCCTGCCTCTAGTACCCCAATACATGCTTAGTTATTGGACTATAAAAGTGGCCTGGGAGAAAATGGTCTTAGCATCAACCCTATAGTAAATTCCAATAGTGTAGATGGCAGCTGGAAGCTGCAGCCAACCTATTCTCTTCACAGCTGCTGAAAGGAAGTCTACACAATATGCCTCCATGGCTCCCCAGAAAGAAGAGCACACCTTTACCTGGCTACTCTGTCATCTTGAACCAGATGATCACTTCAGTTACTTAATTATTTACTGATTTTTATGTTGCTCACGAAGTTGTCTTATACTGTTAGTTAGCTCTTTCATCGTGGCATTGTTAATTTGCATATGGCCTCTTATAGCTTATCAAGTTAACTATAATTTTTCTGATTTCTGGGACAGTGTTCTACATTGTCTTACACCTGCCTTGGCAGTAAGCAAAGTCCTGGTGTAGCCGACACTGTTGTGCTATCTTTCCAGTCTACGTCTTTCCTTCTGTGAGAACTGTCCTTATAATCCAAATTTAAATCTGAGTTCTGTTATTCTTATGCATTCAGTACAGTTATATTTTGACTTTTAAAGTATGCTCGTTCTTAAAATTTGGATGATTTATTCATTGATAAGAACTTGGGAACTTTGACTTCTTTTTTAAAATCAAAATAAGTGTTTCCTGATTGTCAAAAACAGATTTTTGATTGTTCCTTTTACTTAAATTATTTTTTTCTGTTATTCTTTGAGTTACTTATTATATAACATACATTTGTTGAACACTTACAAATATGAACCTGACATCATTGTTCTAGGAATTAGGAATGACTAGCCCTTGACTAGTACACCAGTGCAATGGAAAGACAGGCATGAAATTACAAAAAGACAAATTTCTCAAGAATTACAGGAAAATCTAACATAAAACATAAAATACACTTTTATAATTAGAATATATACATAATGCATACTCTTTAGAATCAAGTATAAAACACAGATATGTGTTTTTCATTTAGCATGAAAACAGATATAAGAGGGACACACCCACACAGCGTTCTTAAGATAATATTTATAGCCATACACATACACAATTAGAAAATACTTGAAATGTGAATCTTGAGTTAGTTTTCACCTTAGACATAACTAAATAGAATTACTAAAAAGCATGGTTAGACATAGGACTTATTAATTTGGCATTTGACTTCAGGTAGTATAGAGAGTGTTTATATATTTAAAGATATTGCAGTTATACATTGCTTAATTTTAAAAAGTTTTATTAGTTAAAATTTTTTATCCTATAAATGTGAGGAAATTTGGACTAAGAAGAAAATAATAACTTTGTAGCAACTATACAATTTCATCCCAAGTCTGAACCTTAAAGGCTAAGTATGACCAAGGACTAGTCCCTACAAATTAAATAAATTTGAGCTATTAAGAACAGCAATACTTAAGAAATATCCAGTGTAAACTTGTGGTTATTTCCTGATTTATTTTCATTTATTTTCACTGATGAATAATATCACTTATTTATTTTCACTGCTTTATAATATTTCAATGGTGAATGGAGGGAGGGGCCTTGTAGTTATAAAGATTTTTGGAAGTGATGAGAGGCCAAGTGGTTTCATGGATCATCCACTGTGGACACTGGGAGCAGTAGGCTTGGAGATAAAAAGAATAGAGCAAGTATAAAGCCATCAATCGTTGACAGTGAGATCTTGAAATCTGGCATATGAAAGTTACCATTATGATTAGCAAGCTGTATAATTTAATACTAGAAGCTTTTATGGTGCTAGTGTTTTGGAAGATAAAAGAGTATGAAAAATAGTTTTTAACCAGATATGAGCAAATGAGGCATGTATTAATAGCTTATTGCCAGCTCATGGATATACAGGTAAGAGAGAAAAAGCAACCTCCACTATAAGAGTACTGTAAGGTAGTCGGTCTCCTTGGAAGAGAGCCAAATTTAATTAGCACAAGAGGTAAAGGGATTATTCAGGGAAGTAAAGTAATTAAAGGTGTAGGTGAGCTCATTAATGGCAGATAAAGAGTTCAAAGACCTCCACAATGTATGAGATTGGAGCTGGTTAGAAGTTTAATAAATAAATAAATAAATAAGTATAAAAAAAAGTTTAGATGATAATGAACAAACTGAAAGGTTTGGTTTTCTGTTAGGGACTGGGATTTCTGTTGGAAACTAGAATTTATGTTGGTGTGATGAGTATAGCAATGATTAACCTAACAGAGAGAATGCTAATTTTGGTATACTATGAAATATTCTTTAAAAAGTCAATATGGTTTAGTAATTTTAACAGGAAACTTCAATTTGGACATGAAGGACTGAGAGGTCAGGAGCAGCATTTACTGAAATTTGGTAAATTTGTGTGTAAATCTAGCTTTCTATCTTATATCATTTTCCTTCTGTTTGAAAATTTTCTTTGATGTGCCTACCAGTGCCTATCTACTGGCGATAAATTCTATTAGCTATTGCATGTCTAAAAAACTCTTCATTTTATTTTCATTTTTGAAAGATGACATTTTTGCTTGTAAAAAATTTTAAGCTGGGCTGGGAAAATGGCGGATTAGGGGTGACCTCCTGGCTCTCTGCTCCCAGAGTGGGAGGTGAAGAACATGGACACCCACATCAGCTTCATGAATCTACAGAGAAGCAGCGAGGGACAGGCAGTGCTGCGGAACAAAAAAGGTGACCTGGAAAAGCCACCACAAATACCGGAGAGTGCGGGACAAACAGTGGGGAGTGCAGCTGGGGTTGGCCACGCCCGTCGGCGGGCTGGCCCGGGCAGTGAGATCTGACTCACAGGAAGGCGACTCTTCCTTTACCAAACCCCACTCCCACGCAGGCAGGGAAGTGCCAAAAGTCAGTGAGAAGTGGTAGCACTGACCGACAAGTGGCGGAGAGTGGAGACAGGAGTGGGGACCATTTTGAATTTGCTGGTGCGTGGCGCTGGGTCAGCATCAGAGGGGAGGGACTGACCCAAGTGGGCACTTCCCAGATCAGACGCTGCCCGAGCCCACAGGGGAGTTTGGAGACAGGCTTCTTGCCACAGGAGACTGCCAGGACCAGGTCGGGGGAGGGGAACTCCATAAAAGAGGCTCTGCCCAAGGAAATTACTGAAAGTTTGACTGGCCCTGGGAGAGACAAGAGCACAGAGTCCTCCTGCGGATCAGTCCAGAGTCGCGGGATCTCTCCAGAGTCGCTGTGTGTTGGGGGGCCAGCGGGTTCAGCGGGCGGCTCTGGGAGGCAGCTCCGGGGAGACGGCAACGGCGGACCCTGGCTCCTGATCCCCACCTGGTGCAGTTGGCTCCAGTGCTGACTAATAGTGGGTGGGCAGCCGCCATTTGGGGAACCCAAAGCCTGGAGCCGCCTGGGCTTGTTGCCCAGGCAATGGCCTGAGTCATCGCAGCTGCCTCTGCATCAGAGCTGGTCATGCCCTACAAGGAAGAGAGTAACGGGACAAGCCACTTTTTCTCCCAAATCTGTGGACTGTCTGTCCCAGCTGCCGACTAAGCCCCACCTCCAAAAGGGCGGAAAAGGGAGAAAAATTGATACTTCAGCCGAGTTCCCAGGCGGTCGCCGGCGCCGTGCGCCAAGGAGACAGTGAACTGAGGGAGACCGCTTGTAGAACTGTGATCCAGGACGACATAACCACCCCCTCTGCCAGGCGACTCGACTCCCCCCACACATCGCGCCAAAGGGCCTGCCTCCGCCTCTAGGTGGAGTAAAGGGGTCGCTTTTTTTTTTTTTTTTTAATTTTTTGTAGCGCTGTGATCCGGGACAACATAACCACCCCCTCTGCCAGGCAACTCAACCCCCCCATGCATCACGCCAAAGGGCCTGCCTCCGACTCTAGGTGGAGTAAAGTAGTGTTTTTTGGTTTTTTTTTTTTTTTTTGTATTTTTTTCTATGTACATATTTCTCTTAATTTTTTATTTTTATTTTTTGGTATATATATATACATACACACACACATTTTTTTCTTTCCTTCTCTTTCTTTTCTTCTTCCTTTTTACTCTCTTTTTGTGAGTGTATATGTGTGTGGGTGTATATCTGAAACCCACAACCGCAGCAGCCCAGGCTGTTGTCATCTTAGGGACTAGTGGTCTGAGAAAGAAAATCTCGACCAGAGTCCTTAGCAATTGCACCAATTGACAAACCCATTAGGAATTCCTCCCTAAGAGTGCCTAATGAGCCCTGAATAACATATTAGTAGCTCTCTCCTAGCTACAGATCAAGCAATTTCTGAAGTATACTGTCTCAGGCACGCCAATTCCTGCTGCTCTTCTCACCACATCTAAAGTGGTAACAAGGCTCAAGTAGCCCTTGGGAATGGCAAAACATTTCCCAAAGACTCAGGCTCTTGTATGTCCCATTTGGGGTTTTAGAGCTCAATTCAAAGGTTCTGGAATACCTTGACAACTGACTCCTCCACACAGAATTCAAGCAACGAAAGAGAGAGCAACCTCGTAGCTAAACCCAGCGCCTTCCACCTCAACCAAGTAGTCAATAGCGGAGTCACACACACAAAAGTGACCCAACTCCTGGAAAGCTAAGCAAGGAAAAGAAACTCACTAATCTCCATAAGCAGAAGGAGCAGACAACAGGCCAGAGATAACCCAACAGACCAAAACCCCACCAAGATAGCACAAGACCAAGGGCACATCTCTTCAGCTCTGCCAAGGAACATCCCTTTGGAGCCCCAAAATTAAGTTCATAAACCAGTCATAGCACCTCCAGTCCTTGACAAAGTAGCCTGATGAGAAAGAATCAGCAAAAGAACACAGGAAACATGAAAGATCAGAGAGAAAAGTCACCTCCAAAAGAAAATATTCGATCTCCATCAACTGATACCAACGTACATGATACGATTAAACTGACAGAGGAAGAATTCCGATTATGGATTGTAAGGAAACCAAACGGAATTGAAGAGAAAATAGAATCCCAACATAAAGAAACCACAAGAACAATCCAGGAAATGAATGAAAAATTTTCCAAAGAAATTGAAATATTAAGGAAAAACCAAACAGAAATCTTGTCAATGAAGGAAGAATTCAGGGAACTTCAAAACACAGTGGAAAGCCTCAAGAACAGAATGGATCATGCAGAGGAAAGAATCTCAGAGCTTGAAGATAATGTCTACATGCTGAACAAATCAGATGAAGAAAAAGAACTCAGAAGCAAGAGACAAGACCAAAACTTTCAAGAAATGTGGGATTATGTACAGAAACAGACCCTTAGGATCATCGGTCTTCCAGAGAGAGAAGAAGAAGACACTCAAGGGCCGGAAAACATATTTTATGGAATATGGAAGAAAATATGACAGGCCTGGCCAGAAATCTGGATATCCAGATACAAGAAGTACACAGAACTCCTGGGAGACTCAATGTGAAAGGGCAATCACCATGTCACATAGTTATTAGACTGACCAAAGTAAACATGAAAGAAGCAATTCTTCGACCAGTGAGACGAAAGCAACAAATAAGCTATAAAGGAAAGCCAATCAGACTAACTGCTGTTTTCTTATCTGAAACCCTACAAGCCAGAAGGGACTGGGTCTGTATCCTTAATCTACTAAAACAGAATAATGCCCAACCCAGAATTCTTTATCCGGCAAAATTAAGCTTCATCTATGAGGGAGTAATAAAATCCTTCCAAGACAAGCAATCACTGATGGATTTTGCAAAGACCAGACCAGGCCTACAGGAAGTACTCAGTCCTGCATTACACACTGAACAGCATAATAGACACTCTTCAAAGTAAAATCATTCAACAGTTAAAGTCTAGAACATGGATTTCATGATGGCTCAAGGAGCAAAACAAAACAACAGGATTTCACCCAACAATATGAATGGAAATCTACCACAAATCTCAATCCCCTCAGTAAATGCGAATGGCCTGAACTGTCCTCTGAAGAGATACAGGCTGGCACAGTGGATAAAAATCCACAAGCCTAGTATCTGCTGTCTACAGGAAACGCATCTAATCCACAAAGATGCCTTCAGACTAAAGGTCAAGGGATGGAAAACGATCATCCAGGTGAATGGAAGTCAAAAGAAAGCAAGGGTAGCTTTACTAGTTTCAGATAAAATAAGCTTTAAAATAGCAAAAGTAAAAAACGGACAAAGATGACCACTATATATTGGTGAAAGGGAAGATCCAATAAGAAGAGTTTACAATCCTTAATATCTATGCACCCAGTACACGAGCAACCAGTTACATAAGCAAACCCTGTCTGATCTAAACAACATGATAAACAATAACACCACAGTGAAAGGGGATTTCAACACTCCACTGAATGAACTGGACAGATCTTCCAAACAGAAAATAAGCAAAGAAATAATGGACTTAAACAGAGCTCTTGAACAAAAGGGTCCAAAAGATCTCTACAGAACATTCCACCCAAATAAAGCTGAATTTACATTCTTCTCATCAGCCCACAGAACTTTCTCCAAAATTGATCACATACTAAGCCACAAATCAGACCTCAATAAATTCAGAAAAATAGAAATTATACGGTGTACTTTCTTGGACCATAGTGGTTTAAAATTAGAGTTCAATTCCAACAGAAATACTCGCCACCTCATAAAGTCATGGAAATTAAACAATCTATTGTTGACTAACTCCTGGGTCAAGGAGGAAATACAGAGGGAAATCAAGAACTTCTTCAAACTAAATGATAACGGAGAAACAAGCTATCAAAACCTGTGGGATACAGCAAAAGCATTCCTGAGAGGAAAACTAATAGCAATAAATGCTCATATCCGAAAAACAGAAAGTTTAGAAATCCACAACCTAATAAATAGAATCAAGGACTTGGAAAAGGAAGAGCAAACCAATCCCAATCCAAATAGAAGAAAAGAAAGAACTAAGATCAAAGCAGAACTAAATGAAATTGAGAACAAGAGAACTATATGGAAGATCAACAAAACCAAAAGCTGGTTTTTTGAAAAGATAAACAAAATTGACACCCCTCTTGCTAGATTGACTAGAATCCAAAGGGAAAGGTCTCTGACAAACTCAATCAAAAATGAAAAAGGAGAGATTACAACAGATGCCACGGAAATACAAAACATTATTTTTGATTACTACAAAAACCTATATGCACAAAAACTACATAATAAAGAGTAAATGGAAAAATTCCTGGAAACATACGACCTCCCTAAGTTCACCCAAGAGGTAACAGAATATCTGAATAGACCAATCTCAAGCTCAGAAATTGGAGCAGCAATCAAAAACCTCCCAAAACGTAAAAGTCCCGGACCAGATGGCTACACTTCAGAGTTTTACCAAACATTCAAAGAACTCACACCTATACTACAGAAATTATTCCACAATATTGAGAAAGAGGGCATCCTTCCTAACTCATTCTACTAAGCCAATATCACCTTGATACCAAAGCCAGGAAAGGACACAACAAAAAAAGAAAACTACAGACCAATATCCCTCAGGAATATAGATGCAAAAATCCTCAACAAAATTTTAGCAAATAGAATTCAGCAGCACATCAAACAAATAATTCACCATGACCAGGTGGGCTTTATTCCAGGGATGCAAGGCTGGTTTAACATATAAATGCAATTTGCCACATAAATAAAAGCAAGAACAAAGACCATATGATTCTTTCAATACATGCAGAAAAAGCATTTGACAAAGTCCAACACAGCTTTATGATAAAAACTCTCATTAAAATAGGCATAGATGGCTCATTCCTTAAAATTATCAAGTCCGTTTATGACAAACCCACTGCCAATATCATATTGAATGGGGAAAAATTGAAACCATTCCCACTTAGAACCAGAACTAGACAAAGGCTGCCCTCTATCTCTACTTCTATTTAACATAGTGCTCGAAATCTTTGCCACAGCAATTAGGCAAGAGAGGGGTATTAAGGGTGTCCAAATGGGGACAGATGAGATCAAACTCTTGCTCTTTGCTGATGATATGATATTATATCTAGAAAACCCCAAGGACTCACCTAAGAGACTCCTAGAACTGATAAATGAATTCAGCAAAGTCTCAGGATACAAAATCAATACACACAAATCTGTGGCATTCATATATGCCAACAACGGTCAAGCTGAAGATTAAATCAAAAACGCAATTCCTTTTACAATAGCCTCAAAGAAAATTAAATATCCAGGAATATATTTAACGAAAGATGTAAGAGACTTATACAGGGAGAACTATGAAACACTAAAAAAAGAAATTGTAGAAGATGTAAACAGATGAAAAAACCTACCTTGCTCATGGATTGGTAAAATCAATATCATTAAAATGTCCATACTACCTAAAGTGATCTACAGAATTAATGCAATCCCAATCAAAATCCCATTATCGGCTGGGCACAGTTCACACCTGTAATCCTAGCGCTCTGGGAGGCCGAGGCAGGTGGATTGTTTGAGCTCAGGAGTTTGAAACCAGCCTGAGCAAGAGCAAGACCCTGTCTCTACTAAAAATAGAAAGAAATTAATCGGACAACTAAAAATATATAGAAAAAATTAATGGGCATGGTGGTGCATGCCTGTAGTCCCAGCTACTCAGGAGGCTGAGGCAGGAGGATTGCTTGAGCCCAGGAGTTTGAGGTTGCTGTGAGCTGGGCTGACACCACGGCACTCTAGCCTGGGCAAAAGAGTGAGACTCTGTCTCAAAAAAAAAAAAAAAAACCCCCATTACCATTCTTTACAGATCTGGAAAAAATAATTCTATGCTTTGTATGGAACCAGAAAAGACCTTGTATAGCCAAAGTAATCTTGAGTAAGAATAACAAACTGGGAGGTATCAGCCTACCAGACTTTAAGCTGTACTACCAGGCTATAGTAACTAAAACATCTTGGTACTGGCACAAGAACAGAGACATTGACCTCTGGAACAGGACTGAGAATCCAGAGATGAAACCATCTGCATATGGTAATCTAATCTTTGATAAAGCTGACAAAAACATACTCCGGGGAAAAGAATCTCTTTTCAATAAATGGTGCTGGGAAAACTGGATAGCTACATGCAGAAGATTGGAACTGGACCCCCACCTCTCACCTCTCACAAAAATCAATTCAAGATGGATAACAGACTTAAACCTAAGGCATGAAACCTTAAGAATTCTAAATGAAGATATTGGGAAGACACTTTCAGACATCGGCTTAGGCAAGGAATTCTTGAAGAAGAACCCCAAAGCAATGGCTGCAGCAACAAAAATAAATAAGTGGGATCTAATCAAATTAAAAAGCTTCTGCACTGCCAAGGAAACTATCATTAGAGTGAATAGACAGTCCACAGAATGGGAAAAAATATTTGCTTTCTACACATCTGATAAAGGGCTGATAACCAGAATCTATCTAGAACTCAGAAAAATCAACAAGAAAAAAAATCAAACAATCCCATCAACAAATGGGCAAAGGAAATGAACAGAAACTTTTCAAAAGAAGACAGAATAATGGCCAGCAAACATATAAAAAAATGCTCAACATCTCTAACCATTAGAGAAATGCAAATCAAAACCACAATGAGATACCACCTAACCCCGGTGAGATTGGCCTCTATCAAAAAATCCCAAAACAACAAATGCTGGCGAGGATGTGGACAGACAGGAACACTCTTACACTGCTGGTGGGACTGCAAATTAGTGCAACCTCTGTGGAAAAGAATTTGGAGATACCTCAGAGAGCTAAAAATAGAAATACCATTTGATCCAGCAATAGCACTCTTAGGCATCTACCCAAAAGAGCACAAAACATTCTATGATAAAGACATCTGCACCCGAATGTTTTTGGCGGCACAATTCACTGTTGCAAGGATGTGGAAACAACCCAAGTGCCCGTCAATCCATGAGTGGATTATTAAAATCTGGTATATGTTTACAATGGAATATTACTCAATCATAAGAAATGACAGTGATCTAGCACCTCTTATACTTTCCTGGATTAAACTTAAGCCCTTTATCCATAGTGAGGCACCACAAGAGCAGAAGAAGGGCTCCACTTGTACTCACCATCAAATTGGTACTAACTGATCAACACTAGGGTGATCACATGGCAGAAATACTCTCTAGGGGTTAGGGGGATGGGGGGATAAATCCACAACTAAAGGACATGGGGAGCACTGTAGAGGGGGGAAGGGTATGCCTTTAACCCGCACTTGGGTGAGGCAAAGACATAAAGTGTAACCATAATGTTTTACCCTCACAATACCCTGGAATAAAATAAATAAATAAATAAATAAATAAAGTCAATTTATCCTTATTTCAAAAAAAAAAATTAAGCTGACAGTTTTTGCTTTTTTAAAATTAAATACTTTGAAGATGTTGCTCCATTATCTTCTAGTTTGCATTGTTTCTGATGAGAAATCTGCTGTCCTCTTTATCTTTGTTTCTCTGTAAATAATGTCGTTTTCTCCATTTGCTCATATGCTTTTTGTTCTCTTTTGTTTTTTGAGACAGGGTCTCACTTTGATGCCTAAGCATGAGGGCAGGGGCATAGCTCCCTGCAACCTCAAACTCCCAGGCACAAGTGATCCTCTACCTCAGTCACCCAAGTAGTTGCAACTATAGGTATGCACCACCAATGTCTGGCTAATTTTTTAATATTTTTTGTAGCAATGGGGTCTCCCTATGTTTCTCGGGCTGGTCTCAAACTCCTGACCTCAAATGATCCTTCCCCCTTGGCCTACCAAAATGCTAGGATTACAGGCATGAGCCACCGAACCCAGACTCTATCTGCTTTTAAGATTTAAGATTTCTTTTTATCAGAAATCTTAGGCAATTTGTTTATGATATGTCTTGATGTAGCTTTCTCCCCACATTTTTGTGATAGGGCTTTACTGAGATGAGCTAGCTTTGTTCTGAGATGTAGTTAAGCACTAGGAATCAGTGTGATCCTTTCAGGTCTTATTTTGAAGCTTTGGTAGGTGGGACCAGAGCTGTGTTTGATCTACGGTTAATATCCAGCTTCCATACTAAGAAGGTAAGTTCTTAGTATTCTTACCAACACCTCTTGAATTATAAGGTATTCCATACTGATTTTTGGGAACAGACATTATTCCTGGCCTTCTGTGAACTCTAGGCACTGTTCTCTTCTTTCTTTGGAGTGGTTCATTCCCCATGTTATGGTGGTTTCCTCATACAATTGTGATGATGAGTTCTCAAGTGAATTCTCCAGAAGTATCCTCTGCAAATTTGCAAAGTTGTTTCTTTGTGCAGCTCTCTTATTTCTGATACTCTGGTCTGTGACCTCACTGCTTTGTCTTCCCTGGACTCCTAGCTAGCTGTCTCCTCAACTCAGGAAGACCACAGGGCTTCCACCTTCTTGTACCACAGCCTGAAAACTTTCTCCTGGTAGCAAGGTGGGGCAATCATAGGACTCATCTTGTGTGTTTCTTATTTCTCAGGAATCATTGTTCATTACCTGAAGCCAATGACTTAAGTTCTATTGTTTCATACATTTTTTTTTGGGGGGGGGGGGTTAGTTGTTTCAAGCAAGAGGGTAAATTTCATACCTGTTACTTCTGATCATTATTTGAGCTAGTACTTGTTGAGCACTAGATATTTATAATATTAGAAATGAAATGTGATAGTAAATTAACAAATTAACAAAGAGAGAACAAAAACCCCTTAGCATTTGAAAGTTATAAATGCCCAGAGACATAAACATGTTTCAAGGCACAATTATGTAAATAGATGGCAAAGTTTAAGGTAAAAGTGTCAGCTCTTCAACCTCATTTAGTATGAAGGAGCATAGTTTGAACAGAAAAAATCTTAATTCATAAGAACATCCTAGAAATCTTTACCAAAAGGACAGTGTAAACTTTAGTAGTTTGGCACATTAAATTGAAAATGGGCTTAGGAAAGGTCATGGGGGGTTAGAGGTCAGATAAGTCATAATCAAAGCAATTAGCAACAGATTATGTCTCATGAGCTTCCTAGAAAAAGAAATAACAGTTGAAATTGTTGAACCCAAGATTGTCTTTGTTTGCCTAGCTGAAACATAATTCAATAACCAACAACCTTCTTCATTACACAAATGCAAATAGTACTCTCCTTTATCTAAAGTTAAAGGTTGCAAAGGATATGAAGTGATTTTCAAGTATATGCATGTTATATAAATCACATCTTTGGGAAAGGATTTTCGTTTTTTAGAGAGGCTAACTAGAAAGAGCATTCTATATGCAGCTCATGGGTTGGCTTTAATAGAACTTAGATATTTAATATTACTAGACTCAAGAAAGTATTCTGGACTTTTTAGCACAACTCAATGAAAATATATCTGAATCTTAGCTGCCAATTTCTCTTCTTCTTTGAATTGTATTTTAATGTTTCCTATCACTGTTACCATTTTCAGTTCAATTTGTTTTTTAAGAATATGCTTTAAAACACTACACTCAGTCTCAGAACTCTTGGATTCTGTCACCAAGGAAATAAGTCAGTCTCTCTGGCACTATGAGCCTCAGTTTCTGTAGCTGTGAAATGTGGCTTAAAACTTGTCTTTTTAACTTTCCTAACAACAGATCATGTATTAAAAGTGCTATGCAGGTGTGGGGTTTTCCTCTTTTTCATTGTTGGTCTTTCAGAATATGGTGCTATTTCTGAAGGTATAAATTTGGACATAAACCAAAATTTGGAGGAAATGAATTTTTTAAATGCCAGTCTCTTACTTTGCACAAGTATACCAGACACTTAACTATTTTATTAACTATATAGAGATAAGGAGGCCTGGCAGTGATTTAAATCTGAAAGAAAAATGAAATGCTGGAGTGACATGCTTTAAGATCAATAACTAAGGAGAAGCATGAAACCTCAAAAGGCAGGCAACAAAGAGACCTGAAAGAGACCACTTGGAAAGGGAAATAATTAAATGCAACTATCTAAAGCTAACTAGGGAAAAAATAATTGTCGATGAAGCCACATAGAAAATCAAGGATCAGAGCAGAATTGGATTTAAATTCATCATTATACAAGAGCTTATCAATAAAATGAAACAGTTAACCTTGTTTTGGTGTAAAGCAGTCTTTGCCATATTTTGTTCTAAAACCAAGCATCCATTTTTCTTTCTAGCTCTAGGTGACTATAAGGTATTACATCTGTACTTCCATCAGAGAAAATCTATTGGTTAAAACATCATTCTGGAGTCATATGGCCTGGATTAAAACTTCTGTTAAGGATATTAGTTAATATTAAGGAATTATTGTTTATTTTTATAGGTCTGGTCGAGGTTTTGGGGTTGTTTTTAGAAAGGGTCCTTATCTCATAGAGCTATATTCCAAGATACTTGCAGCAAAATATATATGATACAGGGTTTGCTTCAAAATAAACCATAAGATGAGGACAGTATATGGATTTGGATAAAACAAGAGTGGTCATGAATTGATAATTATTAAAACCAGATGATGAGCTCATTCTAGTTTTCCTCTACTTTTTCATCTTTGAAATTAAACAAAACAAAACTTGTTCCATCACATAATGCTCTGTGACTTAAGGCAGGTTACTTAATACTCAGTTCGGCATTTATACAAGACAGAATATAAAATACCTGCCTCATAGAATTGTTTTGAGAACTAAATGAGCTAACTGATGTAATACACCTAGAATATTGCCTATCTCATGGAAGGTGATGTATGAATATTACCTTTAAAAAGATAGTCTCAGGTGGTGCAAAGGCAATATAGGTAACCAAAGCGTTTGTATGCCCATAATATTTTGAAATAAAAAAACATTCTCCATTTCATGTCCATTTTTTAAATTAAACTTTTCATTTTGAGATCATTTCAGATTCACAATCAACTGTAAAAAATAATACAGACAAATCACCTGCTCCATTTACCCAGTTTCTGCTGGTGGTAATATCTTGTACACCTGTAGTACAACATAATAACCAGGATATTAATATTGATACAATCATGATACAGAATATTTTCAACATCACATGAATGTCTCATGTTGTGCTTTTATAGCTGCACCTACTTCCATCCCCTCTTTAACTTTTGGCTACCACTAATCTGTTCTCCATCACCACAATTTAGTCATTTCAAGAATGCTGTATAAAGGGAATCTTTTGGAATTGCCTTTTTTTTCACTTAACATAATTCTCTGTAGATTTATTCCAATTGTATCAATAATTCATTCATCCTTATTGCTAAGTAGTATTCCATGATATGGATATTCCACAGTTTGTTTAACCATTCACCATTTGCTGAAGAATATCTGGGTTATTACCAGTATTTGACTATTATGAATTCAGCTTCTAAAAATATTTGTGTATAGAAATTGTATGAACATAAGTTTTTATTTCTTTGGGGTAAATGCCCAGTTGTACAATTGTTGAGTCATTGTAGTTTCATATTTAGTGTTTTAGATGCTGCCAAGATGTTTTCCAGAGTGACATTAACATTTCAAATTCCCATCAACAATGGATGAATGATCCAGTTTCTCCATATTCTTTCTGGCAATAATTGAATAGTGTGATCACTGTGCTTTAATTTTAGCCATTGTGGTAGGTGTGTAGTCCTCATGGGGGATTTAATTTTGTTGACTATGTTTTCGTATGTTTATTTGCATCTGTATATCCTCTGCAGAGAAATATCTGTTCATATCTTTTGCCCATTTTCTACTTGAATTGCTTGTTTTTTAGTGTGAAATTTTTTAAAAAGTCTTTTATCATTTACTGTTCATTTAATATTCAACAAATACTTACTGTACAATACTAAATACTGGGCACTGTTTAGGTACTTGGTTTACATCAGTGAATGAAATATTAATCTCAGCCATTATGAGGCTTACATTCTAGCAAGACAATGACAATGACAAAGACAATGACACAGTAAAAGTATAGAGCATGTTGGAAAGTTACAAGTACTCCAGGAAAAAAATTAGAGCAGGGCAAGGCGGATCGGGGATGAAGGGTGCAGGTTGCAATTTCAGACTGTTTATTTACATATACCTAAATATGTATGCATATGCAGGCACATTTGTCTTTTGGACCACAGTAAGGAAATGTAAAAATAAAGAACAGTTACTAACATACTATAATACAATACTATCCCAACTTGAAAAAGTGGTTTATGAGATTTTTATCATGAAGAAGAATTTGGGGGGTTATAATAGGTAAGATTTATTGAATGCTAAATGCCAATCAATGCGTTTACATACACCAGCTCATTAAATCCTCACATGAAGGTGCATTTTATATCTTTAAATGTGTTTTTAAGTTAATTTACTTATCCAAGGCCCCACAGCGTTCCCCCTTCTATTTGATAATATCAAGATACTCGAATTATTTGTCTAATCCATAGTGGATTAGATAAATATCTATCTCTGCATACACCTGCCACATAAGTCTTTTTCCATAGCTCGATTTTCACAAGCCTCAAAGCCTTTGCATTAACTGCTACCCCTTTGCCTGGAACTCTTACCCCTTTGTATGAAGCCTTCCTCATATTCATGCCTTGGCTTAATGAGACCTCCTCAGGCTTCCAGTGAATAATTCATGCAGGCTGTATCTGTTATCCTTTCCAATTTCCTGAAAAATATTTGCTGAGGTTTCCTTGTTTGGTTATTATCCTAGAATTATACTTAATCATGTAAGTTTAGTTTACAGAAGTATCCCCAGAACCTGTTTCTTGAAAGAAAAATATACAGATACCCAAAATATGAATAGTGGTTTCACTCAGTGTGGTAGCATTAAGGCTACTTAGTATTTTAATATTTAAAACTTCTACAACATTACCAGTCAATTAAGTTTGATGATACTCATCAAGTTGAATGTTTTTTTTGAAATATTGCAATATACCTAACTTCTCTTTCCATTCCATTTGTGCCCTCTTCCTCAGCCCATCCTCTGAAAAAAATTCACATTTGGCATTCGTTTCTCAGCCTTCTCTCTTCATCAGATGATCCATGGCTTCCTTTACCATCAGCCAAAAACTGCCCACAAAAAGGAACATTTCCAGAGACCCAGCATTTGTACATTGTCTCATACCTTGGCCAATTCACTATTTGCCTGGCCACTGAACTATATGCCTGTGGGTCCCTGGAGCCTCTCCTGAGCTCCCGGCCTGTATTCAACTGCATTGTATGTTCCTGGGGTCCAAATTGAATTCTTTTCACTAAGGTAGAAGAACTAAAACATTTGGGGATTTGTGGAAAAAATAACAGGATTCATTTTTACCAAATGGATGATAATATTGTTATCTTGACCATGACTCATTTAAATGTGAGCTTGGGAACTACTTGTGCATCATTTAGGGAAAACATTAGATTAGCATTAGATTAAATGGTGTTGCTGTTTGCACTAAATCTACTTTGCCTAATATTTGACCAGTTTTAATTCAGGTTATTCCTCAAAACTCCTTGTGCTTATTTTATTACACTATTCTCTTTTCCTTTCTCCATTGTTTACTATACTGTTCTCCATTTCTCAACTTCAGAAACTGAAACTTCAAAATTACATTTACACCAAGACTAAATATTCCTTGATTTGGTTTATAATCAGACTATTATTTTAATGTTTGTTTTTTTTTTCAGTAACTCCTGTTTCTCCACCTTGCTCTTACCGCCATTACTCCAGAGATACTTTATTTCCTGGACAAAGCCAAGGTGTTCCATACCCTTTCTTATTCTTTATCATTAATTGCCAAATTGAGTCATTTCTCCATTAAAAACTTATTAAGGATTTCTTCACAAGCATCGATATAAGGCTACATATGTTTAGAAAATTTCTAAGATCAATCTTCTGTTACGTGGCAGAACTTGCTTTCCAATCAAAGTATCTGATTCTAAAGCACATAATCTTTCCTCTTTATTATGTTGCCATAGGTTAATTAAGACACAAAAGATTTGGCCAGTGGCTTCTATGGACCAATTTCCAAGAGGTTTAAAGTATTCATTTGATGCTAAGATAACATTGGGAACATACTGAGGTGGAAAACATTCTATTTCACAGAGATCTTGTCAAGGATTGCACTGCATATTGTTGGAAGAAATACTTAATAAGCTACTTGCAGTGCTTTCAAGAATAAGATGTGCAGATATAGGACCATGGTTAAATTGTGTGGGACAAGGGGGCAGATTCCACTATCAGTCCTTCTTTGCCACTTATCCCCCACACAGAATTCAGCCACTGTTGTAAATTAGTGGTGAGTAAATATTTAAGAAATATCCATTTGAAAGGGTAGAAAGTGATTAATTATTGGCATCACCATCTGTCATAAGCTGCCCTATACTCAGCTCTGTACTTTGCAGGTTATAAGAAATTCTTGTACAAAAAAATGCATTCATGTCTATACTCCTGCTAAGGCATTTTTCCTGCAAGGTATAAATCTATAAATCTATCTGCAATATGTTTAAAGTTCCAGTGGGATAGAAATCATGATATAAGCATATATTTGTTAGCAACTACAGAGAAAAGTCAAAGACCATTTCTCAATCAGAGGGAAATGTAAGCACACCAGACATTGAAACTTTTGGGCCAAATTGAAAGGTTAAAATAAAACTGGAAACAAATAAATCACTGGTCATGTGGTATATGATATATGTTTAATGTTCTCCAGAAGATGAGTTCTTGTGAATTTTACTAAGAGCGATGGACAGCTGCAAAAGTCATATTTCCAGGACTGGAAGATGACACTGAGAATGCTTCACCTTCTTCCAGGATGCTAAAACATTAATATCGGAGTACAACCCACTTCCAAAGATTCATAAATACAGTGAGAGCATGATCAGACATTGGGAAAAATCTGCACACCAGACATTTTTCTTCAACACAAATTTTCCACAGCAAATCAGGGTAGAAAATGCAGCAGCCTTCCTACTTTGGAAGAAGCCTTCCCCAAAGAGTAACAAAGACAAAAATACCACCATGTTCATTATGGACAAAGCCAAGATTTATTTTTGGTATTACAGTAGAAACAAGTCACTCTAAACATATACACACATATTTAAATTCATTAACAGATATTCAAATGCAGAAATAGTAAAGAAATCTCATTATCACATTTGTAAAACTAGGATGAAATTCTGAGCATATGCATATATATATATATAAAATGGCTCTGGAGGAGGCTTGGATATATAGTTAAAAACTAAAAGACTATTTTTGAAATTTTAGCCTCAAGTCTTTTTTAAGTAAAATATTGAATTTAGGTTTTCACTCCTAGAAACCTGCAATAAAGGTCACCACAGCAATCTTAACACTACCCTATGCTCCCATTTTTTAACAATAACATTTTCAGTCAGAAGTCAGGTTCTCAAGTGAAATCAAGAATTGATATAATTGCATAGATAATTTAGAGTAAAAGTATCTTCCTTTACCTGGAACTTCCATGTCATTGAGACATTTTGATTGGAATTATGTGAATGATATCCACCTTCTCAAAACATCAACAGTATTTGAATATTCAGTGACTACCAACAGCATCTTGAAAAATCTCTTCTGTGGATTCATTTCTCTACCTCCCTATTTTAAAAGGCATTTGAGAAAGAAAGAATTCTGGATTTCATGCTACATTTCTAAAGACATATTATGATGTAAAATTAAAAGCTAACAGTTTTGCTACATACCTTTGTCTAGTGGCATTTAACCTGATATAAATGAAAACATATTTATGGTGAAATCATCATAATAAATGATGAAAGAAGTTCTGGTAAATATGGTAGTTCTATTTCCTAAGGTGTGGTTTCAGGATTTAACACAGGAGAATAAGCATAAGCACAATAATTTGATTTACTCATTTTATTAGTTGGAATTTTGCTTAGATCAATTTCTAACAGGGGATTTGGGTTACTTCAACTCCATTGCTGTAAAACCCTTCCCTTTCAGTAACTTTTCCAATTTTGGTAATGAAAGTATTTGGGTACTCACACTTGCACCATTCCTTGAAATCTTGCCCATTAGTTTACTAGAATCCCATAAAATATTAACTTGTGTTGTGTGCTGTAAGGAGACCAATAAAACACCACATGTTTGGTGACCAAATCATTAAAAAATGTCCTAGCACCCCTTCCATAATATTCTGTGACATACAGGAATTTCAGATTTGACTTGGTTTAATAAGTATGAAACATTCTTTGTTCTCATTATACCTTCTTCATACTCTTCAAGGGAAAAATTTTTGACACACGCAAGAAAAAGAAATACTGGTTCTGAGTTACCAATTTATTTTAAGAAATAAATTTGGAGACTGTTTCACTTATTTCATTTCCTTGCCTTACCTATCTTTCTAGCATTCAAAAGGTGATTATTATTAGCAACCTGAGAACAAAAACAATATTCCATTTATCTTTTGTGCCTAGAAAATAAACAACTCTCCATACAAGTGCACAAACAAGGAATCGATTCATGCTAAACCAACTTTCTAAGGTACGATTTCTCTAAGAAACCAAATTTGGAAAGAAGAAAACAAAAGAATTACCCTTGGGGAAGATAAAAAATTACAAAATAGGAGAATTGAAGGATTTCAAATTAAAAGTCAAATTAGTCTGCTAATCATGGCAACATTATCAAACCAAGCTAGAACCAATGAAGTAAAGAGAGGCATCTATGTATAACCAAACAAACCAACAAATAATAACAAAACTAGAATGGGCAGGCAAAACTACAGTGTTTTTTTTACTTCTACTCAACATCTTTTGCTTGAGAGATTGAGAGAACCCCTTTTCTGAGTAAGTCAAAGTGAAAAAGGAAAAGAAACAAATAAAAATGTGCCGAACTATGTGAATTTGAATTTAGGTGGTTAAGTTTCTAGAAAACCTAGTTAATATCTCATGGCCATTTCATACTTTATCTCTGTGAAAGTTCTCAGCTATGGTTTCTTTTGATGACTACAATTCAGTAGTAGTTCAAAACCAAAAATATACCTGATTGAGCACGTTTTTGTGATTGAGTGAACCTAAACTGTCGATCTCTCTGTAGGAAGAAAGTTAAACACAGAGAACATAACCATGGCCACTGGACATACATGCTGTGACTGGGTTATCTTGTAATCATGTTTTGGACCTTGGGGCATAGAAGATGTGAAGAATGCTGGAGAGGGTGGAAGAAAAGCAATAGTTTTATTTAGAAAAAAGCAAAATGGGCTCTGTCAAATTGCTTAGCACTCTGTCCAACCCCTGTCCCCATCCCCCTATCACCCTTGTTAGAATGTTAGCTATCCTCCTCTTGCCCAGCGGACTTGGGCGGGTAAATGCTGCTCTAGCGCCCACTCAATTTTTCTACTATGCAGAGAGATAAAAGAGAAAAACCAATTTAAAAATAAGCAACCACACCTTCAAAATTCATTTCTCTTTGATAAAGTATCTCTATAACTTAATAATGAATGTATGGATCACTTTAGATATAAGTATTGAGTCATTCCATATACAGGCCAGTCCACCAGCTTACTATGCAATTTTTTTTAAGAGAAAGAGTCTTACTCTGCCACCCAGGCTGGAGTGCAGTGGTGTGACCATAACTCACTATAACCTCTAACTCCTGGGCTCAAGCAATCCTCACACCTTAGCTTCCCGAGTAGCTAGGACTACAGGCGCACACTATCAGATAATTTTTTTAGTTTCGTAGAGACAGAGTCTCACTCCGTTGTCCAGGCTGGTCTTGAACTCCTGAACTCAAGCAATCCTCTTGCCTTGGCCTCCCGAAGTGCTGGGATTACAGGCATGAGTCACTGTGTCCGGCCTACAATCTTAATATTAAAAATAATGCCTCAATTTTGCCAGTTTTTTACAGACGTTAAAGTCACTGGACAGGAAGTGAAATATGGGAATAAATATTTATAAAAAGATTTTATACCTCTTGGTGAAAAATGACCTGGGTATATGAGAAGCATTATTGGAAGTACTGGAAAAAAGCAGTGCAAACTGTCCCATTTCTATAATAATTGGCAGGTTGATAGGCTAAATCATAACTTTTTAGCTGCATTTAAATTTGCAGTAGAAATGAAGTCCAATCTAAATACTCCTAAATAGAATATATGCAGCTGTGGTGGTAATGACACTCTGAGATTTCCCCTTTTTATATGGTATTTGAGAGATCACATAGCATACTCAATGGCATTGATTTTGGGATGAACTCAATTTCCACACATCATTCAACTGTTCATAAAGGTCACAATAAAGGTGAAAAAATAGATCAAAAGAGACTGAAAGAAGCCAACAGCTTGGCATAAAGTGCCACATAGCTATCCACTTAGGGCATGAGTTAATACAGTTGTGTTCATTCCTCTTGTTAAACAAGAAAAGAGAAAAAAACCTGAAGTTAAGAAATTTAAGAACATTCACATCTTTTATATTAATAACTTCTCATTGTACATCTTCATGGAAAGAAATACAAATTCTCGTTAAAATATGAACGTTTAAATTTCAAATGCACAAATTAGCCCTTTAAACAAAATGACCCACAGACTCAAACATTTGGAAATGTCACCTCTTAAAGGTTAAGAATGTTGCTCGGACCCTGCTCACCTGTAGAACACACTCTGAATCAGGAGTTCAGAGCAGCACATGTGCACCTATCTCAACTTTAGCTTCTAGAGAGAATAAAGACAAGGGCATGCCATGGTCTCCACTGCAAGCCAAGGATTGCTTCAGGAAGCTTTCACTGATTTTGGTCCTAGTGTATCAGAACTTTCCATAAAGCCCAGAATAGAGTAGAAATGTGAAAACTCGTATTCCTTCATGTCATCTAAGCCTTCTTGATTATATTATTAGTTCTATCCTGACTTTAAACTGTATGAATTTTTAAAAAAATTTTTGTGTTGGTCCCACATAAACTAACAAATTTGTAAATAACACCTGTACCAGTAGTAACTATACTTTTTTCTTTCTTTGTTTTCTGAAATTAGGTTTCAAATGAAATGTTTCTAATTTGATACATAGAATTAAAGCCAGAATAAATGTAATGAATCGGTGTGCCTGACATGTTGATAAAATGGGAATTTGTGGAATGTATTAGTTTTCTATTGCTGTTGTAGGAAATCATCATAAACATATCGCTTAAAACAGCACAACTTTATTATCTTACAGTTGTGTAGTTCAGACATTCAACACAAGTCTTAATGAACTAAGATACCGGTAACACTCGAGTTGCATTCCTTTCTGGATGCTCTAGGGGAGAATCTCTTTCCTGGCCATTGCCAGTTTCTAGAGGGCACCTGCATTCCGTGGTTTATGGCCCCCTTCTCCATCTTCAAAACCATCAACATGACATCAAGTTTTTCTTACGCCACCATATCTCTAGTTTTCTGCAGATAGGAAAGGTTCTCACATTTAAGGATTCATGTGATTAGATTGAGCCCACCTGGATAATACAAAATAATCCCCCTATCTCAAACTTCTTAATGTTAATCACACCTGCAAAGTCCCTTTTGTTATGTAAGGTAACATATTCATAGGGCCTGGGGATTTATGTGTGAATATCATTGGGAAGTCATTATGCTGCTTACCACATAGTAATAGTCAAAGTTGTCTAAACAGCATTTTAATCTTTTAAATCATCTATGGTGTCATGCAATCTAATAATCATGCAACCTACTTTTATTTCTAACTATCTGAAAACTTTTTTGACCACAATTTTATAAAGAGCTTTCCAACATTTCCAAGATAATTCAAGGCCTCTTAAAAGACAGAAAACCACTATTATCTGAATAGCTCAGCTTTGAGCTTTTTCAATTCCAATAATAATAAAAAAGTGAATAAATATTACTTTGGAAAACAAGTGTATTTCAGAGAGAAGAACTGAGTTTTTGCCTATAAATGCAAAACTTGTATAATCTTGGGCATGTCTCTTTAGCTCTCCAGGTAGCAGTACCTCACACAACAAATGAGTAAGTTGGATTATGTGATCTCTAAAAACTCTTGAATTACAAAAATTCTACAATTTTGTCACTTCATGGATATGATTAGTTCTTAAAAGCTACGGAAATTAAAAGCTACTGCCAGATGTTTTGAAGATCATTAATGATGAATTCTGATACAAAGAAAAGAAATTCAGAACCAAAGAATCAATGCATGCTTAATCTTAGCAAAACTGGTGTTTAAGTTACCCACACAAGACCAGTTATTTTGTTACCATCATTTTTGATTAATTAAAATTAAGTAACCATTTCAAACAAAATTTTGGATTACATTAGGCCTTTAACTCTTTAAGAAATACGTATTTAGACAAATTTTTATCTGCCAATTAGCCAAGAAAGCTAAAAGATGGGATTTTGTTTAGGAAATAATTGCTTAAAAAAATTAGTTTTGGAAGTTTGTAACAAACATAAGGTAGTGTTGATTCCAGAAATACAGCACATTAGTCTATACAGTAATATCAGTATTAGCAGAAATGACTTTTAAATTATTTTGATACAACAAATAATACTTATGTCTTTACCACTTTTTCCAGCAAAATAGTCCAACATTATATCTAAGAATAATAGCATTAAAACAATTCCAGCCTAATTCGTGAAGCCTCATCCTGTGTCCTAAAACAAAATTCCTTTGTGATTTCCATTAAAAATTGCTTGTTTACTTTCTGATGATCTGTGGGCTACCCAGTGGCTGTTATGTTACAAACCAGAAACAGTGAACTATGTGAGGTGAAATTATATGGCTTATTATGTAAATCCAGGAATACTTCAGAATGCTTGTGTAAGGGCAGAAAAGGGGAGATCCCTTTCCTCCCCATCATGGCCAATACCTCTAAAACAAAAGACAGGTTAACAGGAGAAAACCATAATAAATTTATTTGATCATAGTTTACATGCCGCAGGAGCCTTCAGAATGAAAACCCAAAGATACGGGAAAAACTTTCCATTTTATGTTTGGGTTCTATGAATTAGGGACAGCCATGTAGAACTGTGATTGGACAAAAGAAGCATGAAATAGACACAGAAAGGCTATGGAAATAAGAGTGTGGAAACTCAGCAAGGCCTGTCTGCTCAGATTCTTCTTAGATTCTCTGTGTGGCATTCTTTTCTCCCCAGTATGGAGCAGGACCCTTCTGGAATGAGGGTCTTCATTTCTTTATGGCTAGCTATTACACAGAAAGTGGGAGAAATTTAGAGCAATATTTTTAAGCTTTATGAGGATTCAGGGCTGGGGTTTCTATGACCTGCCTTGGAGAAGAGGAATTCCAGTTTCTATGGCTTGCCTCAGGGAAGAATGAGGGGGGAGATATAGGAAGGTAGGAGGTCAGGGAGAGACCGTGCTTCTGAGGCCTTCATTTTGGGGTACCATTTTCTGAGCCCCAACACCTACTGTCACAAATTTCACACATGTTCATATCTATTCTTAACCCTTTGTAGGGCCATCATATCCTAGTCCTAATAACAAGGTAATAATTTTCCACTCGATCTTAGCCAAAAGGCCAAGAAGTGATATAATTTTCCTATCTTCTAAATTTATCTTGGATCTTGACTGGCTTTCACTCTAAAGAACTGGTATAATCTGTACTCCTGTATCCATGTCAGTCCATCTTAAACATACAAGAATGGGAGGTATTTGTGTGTGTGTGTGTTGCCTTGGCAAATGTTGCCTTCTATTTATATTTAACTATTTATGTTTAGGTTTCACTAATGTCAGTGAAATATTAAGTCTGCTAACGGCTTTGAAAATGCTGTTATTTGTATTGTTAGTCTCTGAATAAGCGCTTTTAAATGTCGTTAACTCCCAATATAGACAGTTCAGTTAAACAAAATCTTTAGTGCTATTACAACTCTGCAGTAGGAGGTAAGACTTCTGGAATGGTGAAGTGAATGGTCCTCTATAAATTCACCCCTCCCAAAAAGAAAAGAAACATTGGCAAAAGTTTTCAAAATTAAATTTTTCAAACTGTGGAAATTAGCCAAGACTTGAAGAAATCTAAGGAGGGGTTATTCAAGAAAAACTGTTGACTCTAATAAAAAGCAACAGGGTTTATGACATTGTAACTTTACATCTTCCCTTCCCCCTCCTCCCAGTTCTGCAGAACTCTTGAACACCAGCAGCCTTACAACTTCTGTGAAAACTGTGGGGCAAGATAAGTTTTGGACCTCAGAAAGGTCCATCTCTAGAGCATTGTCACTATTTCACCTGTCTGGCAGTTCCCCGGAAAAGCCCCATTCACAGTGTTTTATCATTACTTGATCTCGCTGCCAACCTCCTCTGCAGGAAAAGACCTATTTCCAGAGTGTTTATGGAAAACACTCAGCAAAAATTGTTTAACACTGCAGCTGCCTAAGGCTGCAGTAGCAGTTCGAGTGAATAAGAGCTTGGCTAGAAATTTAAAAAGAAGACTTGAGGAACAAGATGTCTGTATGAGCTTTGGAAAGCTCTTACACCTTCCTGGAGTTCCAGAAGGCCATGCACCTTGCAGGTCTGGGTGCTCTCACCACTGCTGACTTCAAGGCTCTTTCCAAGCAAGAAGCAAAAAATAAGGTAAGGTTGTAAAATTCCTGAGTGTTGATGGCAAGAGACCAGCAAACAATTCCTCAATAAAAGGTGAAAGACTTATTGGTCCAAGGCAATTAAGGAAATGTGACAATTACTTGTTGATCACTAAGCTAACCAAGCGGAGATTTCAGTGGATGTCAGGGAACACAAACTACATAGAATTAGTCCAGGAATGTCACTAACTGAAAAATAGCAGCAACAATAATAAAACAGCCACAGCAACAAACCCTGGTGGATAAGGAAAGTTACGATCTTCAGAGTTGCCACATTATATCTCAAATATCTAAAATGTACAGTTTTCAACCAAAACAGTTATGAAACTTATAAAGAAACAAGAAATGCTGGTCCATACACTGAGAAAAAAAAGCACTTTGTTGATACTAGCCCACAAAAGGCCCATATGTTCAACTTACTAGACAAAGATTTTAAAGCAGCCATTATTAATGTGACTAAAGAACGAAAAGAACTGTGTCTAAAGAATTAAAAGAAATTATGTCAGCCATATCTCACCTTGTATATCAATAAAGAGACAGAAACTATAAAAGAAGAAACAAATAGAAATCCTGGAGTTAAAAAGTATAATAAATAAAATGAAAAAAATTATTAGTGTTCAACTTTGCAAATTTGATTTTTAAAAAATTATTCTATACATCTAGGAAGCCAAACAAACTCCAAATAGGATAAACTCAAAGACACCCACACCTTGGCACATCATAATCAAACTCTCAATGCCAAAGAGAGAGATGTATAAAAGCAATAAGGAAAAAAAGACACACCACATACAAAAGATCTTCATTAAGATTAACAGCCAACTTCTCATCAGAAAACGTGAAGGCAGGAGGATTGTATATTCAAAATGCTTCAAAAAAAATATCAACCAAGAATTCTATAGCTAGCAAAATTCCCTTTCGAAATGAATAAACACAGAGAATTTGTCCCAAAGAGATCTGTTTTATGAGAAATACTAAAAGGAGCCCTGTAGGCTAAATTGAAAGGGCACTAGAGTATAACTGAAAACCACACAAAGAAATAAAGAACCCAGTAAAGTTAACTATATTGCTAAACATAAAAGACAGTATATATTTTTGTTTGTAACTCTTTTCTTCCCTTAATTTAAAACACAAGTGCAACACAAGCAATATTTATAAAACTGTGTTGATGGGCTCCTGATGTATAAAGGCGTCATTTATTTGACAATAATAGCACAAAAAAAGGAAGTGGAACCAGAGTGTCTGTATACTGTTGAAAGTTAATTGTTGTAAGTTAAGTTTCTAATTTAACCCCCAGGCAACCAATAAGAAAATAAATAGAGGCCACTGGAAGATGGAGGACGAGAAAAGCCGCCAGGCAGAGTGTCTCTGCAAAAAAGACAAATTTTAGAAGAAAGAGAAAAAAATAAACTAGCAAAGAAACATAGATCAGGTGAGGGTCAGAAGGAAGGGTACCTGAAACTACAGGAGACTCCATGGGAAGACATTGCGGAGGAGAACTGGAAGGAGAAAGGTCCCGAGACACTTGGAGACCAGCGACAAGGGTAGGTGGAGTGGTTAACTTCCCCCTCCCTTGCATCTCGGACTTCTGGTGGGCTCCTGAGCGGCTGGAGAGACCTGCCGACACCAGCCCAGAGACGGCTGCCACCAGTGAGCAGTGGCCTCTTGAGGACACGGCGGCGGGTTCCCAGCTCCCTCGAGGCACCTCCCCGGGCGCAGACCCGACCCTATCGGCAGATGCCATAGTGCTCCATTCTCTCCTTCCCCCTCCCTACCTGAGGGTGCCCAGAGAGACAATTTAACCATCACGCGGAGGCATCTGCAGGGAAACGGGCCTTTCCTTTTGGGGCCCTACAGCAGACTGAGGGGTACTCGACTGCGAGTTCCCTAGGCGCCAGCCCTCCCAAGTGCTACCTGCCTGGGAACTCCAGGAGAGTGGAGCAAATCCCAAGGTGGAGTGAAATCAATCCACCTTGGGCACCCTGTAGGTGATTCAAGACCAGCACCCCTCTCCCTGGCAGGGTCAGGGATCGATCTCCAGGGCCCAGGGGACAGGCCTGCAGACCAGACCCCATAACACCAGGTCACGATCGCACTGCCCTGGGGCACGGAGGAGAGATCTGTGAAAGAATCTACTGAGGAGTGTGCGCCTTCAGGGGCAGATCAGCGTGCCTAAGCGGCAGCCCTCCTCCCAAAACAGGGCTGTGCACCCAGCTCAGGCTGTGATCCTGGGTAGGGAACCTCCTGGCCCACGTCACAGCCAGGGGAGATCCATCGGCCTGAGGTCCCGCTTGCTGGCAGAGGCCTGGGAGAGGCCACGGAGAGGGAGAGAGTGGAGGGGAGCCAGACCTGCTCCAGAGTGCGGATCTTGGACAGCTCCACCCCCCAAGCCCAGACTTTCAGCTGAGTGGAGCCATTTCAGCCCCTCCCAGCAGCCTTGCACAGAAACAAAGAGCAGACCTTTGACCGCTGCTAACAGCAGTTGTGGAGCCTGAGGGCAGGCTTACCCAACCCAGCCCCACCCAGACTCACTCCTGGTCCTGCCCCCACTGAGGTGGAGAGCAAGGACACACCTGGAAATCTCAGGGCCCCACCCATCACCCGAGGCACAAAAGGGCTTCTCAAGAGGAACAAGAGCTAGCGACAGGACCCAAAAACAGCACACTCCTCCCTGCAAGTGCCACCTACTGACAGGGAGGTCATCCTGCACACGCTTTTACTGCACATACTGTATCTACTGATTCATCATAAAGGGTGTGGTCGAATCTCACCCACAAACACCACCTACTGGCTCAGAGACTAAACAGGACATGTCATTATCCAAACGAAAACCTAAACGCAAGAAGGAACAACTGATCCAGATGGGAAGGAACCAGCAAAAGAACTCTGGAAGTATGAAGACTCAAACGGAAAGCACACCCCCAGAGAGGAACAACAGCACCTCCCACAATGGACATTAACAAAACTCAGAACACTAAAATGACAGAAGAATTTCAAACATGGATTGTAAGAAAACTGAATGATATGGAAGAAAAAAATGGATAACCAACACAAAGAAACCACAAAAAAAATCCAGGACTTGTAAGAAAAATTCACTAATAAATTGAAATATTAAAGAAAAATCAAACTGATCTCCTGGAAATGAAGGACTTATTCAGGCAACTACAAAACACCATGGAAAGCCTCAACAACAGGGTAGATCAAACAGAAGAAAGAATCTCAAAGATTGAAGACAACACCTTTCAATTAAATAAGTCAGTCACAGAGATCAAGCAGAAAATTAAGAGAAAAGAAATAAGCCTACAAGAAATGTGGTATTATGTGAAAAAACTGAACCTGAGGGTGATAGGGGTTCCAGAAGGTGAAGAAGAAAACACTCAAGGGCTGGATAAGCTATTTGAAGAATTAATAGAGGAGAATTTCCCAGGCCTTGCTAAAAACATAGATATATAGGTACAAGAAGCTCAACGGACCCCAGGGAGATTCAATGCAAATTGGAAGACACCACGTCACGCAGTCATCAGATTGACCAAAATAGCCACTAAAGAGGCCCTTCTACGAGCTGTAAGGCGAAAGAAACAAGTTACATACAAAGGAAAGCCCATCACAATAACACCAGATTTCTCAACTGAAACCCTACAAGCAAGAAGAGACTGGGGCCCCATTCTCACTCTTCTGATACAGAATAATGCCCAGCCTAGAATCTTGTACCCTGCTAAACTAAGTTTCATATATGAAGGAGAAATAAAGACATTCTCAGATAAGCAAAGACTGAGGGAATTCTCCAAGAAAAGACCAGCTCTCCAAGAAGTACTCAAAACAGAATTACACAAGGATCAGCACAATAAACACTCTCGAATGTGAAACTACTCAAAAGTTAAAGATCAAAGGCTAGATTCCACAATGACTCAAGAGAGAAAACAAAGCAACCAAGTGCAATCCAACAGAATGAACAGTAATTCACCCCACTTATCAGTTCTCTTAATAAATGTGAATGGTTTGAACACCCCTCTCAAGAGACATAGGCTGGCCGAATGGATAAAAAAAACCAAGCCAAGCATCTGCTGTCTCCAGGAAATGCATCTAACCTGCAAGGATGCATTTAGACTCAAAGTAAAAGGGGAGAAATCAATATTTCAAGCAAATGGAAACCAAAAGAAGGCTGGTGTGGCAATTTTGATCTCAGATAACTTGGTTTTTAAATCAACAAAAGTAATAAAAGACAAAGGGGGTCACTATATAATGGTGAAGGGTACAGTTCGACAAGAAGACATAACAATTCTAAATATGTATGCACCCAACTTAGTGCACCCAGATTCATAAAGCAAACTCTACTTGATGTAAACAAATTGATAGACAGCAACACCATAATAGTTGGAGACTTCAACACCCCACTGACAGCACAGGACAGATCCTCCAAACAGAAAATTAACAAAGAAATAATGGACTTAAACAGAACTCTAGAACAAATGAGCTTGACTGACATTTACAGGACATTCTACCCAAAAACCACTGAACACACGTTCTTCTCATTAGCTTAGATTGACTATATTCTAGGACACGAAGCATGTCTCAAAAAATTTAAAAAAATAGAAATCATACCATGCATCTTTCTCATATCACAGTGGAATAAAAACAGAAATCAACCCCAACAGAGACTCTCATCTTTACACAAACTCATGGAAATTAAACAACTTTCTGCTGAATGATTCCTTCATAAATGAGGAAGTAAAGATGGAAATCAAAAGATTCTTTGAACTAAATGACAAAGGTGACACAAATTATCAAAATCTGTGGGACACAGCCAAAGCAGTCCTGAGAGAAAAGTTTATTTCCATAAATGCCTGTATCCAAAAGTCAAAAAGATCACAAATAGACAACCTAATGAGTCAACTCAAAGAACTGGAAAAAGAAGAACAGGCCAACCCCAAACACAGCAGAAGAAGGGAAATTAATAAGATCAAATCAGAACTAAATGAAATTGACAACAGGGAAACTATATGGAAGATTAATAAAACAAAAAGTTGGTTCTTTGAAAAAATAAACAAAATTGACACACCTTTGGCTAAACTAATGAAAATCAGAAAAGAAAAAATCCCTAATAAGTTCCATCAGGAACAAAAAAGGAGAAGTCGCAACTGATGCCATAGAGATTCAAGATATAATTTATGAATATTACAAAAAGCTTTATGCACACAAACTGGAAAATGTGGGGGAAATAGACAAATTTTTAGAAACACACAGCCTCTCTAGGCTCAAACAGGAAGGAATAGAATTCCTGAACAGACCAATATCAAGGACTGAAATTGAAACAGCAATAAAAAACATTCCAAAAAAGAAAAGCCCCGGACCAGATGGTTTCACACCCAAATTTTACCACACATACAAAGAAGAACTGGTGCCTATCCTGCAGAAATTATTCCACAGCAGTGAGAAGGATGGATTCCTCCCCAACACATTTTATGAAGTCAACATAACCCTGATACCAAAACCAGGAAAGGACACAATAAGAAAAGAAAACTACAGACCAATATCCCTTATGAACATAGATGCAAAAATTCTCAACAAAATTCTAGCTAACCGAATCCAGGTGCTTATTAAGAAAATAATCCATCATGACCAAGTGGGCTTCATTCCAGAGATGCAGGGATGGTTCAACATCTGCAAATCTATAAACGTAATTCACCACATAAACAGAAGCAAAAACAAAAACCATATGATTCTCTCAATAGATGCAGAAAAAAGCATTTGACAAAATTCAACACCCTTTTATAATAAGAGTGCTTAACAAAATAGGCATAGATGGAGCTTACCTAAAAATGATACAAGCCATTTATGACAAACCCACAGCCAACATCATACTGAATGGGGAAATATTGAAAGCATTCCCACTTAGAACTGGAACCAGACAAGGTTGCCCACTATCTCCACTTCTATTCAACATAGTGCTAGAAGTCCTGGCCACAGCAATCAGGCAAGAGAGTGGAATTAAAGGCATACGAATGGGAACAGAAGAGATCAAACTCTCACTATTTGCTGATGACATGATATTATATCTAGAAAACCCCATGGATTCAACCAAGAGGCTCCTGGAATGGATAAATGAATTCAGTAAAGTCTCAGGACATAAAATGGATACACACACAAATCAGAGGCTTTCATATATGCCAACAGCAGTCATACCGAGAACCTAATCAAAGACTCAATTCCCTTCACAATAGCAACAAAGAAAATAAAGTATCTAGGAATATATTTAACTAAGGAGGTAAAAGACCTCTACAAGGAGAACTATGAAACATTGAGGAAGGAAATAGCAGAGGACATAAACAGGTGGAAAACTATACCATGCTCGTGGGTCGGCAGAATCAACATTGTTAAGATGTCTATACTACCCACAGTGATCTATAGATTCAACGCAATCCCTATTAAAATACCAACATCGTTCTTCACAGATGTGGAAAAATTAATTTTGCGCTTTGTATGGAACCAGAGAAGACCCCTGCATAGCAAAAACAATTCTAGGCAATAAAAACAAAATGGGAGGTATCAACTTACCAGACTTCAAACTTTATTATAAGGCTGTAGTAATCAAAACAGCTTCATACCGGCACAAAAATAGAGCCATTGACCAATGGAACAGAACTGAGAACCCAGACATAAAACCATCCTCATATAGCCACCTAATCTTTGACAAAGCAGACAAAAACATACACTGGGGAAAAGAATCCTTGTTCAATAAATGGTGCTGGGAAAACTGGATAGCCACATGTAGAAGACTGAACCAGGATCCACACCTTTCACCTCTCACAAAAATCAACTCACGCTGGGTAACAGACTTAAACCTGAGGAGTGAAACTATTAGAATTCTAGAGGAA